>JAYRCH010000112.1:600000-1180015 GCA_037179445.1 Phengaris alcon alcon
TTGAGTTTGTAATTTTTTCTATTGAGTTATTTTTTTTTAATTAGTTCGAAAACAAAATGTATGGGATTTAACATAAGGCATCGCAAGCGACATTTCTCTTAGCGATGACTTATGTCAAATCCCATAAATTTATGATTTCCAACTTCATCGTCGAAATCATCGAATGCATCTTGACTAAAGGCCCAGTTCATTATACGCTTAAGCTGAACTTTCATGGCTTTAGGGATAAATTCTTGTAAAGGCCTTCTGTAATTTTTGTAAAGGCGTTCTTGAATATACCGTAATTTTAAGTTAATTTTCTGAAGAAAAAGTAAATTTTACGCGGACGAGAAGATGTAAGTCCCGGTTAAGTTGTAATATTTTTTTGTTGATTGCAGTTAATATTATACTTTAAACGAGCTAATCTTGTAATATTATATTATATATAAACGGCTGCAAGTGTGCATGGGATTTAAGTCAGACAAATATTTTTTTGTATTTTTTATTTCTTTTATAATTTTATAATTATTTTATCGTTCTACTAAATATCCGAGCAACGAGACCGAGACGTCTCCCAGGTACTAATAATATAATTAATCATCATTGAGTATCTCTCTTTATTGGTATTTTTTTTTACCCATTTCGATTAATTAAATATAATTAGACTTACTCAATAACCTTATAACGGTACTAGCTATTGCCCGCGGCTTCACCCGCTTGAATACAGTATCCCACGGGAACACTTTACTTTTTCGGAATAAAGAGTATCCTATATTTTAATCCAGAGCTTAAACTACTACCATACCAAATTTCATCGAAATCCGTTCAGTAGTTTCTACGTGAAAGAGTTACAAACATCCGTCAATCCATCCATCCATCCATCCTCACTAACTTTCAACATTTATAATATTAGTAGGATACCATACCCTATAAATAAAATACGTTAGCATAATATAATACAAAAAAGTTTTATTTTCATATGTAGAATAAGTGATACATTCTTACACAAATAGACGAAAGTTATTGCAATTAATCTAGTAAAGTGGACAATTCCCCGCAAAATGTTTATGAGGAAACATGTCAGAATCAAACAGAGAAATCCCGATGGAATGAATCTTGTATGTGAAGGGTCTCGGGGATAAATAGTGTATGTTGGAACTCATTGGGATGAGGTTGGAACATGTCCGGGCTTCATGGTCCGTGTCTTCTGCGCCGGAAAATTTTAATATTATAGTCCCTCTGTATCCCTAAAGATGGGTCAATAATAATATTTTTTTGTTGGTATCAATTCCTTATGTTCATTTGTTTGCTGTTATATTTCTGTCAAAATATTGCATAAAAATGAAATAGATTTTAAAAGATTTTTTTTACGTTAAACAATTAAAATATAAACTTTTTTAATATATAAATATTATAGAATTTATGCAAAAATAAAATTATAAAAAAAACATTTAAATTATAAGATAATATACACATACAATAACAAGAACTACTTTGCACGTATCATCAAGAGAAAATTAACTATTGTTTTAGTAACAATTATTGGCTATGACAACAAGATGCAAAATCGTTGCAGCTACGCCGTAGAATGCACACGAGGTAGTGCTACGCGCTATGCTACGCATTTCCATGTTCTATTACATACTTTATAGAGCCTTCCGATCTATGCACCGCGACCGGGTCACGATACCCACTGCTATGTATGGACGTGTTAATCTGCGACCGTATTGATGAGGCACCGCGTCTGTAACGCATTTGTATCGCCACTACAAGTCGCAATGTGTATGGATATAGTTATAAACATGTTCACGTGTCGTGGGTCACTTTTAATGAGCACAATTTCACAGTTATCATAGTAATCTTAGATATCAGTTTATCGTATAAACTCCGCCGGCCGATATCCACATTTTCTTTAGTTAGCGTTTTCTAGTATCGTTTAACATAGGCTGAATGTTTTTAATAACAAAAAATAAAAGGCGTTGCATGCTTTTACTCATCCGAGAAAAAAAATAGCATACTCGTATATGCGCTTGCGTGTTGATCCATGTTGACGGCTTACATATTGTGACAAAAATAGCTCATTTATGTTTTTTTTTTCAACGTTAAATTAATAATAAGGCCTTGGCCTACAATTGTTTGTAACTAAGTTAAGAAATTAAATGAAAAAAAAACTACTTTAAAAGTAAAAATATAATATTACCTAATATATACTAAAATTAAAAATATACTTTAAACGAGACGATCTTGTATATATATAATCGTCATCTCGACAACGGCTACAAGTATTACCATGTAATTTAGCATTATGCAGGGAATTTTGCAGGAAAAAAATCGATCTAGCTAGGTCTTATCCCTTAGAAACTGCGCATTTTTAAGCAATATATGTTTTTTTTATTTCGTCGTGCAACAATTAATCAATAATTTCGACTCTCTTACGTCGGTCTTATTAGCAGCCTGGTATGCATACCTACGTATAATTTTTGTATTGTTTTGAAATTCGGAATATGGCGGGTTCGAATCCCGGTAAGATAAATATTTTTGTGATTCTTATTATTTCTTTTTGACGTGACAACGTCTAATAAATCGATGATCGCCGGCTACATGCACGAAAAAGGATGACTCATTGTCCCGTTACGCTCATTATCCGTTACGCTCATTGTACGCTTGCGCCACATCTTTGAATATTAGTAAATTTATCAATTAAATTGTAGATTTCATTTCACTCCTTTTTTGTATGCATACGTCCATACAAAATAATGATAATTCAATAAAAATGATTCAATTTTATTCATAAAAGTATGCAATTATTTCATCAATGTTATGCTATGACGTTGTCACGTTAAACTATCTTCCGTAAACCGACTTTACAGACAACCAATTTTTTTTTTTTATTTTTTTTTCTTTTTATTATTTTATCGTTCTACTAAAACACCAAGCAAAGCTCGGTCTCCCAGATACATATTATTAAACGTAAAAATATAAATATAATATTTTCATTTCTCGATTAGGTATATATGTATTTTTATTTTGGATCCGCAAGTGTTTTATGCTTCTTGATGTAACAAAAATAATAAGAAAAAAATATATTTTACGAACGGATATTTTCATAAAGGAAAAGAATCATTATCTTTTTCTACGACAAAGCCTACATTTCGAAAAATATCGTCGTAGGCGAGCCTACGACGATATTTTCGAAATGTCGGTGCTAGCACTCCTGTGGGACATTACGTTGAACGATTATTCTCAATCTTGGAGTATGCAGGACATTCTTTACTCACGATCGTCATTTTTCTTTATCTTTTACCCCTCCCTACGCAATTTCAGGGTAAGAAGTCAATTTGCAATATATATTGTGTTAGATTATGCGCTGTGAATTCGTATAAAGGTTGTCGTAACTTAATGTAATCGTTAGATAAGTCTTTCAAATTGACGCTTTCCTTTTATTTCTAAATAATTTAGGCTAGATCGCTGTAGCCTGTTGAATAGACTAGAAAGTTGACTAGAAATATATGAACCTATATTTAATTTCTAGGAAAGCAAGGAAAAACTTTATCTTTCCCAGGAACTACGAATTGATCGAAATAAAGGAATCCCAAAAATATAATTCTAAGTAATCCCATATTGTAAATTTTTCTACAGGAATATCCTGACAGCATGATAATCTTTAGAAATTCCCATGTCAAAAAAAATCTAAAAAAGCGCCTGACCTTATAATATCTTACTTAAGCTCCGGATTGAAAGGAGAAAAGATATGATGGACGTGAAAAATTTTTATAAGTTAATAAAAATCTCCTCAGGGATCTCCAGGGTAAGTGAACTCTGCTCCCCTAAATGTTCGTTTTATGTATATTTAATAAAAGTTTTACGGTTATCGTTTATGTAAAGTATCCTAGTCTTTCTGAATTGCGGTACAAAGTAGCACATTGTATTTTATCTATGGCGTTAAATGTTTATTTGCGCTCGGCGGTCTGGTATCAGTGTAATGCAACAAGTTCGTTAGATCCAACAGCTCGCGTCGCGGACCACCAGAGACCCCAGCGGGCCCCCGAGCCCTAATGAGCTCACTTCACAACAACATTGTCATTCAGTGAGTCTCACTGATCACACAACAATAATTTTGCTTTTTGTAATATGTATATTTTATAATATTATTGGGAAGTTTTTCAATACGCATATTTTCCAGATTGTAGCATCATAGAATGTCTATTCAGGGTCGTTTATTTAGATTATTTCGTATCGTGTTATAGCATTGTTTAGTAAAAATAGAATATAAACGAATAAACTAAGAGTAACCTCTTTATTCTCTATTATAATCTCTATTAAAATCCACTTATATTGATGTGAAGTAAAGGATGTCAGGACGGGCTGTCTGTCTTTATAGCTGAGAGGGGTTCACTTTTACAATGTTTAAGTACTTTGTAATTAAATTTTAGCAATAGGCACTTCAAAATTTCGACATATTGCTAAGCGATAAATCTAGGCTCGACAAATACAACCTAAATACATAATGGTTTCTATTTAAATAGGGTTTAACGTTTACATTATGTTAACTGCGAAATAAAGGGCGTCACAGACGGCGAAGGTACTTTAATATTAAGAATAATAACGTTTCTTTCATCTTCACAAATTGCATAGGTAATTTATATAATATTAAAACAATCATTTAACAAAAAAATTGTAACTTGTGGGAGATCTGAAGTCTAAACTAAGATAGGCTTGTAATATATAAGTAGATCTCCCCTATACACATTGCTTGTACAGTTAGGCAACATTAACAACATTCAAATGTTACAGAAGCGATGAAGAAAACGATTGTGTAGGCATGCAATATGTGTGTGTGTATGTGTGTGTGAGTCTGCGTGTGTGTGTCTGCGTGTGTGCACGACAAATGTATTTATATTACATTTAAACGTGCTAAATATTCAAGCCAACCTACTTGCCTCTAGTATTTTTTTTGTTTTTTCTATAAATATTTTATCTTAAGGTGCCTGTAATAATTGCCTGCATATGAAAATGTTAGACGTCTGGAATAGTTCATACAAACTGTATAGCAAGCGATATTTTATTCTAACATAAAATATTAAAAAATATTCGCCGTCTGTGATGCTCCTAAATGTAAACAATTATAATTAAAGTACTAGGTAATATAATGTATATTACTTTAAAAGTTGACCATGGAAAAGTTGACCATGGAAAAGTTGACCATAATTAACCTTTCGTAGAATGATAGTATAGTATGTCTTGTCCGAAGAAGCTGTAAACGCCCACAGAGAAACCTACGACGGGGCTTAACATGGTAAATTACATACACCGTGTACTGTGCAATATACGCTCATAACTTTGTTCATAAACGTGTTTATCTTTTCCTCTTACGAGCATTTATTTCCTATATACGAGCACATGCACTTGAGCCATCGTCATCATCAGACACCCAAGCACAATTAGGGTCCATTTACATCGAAACAGCAGCGGAGCGGCCAGCAGCATAACTGTCATATAATTTTAAACTTTTTCTTCACGTCCATAAAACTCATTTTGCTTGAGACAACCACCGCTGCTCACGGCCGCAGACGATCGCCAGCTGCCGCAGGACGTTCCCATTTTCTACAGCTATAATATGTTTTATAGTACTACAGATAAAGTTTAAAAATTTATGACAGACATGCTGCTGACCACGAGAAAGTCCATAGCGCACCGTCAATACGCCTAACGGCCTACTGAAACGATAGTTAAATTAAGTGAAGCTCAATTTACATTTATCCTTGTCACTTCGGCTTGCAGAGACAGCGACAGCCTATGAGTAGGAAGTGAAGTAAGAATAATAAGATATGGCATTATATTTAAAAGAAAATTAAAAGAACAATAATTTAGTGTGATTTATCGGTGTAAACACAACAACAACCCTCTATATATATCTATAGATTATATAATATGTAAATCAATGATACATAAAAGGACAACTTTATCCATAGACCATTTTGTGACATTCGAAACAAAACTTGTCCGAAACAACTAACAAGCACGATACACCGAAAAACTTACTTTATTGTGATAATAATACATCAGTGACATTTTAACTTAGTCATATTGTGGCGGACCAATTAGCGCCACAATCCTGAATCGCTATATATACAACAGCTAATGTGACTCCAATAGGCTTCGGCCTGACCGATGCGAAGAGCATAAAATCTTAATTGAATATAGTAAAATTATATTAATCGTACAAAAATATAAAACGTTATTTTATGAAACATGACGGAAATTAGTTACTCGAGCCACATAGCAACATAATTAATTACGTTCAAGGTACATCCCCATTTCGTTTTCTATTAAGCATCATTTATCAGCAATACTCTTTAAAATTAAAAGACTTAAAATTGACCTTTATTTTATTATTAATAATATATTGTTTAATATGTATTTACGTTTAAAGATATCGTTTCTGTAATAAGCCCACGATTTCATTCGCGTAAATGGAAATTTATCTATCTCGGGGGATGAAGAGTAAACTATGTGTTAATCCAGGCTATAAATTATATAATGCATGTTATTCAATGAAATGTTATTTAATTTTAAATTCATTCAATCGTTTTTGCATCTAAAAGGTCAAACACATTACGCACATATACTTTGTCATTGATATGAACAGTATGATAACTATACCGATGTCACCTGTAATCATACCCTTTTCCAACGTCCCACCTGCGAAGTAATTTTGGATACATGGATCAAATTATTATACGTTCTCTTCATTTATCTTTTATTAGTTCTGACAGAAATAATAACTTTCATAATTATAACTATTGTATCAGCGGTGGGATCTGATTAAAGGTAATATTATGTTAGATATTATTTAAATTATTACTTTTATATACTTACTTACTGTGATATCTGTTGAATTTAAGTTTATTTTCAATCATTACCAACTACCTACTTTTATCTAAACTAGAAACGGTTAGATTGACACTTAACTTTTTAATGAAATGTTTGTGTTGAAAATCTTTAAATCTGCACCGATTACGATGAAAATTGAGATTACTTAAATACATTTAATTAGATACGTGTTTCAAAGTTATTTAGAATTTATCCCCTGAGAGTGTAAAATAAGGGTTGAAAGTTTGTATGTTGAACATTAAAATATGTTTGTATGATAAAATAACAAAAAAAGTAAGTTTCGAATATGATAATCGTATTATAACACATTAATATATAAGATTATAAAATATTTACCTTTAATGAGGTAAATGTGTTTTAATGAGGTCAATGTCAAATGGGAAAAATTCTTTCGGCCACGATTTACCTCCACCTTTGGGGGTGCTAAAAATAATAAAGAAAAATTGTTTAGTTTATAATAATCATATTATAATTTCTTTAACATTAAGATATTAAAAGAAATATCTATAATGTATGCACCTCGTATGACCTCATTAGTCAACGTATTATGGGACGAATCCTTGTATATGGTGAAGCGTAAAACCTATGTTGTAATTATAATTGTAATTTATAAACCCTTTCGTTTCGGAATTCACAACAAAGTTTGGTACACTTTTTTTCTAAAATAATGCCACGTATAGACCACGTTATAATTTAGTATAAGCTCTTTGGAATTATGATAGTTGATACTCGACACAACTAATTTCTTTTTGTTCTGTTTTGTTTTTATAATGTCTATGGGCTGTGATATATATTTAATTAATCTCCATGACTAATACTAAAATTATGTGATTTATTTTATTGTTATTTAATTTATTGTGATTAATAATAATGATTGATGTTCCTAAATTAATAACTGTATGTCTATATTTAATTTAATTCCAATATATTGCTTAAATTTATAGATGTTATTTAACTTCACCCACCTAACACCTTGCATGTCAAGGATATTTTGCGCGCCATTGTCATGGCAGAATGTTGGATCCTAGCTATTATAATATTTTTAAGACCTTATGTGGTATTGATACCACATTTAAAATATTAAAAATCTCCACCGATTTCCATGAAAATATCTGGACCAATAAATGCAATTGATCGAACATGTTGTATCATACCCTTTTTTAATCCTTCCCCTAAAAGGTGATCAGACAGATAGATCACAGAGAACAGATAGATCTTATGACGGAGACATCCGTTATGAAAGTCGAAGTACGGGTATGCTGACGAAGTCGCGCGCAATAGCTAGTATAGTTATAAACAATAGATTATACATTATGTAATGTGGGATGTAAAAAATGACCTTGATGTAAAAAAGCCTTATAAATTTTAAAATGTAATAAAGTGAAAAGCAGAAACTGATAGTGCTGTCGAGCGTCAGCTAACTCCAGCAATTTGTTTGTTGTTTTTAAAATATTTAATTTATAACTTTTTTCCACCTTAATTTATTCCTTTTAATTATATGACTAAGTAATAATGAAAGGTTTTTTAATGTGCAAACTTTAAAAGTCACAATCATGCTAGATTTATAGGTAACCAAATTTTGGCTGTAAAATCGTTGAAAAATTAAAGAGCGTAGGTAAAAAAAACGGTTTTATAAATAATTTTGAAATAGTACAGTATAGTAAAGTATAATAGTAAAGTTAAAGTCTAAATCAGATAACTTTGAGTTATGTTCAACGAAATCCCCCGCCTGCGTTTGGTTCAAGAAACTTGAAGATTGAAGTTTTTTCAACTTTTATATCGGTATCAGGTGTCCACGTTAATTTGAAAGAGTATCTTTCCATGGCCTCGCAGCAACAGGTGAGGCGGCTTGGCGCAGGCGCCGCGCGCGCGTCGATACCGCGCCCCGCCACCCGCGCACACCCGCGCCGCGCTCATTCACACCCGCACACGTACAACCGCACATATACAACTCCTCACATACATACAATCGCATGCAACCATACAACATACGCTAATACGATGCACACACTCAACCAACCTTACACATACATACAACGGCACACATTTAACTTCACTCGACTAAAAATGCCTTTTGTACTCCAAAATAGCACAACATTCTAGCTTATATTTATCACACAGACACTAGCCATTCCCCGAGGTCTTTAACGTATTTCAGATTTCATTTTTAAACCTTAAAAGTATTACAATTTTTATCTAACGTTAGGAATTAGGATCTTTATTAACAAGAGCATTAGTTATAAGTCCTTACTAACGACCTCTGTGGTACAGTAGTGGAGCGCATTGGAGCTCAAGCCGGGTTCTAATCTCGCCGAAGGAATAAAAAGTTTTTCTGTGTTCCTGGGTCATGGAGAATGGATATGTATTAATAAGAGTATAATATAATAAAAATCATAAATATATGTATAATATAAAAGTATTAAATTAAATATACTTCCCGTTGTCTGGTCTCGACAGGCCTGAAATCAATATGGAGCATCCCTCCTAGGCTAGCTACTGGTCCACCCGTCCTAATAAATAAGAGACAGTATAGTAGTCAAAAAAACAATTTTGTAATTGTTGTTCAAATTTAAATCGTTGAACAAAATCTGTTTTAATGCAATTTTAGACCCAAAAATTTAATATATATTTTCGGAAGTTATATAAAAATTCCACAAATTACTCGACATACAGTTCAATTAAATGACATGTACACTAATCATGAAGTCACAGTAGTAACCGCAGAAGATAATTTTAATTATTGACAGCTTGCAATATTTTTGTTCGCTGATTCCGTATTAGGTATATTTATAGTAGGTACTGGTATTTGGTTCGATTTTTATGTCAATTTCTGACGTAGTAGGTCGATTCGATTCGATATCGATTAAGGTTCCATTTTATTTTAATTTTGGGTTTGCTCTTATTATTATAATTATTTACATGATATTTTAACTCTTTTGCTTAAAATCTAACATTCATATCATTTACAATTCTTGGAGCGTTAATTATGGTTAAGAATCAATTAAATAACATTTATGGATAACCTAACCAAATGCAGTCTATTTTCAGGTTATCTGTGGCGACGTGCCCCATCCGCGCTAGTTTGTTGACGTTGAAATTAGACTGGCCTACGGCCCACACCGTCTCAGTCACGTCCCGAAATATAGGCACGATTTTAGGCACGGTGGGTTAACCAAATGATCTTTAAATTATCTTAAGATTGCCTAATATATCTACCACATGTACTCGGCATCACAAAATTGCATCACTTGTGAAATAAGTTGAGATCGACATGTGTTAAGTAGTTTTTATTTTGTTTTCGTTAACAAACGAATTAGCCTTTTCCCAGAACCGTTAAAACTATACAAAATTTTATCCATTTATATTCATAATTACAGAAGCTAGAAGGGCGGACAGACAGGCAGACGGACGGACGGACAGAGTGAATCCTAAAAACACCTTAAACGTTTTCAATTTGCCAACTTATGAGGAATAAATTACAGTTTTAGATTTTATGCTCACTTAAAAAGTTCACCATGCATAAATGTACTTATAATAACACGTGTATTATAATTACATGATGCATAAACGGTTGTATATGACATATAGGCCGTGCAGCGTGCTTCAGTGAGACAATTTAGCGCTAATGTTGACAGAAAGCTCGATACCACGTGTTTAAACGAGCGGCCATTCCAGCATGCCCACATTTTACAATGTTTCCAGTTTATGAATAGCAGTTGCAATTAAGTGCAACAAATTGAATATTTAAAAAAAATTAACTGTATACGTAATATTACATATTTTAATGATTTTTTCTAAGATTATACTTAAATAACAACACACGCTACAACCCTTAAGAAGATTTTTGTATGTATGTGTACTTGGGAACTGTATTATAAATTTAATTAAGGTAAATTAAGAAAACACAAAGCTTTCCACTGCGTCATTTTGATATATCCAGTGTCACTCTCACGAGTTACGACTAATTAGAGCTTAAAGTTACTTCTCAAGTTCAAATGCGACAAGCCGTTTAGGCCATTAAGCGTGCCAAAGAAAGATACATACATATACACTCTAGAAACATAACCCCTTCTGGCGTAGTCGGGTAAAAATAAAATGCTTGTCACTATTGACGACTAATTGACACAATTGACAAGACTCCTGGATTTGCTGACTAGACCGTGAGGGGCATCCTCACTATAAATAAAATACAGGAGAAATATTAGAGGAATAGTGCTTAATAGAGTAGGTATTACTTATTAATTTTGACATAACAACAGCACACCCATACAAAAAAAGAACAAATTTACATCATAGGTAGCATGCTTGAAGAGACCAACAGTTTCGATATATTGTAGTTACAAATCTAGAAGTTATTTCAAAGTGTAAAAAAGCCCTTAGTAGAAAATATTTGTTAAGGTGGAAAAAAAATCCGAATCCATTTTCACAACTTGTCAGGAAGTTAAGTAGTGAAAACGGAACAAGCCTATTGGTGTCCGTTACTGCGACTAAAATTTCTTTCTTGGATCGGTCGTGACGATCTTTGATCTCGGCAAACTCCGTACGAGTTTGCCGTCAAAATATGGAAAGTGGTATGCACCGTATCCTTAGATGACAGAGATAGTCTTCCTACGAATTATAATTAGGTTTAATTAGCATTTATATTATACTGTCATTAGTGATAACGCTTAAGCTAAGACCCAATCTGCGCGTTGCACGTTGGAAGGATCAGACATTCTCATTGTCCCGGAGGCAACCATTACCATCATCATCAGTATTGTTTTAATATTCCTAATAAATTATCTACTAACCGACAAGAGTGGTTTCTATAATGTTGTAAAAATAATAGATATGTATTACAATCAACTGTGGCCTTTAAAACGTTAGTACCTGAGAGACCGAGCTTTGCTCGAAGTTTTAGTAGAGCGATAGAATATAAAAGAATATAAATTAAAAATAAAGCAGGATCTTCCTTCACCACGACAATGCTTCAGCGCACTCCGCAAAACGGACTGTTGAATATTTCATTATGGCAGGTGTCGAGATAATGAGTCATCCGCCATACAGTCCTGACCTGACGCCCTGCGACTTTCATTTATTTCTAAGAACTAAAGATAAAATTCGGGATATTCGCTTTACGAGCCCTGAAGATGCGGTGAAAGCGTACGAAAAAAGCGTGCGGCGTAATGCCATAGAAGAGACCCCTAAGGAAGAATGGGCCCACTGCTTTTCTCAGTGGTTCCATCGAATGCGACGATGCGTAGATAGGAACGGAGATTACTTCGAAAAACAATAAAAGTAATGGCAACTTTCTACATTAAGCCGTTTTTCATTTTCTAAACATTTTCAGTGTTACCTAGGTATAAAAATTAGACATATTATGCTGTCGCTGACTTTGTAGGCATTATGAAGCTCTAGAACTTTTCTCAAGGATATAATCATATATCTCCCATCGGTATGGCAGCGTTCGTAAGAAAAGTTTACGTACGACCGTTTTTTTCTCCAAATTACTATGTAAATCTGGCTACCACGAAATATTATTTTCATTTTTGGGTTAATATATAGCATATGTCACTCACAAATAACGTAGCCTTCTATTGGTCAAAGAATTTTCAAAATCTATTCAGTAGATCCAAAGATTACCTCCTACAACCTCACAAACTTTACCTCTTTTTAATATATTAAGTATAAGTATATATATAGATTTGCTCGTTTAAAGTATAAGTATAAGATAAAGCATAATAATATGGTTATTGTAAATTACCTATATCTACCGCAGAAGAAGTAGCTGAATATTTTGTAAAGAACATTGTGTATTATAACGGTGTATTCGGATACAATGGGGTAATATTTTCAAAAAGGTTTCATGATGTCATACCATAACGAAGGGGCGGGACTTTAATCAACGAAAGGCTTTTATCAACTAGGTATTCTTTAGCAATCACTGAGTACAGTTTTTTGTTGTTTCACAATAATAATTGCTTACGTTACGAAACATTCTATGGATATGAAAAAACTAGCTGTTGCCCGCGACGATGTAAGCGCAAAAGAAATCCTGCGAGAACCACGCGTTTTAACGCAATAAAAGTAGACTATTTTCTTCCCCGTGGTCTACTCTATATCGGTTCTAAATGTCATCAAAATCGGTCCAGTTCTTTCGGAGCCTATTCGATGCAAACAAACTAACAAATCTTTTCTCTTTATAATATTAGTATAGAAATATAGATTATCAAGGCTTCCCTATTTGGTTATAATATACCAACTTCATAATCTAATTATATATAAAAACAACATTATGTATCTACCAACTTACTAATAAGTAACAAGGTAAAACATAATACTGTAGAAACATACAAGGAGCGCTTCGGATAAGCCACAATATATTTGTAATCCAACATGTAAACTTTGATCATGTTACATACCGAATATATCATATAGGGAAGATTAGAAGCGTTAACGGAACGAAACTCGAACTAGTTTGTGAATTCGTAATAGGTAACCAAAATCTAGTATACAAAAATAATGCTCATGGACGCGTTATACAAAATGCAAAAAAAATATTATTGGACAAAAAAAACAACTGAAGTGGCCTTTAAATTTGCAAATTTTTGGCTGTGCCAATCATTTTCACTCAAAGTGAAACTTTGTTTCTGTTCAGCCTAAAAAATTAACTCTTACACTTCATACTTTCCGGGTGGTATTCAATTTCCAAAAACGTCTTCCGAAACTTTAGCACGGAAGTTGTAATGAATACTTTAAAACAAAATTCGTTTAAACTTGATTGTTATTGTCACGGGGCATTCTGTTTTATATCTATTCATATAAAATTCTTTCTCCTGAATGACTCACTGACTGACGGATCAACGTACAGACTGAACTGCTGATCTTACTGACCTGAAACTAGTGTGCTCTTTGTATAACGCAGGCGTCCGATCTAATCTACATGGTCCAATCTACTTAAATTTTTGCATAAACATTCTTTAACAGAATATATGGAAAGTTATTTTGTATTTTAATAATTCATTCCGTAACGGGATGAAAATGGGGTAGAAATTTACATTATTTACATTTACATTTGCTTCGAAGTTGATATCAATTCTCCTTAGTCCTTTTCTATAATTATATAAAGCTATAGCTTTTATAATAGAATTTGCGACTTGTCCGCGAACGAAGTCGCGGGCAAAAGCTAGTAATTATTACTAACTAATAATTGTACAATTCGCTAACATGTTAAAACAAGAAGCAATGGCGGACAGCTTAAAAAATAATTACTAAATATTTATTAAAGCGAACCGTTAACAGTCAATTCGCGGAAAATACAACGATAATAACCTCCTACATGTTTACATATTTAGTTTATTTATATACTTTTTTATGAAAGTTAAGGATATATTATTTTGGTGTTGTATACGTCGTTATATAATAAATTTTGATACACACCACAACCTGGGAATCGAACCTGCACTCTGTTGAGTGCGAATCAAACGGCCTACCCACTAAACCACGGAGCTCTATAAAACCTTAATAAATTGTATATTATGTAGTGAGTGTGAAATAGACCTTCCAATAGTATTTTATCATCAATTTACAGTCGCTGCTGTAATCAGAAATCACCTGAGAACACCTTATTACTCTTTATTACCTACTATTAAGGGCCCTTCGCCTGAACCCGAATTTATTGAAGGGAAGCTTTTTACCTGGAAACGGAACAAAAATATCGATACATTTCTGTTTTCCGATTTTAAAAAATCCTTTGAACGGTACATGAAACAAGTATCTACAAGGAATATTATTATTAATAACAAAAATATTTGTTTGGTTTTGATCCAGCACATATTATATATGTCAAATCGCTAGGTAAAATCAAATACGGATAATTTGAACAATAGATTATGATGTATAGACTAGACGCTTAGGCAGAAAAATAATTATAAATTTCGAATTTTATGTAGTAATAGTCAGACTAATATGTATGCTAAAATGGAAGCTCTCGTGAGCAACAAGTAAATACCCCAGACTTGCGACATAGCACTAGATTTCCTGGATTTTACAACATTAAACGAAGAAAAACTTTTAAGTAAAGTTCTTCGGGGGCTTTAAATTTCGTAATTTTATGCTACACAGGAGACGTGCCTTAACACAAAATTTCCCAGGAATACATTTCGACTTTTCTCGGAACCTTTGTAATGGATGTCTCACTGGTGTCTTCATTATATTCGTTTAATAAACATGGAAGTCCATTTTTAAATGATTTAGATATTTTAGATCATCTTTCTAAATAAAGTTTGTTTTGCGTCGTTTTTAGCAACTTCAAGAATTATCATTATTTAATTGATTGCGTGTGACATGTTTTCTTTAGTTTAGCTATTAAAAATGTACACGCCTTCTTGATTGTAGACGGATCTAGAAGGACACTTTCTGTTCTTCTTCCCCTTCTTCAGACCGCTTTGTAGAAGAGCACAAAATTATCTTGACGTGGTTAATTTCACATGACCAGTTACCCATTTATTGTCACAAATTTATTTCCTTCTAATTACACCGAACTGATGTGGCAAAGCAGTTTAATCAAATTACTCGGAATCAGGCAATGATGCTAGTACAACATATTACCGAGTGACATCTGAGGCGTAATAGATGGCTACGTGGGCTCGCAGTATGCACTTCCATTACGGAACCTGTAATACTGTCAAAGTAAAGTGCATGTGATATCTGTTGCAAAGCTTAATAAAGCTTTAGATATGGCAATATGTTTAGTTATATTTATAATCATAGATGGGAAGAATCTATCATTACTAGTTACGACAGCGTTACATACTTACCCCCTTACTAATAAAAATATTTACACAACGGATAAGATATTCAAAGATGCTATCTTTGTCTTATACAATGGAAAAGTCATTTGACAGACAAAGAAAGCAATTACATCGAATAGCTTATCTATTAACTAATATAATTCTACGAAAATAAATACAATTAGACCAATTGAATCCCAATAAATACCAACCTCGAAAATGAAACCGTTGCTTTATATTAATAATATTCTCAGAAACTGTGCCACGAACACGGGTAGCATGTATTCATACTCGTATTATGGATTAGAATATTTTTTACGCTGACCTTTCACGAAATGTAAACATTGTACAAACTGTCGTCCATCATGTATTTACTCGTATAGAGGGTAAGTGTCACTAGTTCAAGGATTCTAATAAATAATGAAGGGCGCAGTCTACAAAACCATGATACAATATTACCCATAAAACATATATACGTAGGTATTGAATTCATACTTAAATTATAAAATATTAATGAGTTTGTTGGTATCACAAAACATTTGTTAAACATTTTAAGCAACTTATTTGTATATTATTTATACAAATGTAACCTAATTAGGAGCATAAGGAATGATTTATGAATATTTTTTTATGTCTGCCTATCCGCGTCGTGTCGCAAGCATATTGGTTTGATTTTAACAAGTGGACATGGTATATGAAATTCAAAGCTACGATAAATAACAATAGAGTTGCGAGCACGAATATGATTTTGTAAAAAAATCCTACGAAAGATAAACCGTTCCGACTCTACTTTCTCCGTCAATTTTTTGTCAGAACCTATTGTTTTAGAAGTGAGTTTGTAAGATTATTGTAAAATTCAGATTCCATTATTTTCATTATTTATCTTTGTTTTAGAAGAACCAATTGCTTTAGAAGTTGTTTTGTAAAATTATTGTGTATATTATGTCATTGATATTAATTAATTTCTATGTCTTCCAAAAACATTAGGTAACGGTCGACATGTTGGGGTAAATTAGCACACAAGATAGTAACGAAATATTGTGTTCTGTATTGCGATGTCTTAATAAGGGTCACAGGGCAAATGCTAACTATTAACATTTCTGTCCTCTAATAATATTCTCTTTTGTCATATTGCTATTTCACGCTGCGTTTTTGATCGCCCGCAAGATTACGCGATTCTTTTTTATGTTATCTGCTGTTGTATATTAGGACAATATTATTATTACGTCTAAAAAGGATTGCGTTACTTCCAACGCGCAAAAGGTTTTTTTTTTAAATTACTTCAGAAGTACTATTTAACTCGAAATATTTTTTCTGATAGTGCTAACAGACACTCGGATTTGGTCCGGCGGACCATGACCGAATACCGAATCCGAATACCGAACTTGATCCAAACTTCGAAATCGGACCAAATTGACAAATCGACACTTGTGTTAGATTTTCAGCTCTGACAGAGGTTTTTTTTTTTTTGATTTATGAAAAATGACGATTCCCGAAAGACATTGAGATCGTGCAGTGTAACCAACTCTCAATCATATTTCTCCCCACATATGACCCTTAGTTCGGCCCATTAGTGTACTCTATGTGTAATTCAAAAAGTTATAGCTTGTGTATTGATACACATTTTAAACAGATTTTTACTTGTTATAAAAAAATTACGACTTCATATTGTCATACATGTCGCCATCAACCACATCGAGTAAAGGGCTTCTAATAATCACTAAATGGGCACAAATGGGCCTTTGACATAATATTAATATTACAGTTAACGATATAACAGATCAATAGCTTAATTTAACTAAGGACAATAAAAAACCCCCAAAAAATAACCCTTAAAATATTTTCCCTTAGAA
Organism: Phengaris alcon alcon; assembly: GCA_037179445.1. Lineage (NCBI taxonomy): Eukaryota > Metazoa > Arthropoda > Insecta > Lepidoptera > Lycaenidae > Phengaris > Phengaris alcon. The sequence goes on from JAYRCH010000112.1 coordinate 617,498, forward strand.
ACCTGTATAGATTTTTTTCGCTAATTTTAGAAGGAAAACCCGTTACAGTTTTTGTATTTACAGTGCAGTTTTTTCTGTCGCGACCACAAAAAAACTGTCGTAGAGAGGCCCTTAGCTATAATCAATAAAAATAGAAAAACTAAAAATGAAAATAAATGGGGAGTTTTGCCGGGGAATTCAATGGGTGACGTTGTGGATTTTGTATTACCTCATAAATTTGTGTTATTTCGGTTCTTAATGTGTAATATTAGTAGAATATTAACCATCAAATATTCGTTAATGTGCACAAGTGTAGGCAAGTGGTACTACTTCTAAAAACGTGCTATTTTGTGTTCCACCAAAACACCCTAGGAACTTTCAGTAAAGCTTCTACCACTTTACAGAATCGACTAACATGACTTATGGACTGTACTGACTATTTATTTGGACTTTGACTAAACTTTAGACTTGACAATATTGAAATACGGTGTTGAAAATTGAAACGAAAGTTATATTTCCCGCCTTACTGGCAAATGGTTATAAGCCGATGCCATATATAAATAAATAAAAAAAAATGTTGTGACAGCTGATTGACAAACGTCAACCTGTAATAAAATTATATCAAACGCATGGTATGTAGTGTAAACTAACTGAGTTTTTAATAATAATTATATACTATAAATAATGTAACAATAAAAAGAAATAAGAATATGAGTCTAAAAACTTACGGAATGAAAATTTCACTCAAGTTTTTCACGATGAAACCGAACGTCAAAACTCATAGCGGTTGAGAATAAAGAATCGACCACAAATCGATATAGTTTTGACAATTCAAATTTTATTAAAAAACTTGTTATTGTGTGACTGCGACTGTTGATGCGAAAACAATACCGATTAAACTTTTAAAGAGTACAACCAAGGTACAACACTAAAAATTTAAAACACGATGTGTGCAAACTGTCTTAAGCTTATAAATGCGCTATATTTGTGTATGTGTGTACCAAATACATGGTAGTGTGTGTTGTGGATATTTTCGTTAATTTCATTTATTTGTAAGTACTATTTTAAAAAATAATTGGTTTCGGCACACCTTCCTCTGCATAAACTTTAATTGTGCCAAATTTCACACTCATCAATACGCACCATTCTCTTAAAACTGTACTTGAAATATTTGTTTCACGTATTAATATATAGATTATGTTCGCCGGACATCTCCACACACGGTCGGATTTGGTTCGCTCCGTACCGAATCCGAACATCTGTTAGCACTTTAAAGAGTATTTAGCCTATCAGCATGTACAATTACAATTAGTTTCTAACTCCTATAGCTTAGAAATCCCAACTGGGACCATTTGTAAACCACTTTGGAGGTCGAATACTCGAAAATGGTTAACAATATAAAATTATCACGTGTGATATCTAACCTTTATTTAAAAATATCTATTCGACGGTATCCCACACGATAGAGTAGAGTGAAAAAAAGATTTTCATCCCCTAAAATACAAAATTATAATAATTTAAAAACGAAAAAAATAATGTATTTATGCAATCTGTAACTATTAAAATCTCGTCTATTCATATTTGTCATGACCGAAGTTAGCTAAGAAGGACGGACGGACAGAATAATAAGGGTTCAGTGTAGTTATTACGGAACCCTTATTACAAAATTCCCACACCATGTGTAGATAAAGTTTAAGCCCGTTTCTACAAAATACTGATACGCCTAAATGTCAAGTTTGTATAACGGAAACGTAGTTTTTAGTTACGCTGACAAGTTGTTCCGAATAGTTTCTGAACTGTTGGAAAAAATTGACGTATGGTCACAGAGTTTACAGTTCACCTTCGTTTACATTCTTTCCAAACACAATTCGAGCCAAAAATAACACGCTTTTCTATTATAAAACTATACATAAACATAATAATTGGAGAACACACCTGATGCTCTCATTACAAGGACAGCCAAGTACCCATTTATATATGTGTTTCTTGCTTCTAAATCGTAACAAACCTTGTCGATTTGCAATCTCAGCAGCGGGAAACTGATTTAACTGTGAGTTTACAAGCGTGTTGGACACGCGACCACTTGTTACAGACCGCTCGGTGCGGGTAAAGAGTAAAACTTATTTCAATACTCACGGCATGCTGTTTTTTTTTTATTTGCAAGAGGGTTAATATTGTAAGAGCCCTAATAGCTGTAACAATATTAATTCGATATTGATATTGGGTAATGAGCTAGGACTATATGATCCAGAATACTGTAGGCTGACAAAAATTCAGTGCATTTGAAAATAGTACACTGGACTAAAACAATAGAGCTGAAAATAGAACACACGAGTGTTAAATCAAACGTCAATGTCAAATGTGACAGTTTTCAAATCGTGTGTTCAATTTTCAGCTCTATTGTATTAGTCCGGAGTTCTATTTTGAATGCTCTGAATTTTCTACGTAGATTAAACTATATTGTCCGGCCTACCGGATTCCGGATAATATAGTCCCAGCCTTACGTTTGTCCCATACCCTAGGCCAACAACATTAAGGATTTGCAGTATGCTGGGCGCTGGCATTTATGACTACCGATGTGAACTAGCGAAGCATTGTAAAATTACCACTTACTTGATTGTCTTTGACAAACATAAAATAAAGTTTCAATTGCGTTTGTTCTACGTGAAAGATTATAGTAGCAACGGCTAGTTTAATTAATTTGGTAATGACTTTTTCAGTAAATTCGCAGTACAATTACTGTTATTGAGTTAAATCTGTGATTTAATATGAAATCAACTTTTTTTAAATCTCCTAAAGTGAAAATGTATTTTTATTAATAGTACCTGGGTAACCGAGCTTTGCTCGGTGTTCTGATAAATTTAGAAAGTAAAAATAATCACAAAAATATTAATTTGACCGAGATTGGAACTCAGCAGATTCCGAATTTCAGAACAAAGCAAAAAACCAAACAGCCAATCAGACTGACACAATAATGTTGAAATTATTGATATATTCTTACACGACGAAATAAAAAACATAAATAGCTTAAAATGCGCTGTTTCCCAGGGATAAGACCTAGCTAGATGGATTTTTCTCCCCCAAACTCCCTTCATACTAAATTTTATGGTGATACTTGCAGCCGATTTCGAGAAACCGATCATATATGTCACCGTAAAATTGTAAATGCCGTTAGATTGTAATAACTAGCGAGATTATAAAATGTCAACAGGTTGTCAAATAAACATTCTGCTTACAGTTTTATACGTTATTTTTTGTTATATAACGAACTGTAAAACGTTAAATTGTAAAACGATTCACTACTCCCGCGCTGATTATTTTAACGGCACGCTACCATATTCGTTGCTTTTTCGTTTGCTATCGAATATTTTTACTATTAAAACATCAAAATCAGGTTAAATCACATAAAAATATTAGAACACAGGAAATAGTATATTAAAATTTAGGCTATGTTTGGTGACTAACACTAACTAATTTATTATTCAAACTGCACTTCTTTGGCTAATCACAGATTTAATTTACTTCCACGATAATTTTATTTAACTAATTTTAAAACTGAGTTATTTTAAACACGAAATCAATTTAAAAACCCCAAAACACTGTTTGTTTACATTCGTTAACAAATGAATAAATAAACAAATGTGGCGGCGCGGGCATAATATTAAGTTGTTAGCGGTTCAACCAATCAGCGCGCGAGTTGCTTTCCGTTTTACAATTTGACGAGTTTCAGTTATTGAGATAGTTTCAGAGTATTATAATATAACGAAAAATAGTACGTAAAATTGAAATGTTTATTTGACAATCTGTTGATATTTTATAATCATACATACAAGATTGTCACGTTTAAAGTAGAAAATTAAATTAGGTAAGCTTTTTTCAAATTAGCCCAAGTTCTGAGAAATTAATTTCTTTATTTAGCTAAAATACTATTGAGATAACGTATTTTAACGGAGTACTCGAATTCAGTGCCTCTATTTAGAATTTATTTATAGTAGATATACTTTAGGTTTAGGTATTTTGAGTTTAAAGATTCTTTATTTCTCAAAAGCTTACAATAATTACTTACGAGAAATACAATTTGTAACTTAATACGTAGTACAAAAACTGGGTGAACAGCGAGCGTTTTTTTTTTTTTATATTATAGTTATTAGTTACAATGTATACACAGTTGTTACTTAAATATAATATCATCATCATGATCATCATGATGTCAAGCATGACATATTAATACGTGAAGTAAAAACTTTGTGCCCAGTTATACAAAAACTTATGTAAACGGAGGAGCGTCAAATCTAACACAGTTACAGCTTATTATTTTTTATTTTATTTATTTATTAGCTTAGCTTATGTGGAGGAGGCTGTGAGTGTAAGTGTGTATATGTGCGTGTATGTGTATGTGTGCGTATGCGTGAAGTAGTAATATTAGTATTTCATAAAAATATTTTATTACCTATATATTTATTTTACTTGTTTACTTTTATAAAAGCCTTAGCATACCAAAATATTTGTAAGCTTAATTAAATAAATTACCATCGTAATAAATGATAAAAATCATAACTTTGAAGGATAATATAATATCCTAATATTAATTGCTGAAAATAACGGTCGGTAATAACTTTACAAAGTTATAATGAATTAAGGTGATACGTTACTCAATTAAAGAATTAATTACTCTGTGGTAAAATCGACTTGTTTATAGTTAATTAATAATCTGAGACAATATATTAATAGATAGGTAAACATCACTAAGAGCAAATCATGAGATAATTATACTATGCATACACCTACGATTTAAATAATAGTATAATAAATATTTATTAACTTATTATTTTCCCTCTGATGGTTAGTATTATTTATTAAATACCAGTACCTGAGAGACCGAGTTTTTCTCCAAGTTCTCGTACATAGTACGGAAAAAATTACAGATGGCAATAGGTATTTAAAAAAATTACAAAATTATAAGTCTGATTTATTTCAAATATTCAAAATATTTCATGGAAATACTTGAAGCCGTTTCTGAGAATTTGATTATACATATACTAGCGACTCGCCCAACTTCGCATGGGTGCAATGTATTAAACCGTCCCCTTGAATCACTCTATCTATTGCTGAAAACTGAATTAAAATACGTAGAGTAGTTGAAAGGATCTAAGCGAACAGATAGCGGAAGCGACATAATTTTATACTATGTAAAGATATAGAAGACAAGGTTATACGTTCAAAGTATAAGATAATTTGTTTACAAATATATTTATAAATGTTTAAAGAATTTGGGGTGTAAATAAACGTAAGCTTATCAACACAAAGGTGCAATGTACCACCAAATTATATGTTCGATCTGCATATAAATTGTTTTCACCGCACGTACTTTAAAGTATAATAATATCCACGATTGATGGAAATACGTTAAAACCCACGCCATAAATGCGGGATATATTATGTTTATCGCATTCACGTAAGCAGTTCCGTTATGAGCTGTGTTTTATGAGAAATATAAAATGAATAAGATCCACTTTATAAATCCTAGTAGGCTTTTATTGCTTCCAATGAAACGATGTTATCAGTGAAATGCAGTGCGGAAGCTCGGATGATATCTTTTATGAACGGCTTGAAATAACTGAGGAATAAAAGATTGTGTCACAGAGATTTTCGACGTATAACTCTTTAGCGTCGATTGTTGTCAGCGCCTTTATAAACGAGAAATAGTCACGCTTTGTCAGAAATGTTCCAACGTTGGTAAAAAATACTTGGCCAGATTATATCAAGTGTGCTTTTGTATTAATAATATCTAAATAATTTAACAGGAATAGAACCATAAAGATAATAATATTTTAAGTAGTAAAAAAAAAGTACGTCTGAAGTCGTTTCGGTCACTTCCTCTGTCTGTAAATGCTTTGAGGCGTCCTAGTGCAAGAAGAATGTTTAGAAACTGGTCAAGCAGGATCTTTGTCGACATTGTACCTACACTCATTTAAACAAAAATACATCGTTAAGCCTTTGAATACATATTTAAATCGTGCCCCCAGGGGTTTTCATTTAAAACAAATCATTAAAATACAAAGAGAGGTTTTTAATAAATTAGTGAAATTAAAAGACGGATGCGCGTCCCCGTAAGGTTTCGCCGCAAACTAAATTTATTAACACTGCACCCTATTATTATGGTTATTATTAATAATAATTATTAATAATTAACCTATTATTATATTCACCCTATTTACATACACATTATGTATTTCTGTGTTAAGTAATATGGTATTACTAAATAATATGATATTATGCCGAATCGGATGTTAATCGTAGGTTATGAGAATAGATAAGTCATCAAAAATTAATTAAAATTTTAATAAAAAAGAACATTTTCAAATTTCTTCTAAACTAGCTTTTGCTCGAAGCTTCGCCCGTGTGGGAGTTTTCGTGGTAAAAAACTGCTTTAGCTTAATAAACTTATACCTAATAAATTTTCACATGTACTTTTTAATTTTAATATATCTCCTAGATAAGGATTAGGTAATATTGTATCCGTTTAAATAGCTTCTGAAAATACCATATGATTTGTGATAAATTATTTTTAAAACTTAGAATGGGTATAGTAATCTATCCTTAAAAGATAGATATCATTATCGCATATCATTATTTTAAACTCAAGCGTTTTTTTATGCCAGTTTGCTGAGAGGCCGTGGTATTTTCCCAAATAAGCATTACCGATCTGTGGACCAAATAAACAATGACCAGTGATGATAATGATTAGATACTATATTATTAAATTATTATTATTATCTTTTGTAGTAGTCGGCGGAAAAAATGTAGTAGTCAGTATTAAATATAATATTATAGTGTTTATGATGATCATGAACATAATTTTGGCTATAGCGAAATTACAAATACATTGATATCGGTGTTCAAAACTATGATATGTCATCATAATAATAAATATGTTGGTGTATCGTAAGAAGATGTGGTGATGATGATGATGATGATTACTGTAAGTGGCATAATATGCTTGCAGTTTTTCAAACAATGCTGATACTTCAAAACGTATATTTTTAAAGACCGAGGAGTTCTGTTTAGTGCTTTTGGATCATGGATGCCATCATCAAGTCTCTACCTTGGTGACTAAGGGACCAATTTCGAATTATATTCTTTATACAACAACATAAGAATTTTGAAAATGCTTGGACAAACGGTAGAGTAATGTTCAAAGATATCCGTGTCGGTGTAAAAGACTATGCGAAGTACCTATTATCATCATAATGTGACGGTGTATGGTGTGATGAATGTGGTGATGATGATGATGATTACTTTAATTGACATAATGGCATATGCTTTCAGTTCTTCATACAACGCCGATATCCCCAAACATGTATCTATAACGACTCGGAAGATCTGTTAAGCACTTTTAGATCCAGGGTATACCTTGGTGCAAAATATTTATTTTTGGTAGCATAATATGCCTGGACTACTTCAGAAAAAGTCAACATCACTATATGTGTCCATATCAATTTCTAGGAGTTCCCTCGATTCTACTGGATCATAAGAATACCAATTGGGTATTATACCCTTTACAGCAAAAAATAATTTTGAAAATTGGCCCACAGGCAGTGGAGTAATCGTTGGACATACAAAAAGTAAAACAAATATTATAAACAGCCGATAGTATAACCGCCTCTTTTTTGGAAGTCGGTTAAGTAAATTTTAAGTGGAGTGGAGTAACCAAAACGCAGTAGAGGAAACCGCATTCAAATCGGTTTAGCCGTTGAATTCGTACGCGCAAAAACAAATTTCGCAGAAACCGTACATTTTTTCGCAATAAAATCTGTGTCAATCCAGAGTCTAAACTACTACCATACAAAATTTCATCAAAATCCGTTCAGTAGATTCTGAGATTAGCGCGTACAAACGTACAGATGAACAGACAAAAATTCTAAAAATCATTGTTTTTGGTTCTATGTCGTAGATAAGTAAGTAAGAATCACCTGAATATATAAAAATTGAATCAATTAATCGTGGATACGTGTCAGAAATTACATTTTAACATTTAAAGTACCAAATGCTTATCATTTTAGCAAAATTAATGAATGAATGGTGAGTTTAAGCGAATTGCTTAACAACGAAAATGTTGATAAATTGTAATGAATTCGACGAATAATTGTTAAAACTTTGTAGTAGATACTACGTTGTTTTAACATAGTACTAATCTTATTTATTATTTTATTGTATTCTTACGTTGTTTAAATCACTTGTATTATTTTAACCCCCGACGAAAACAGAGTGTTATAAGTTGTACGTGTCTGTCTGTGTATCCGTGCGTTTGTGCGTCTGTCTGTCCGTAGCATCGTAGCTCCCAAATGTATGAACCGATTTTTATCCAGTTTTTTTTTGGTTGAAATCTGACATAATCGAGGATGTCCTATAGAGCTATAATTCATCAAGCTTCGGGCGTTACTTAAATTTTTTAACTTTGTTATTAATATTTAATTCGAAATAGAGACTTAAATATTTAAATTTGTCAATACACAAACGAAACATGACGACATTGAAGTATTTTGAAACAGTAATCCAATGTTCATTGTTAGACAACAAAGAAGTTTGTTTGAACTCATTAACATTCAGGGAGAAATTAACACCTACTCTTCAGATTGTTACGCCCGTACATAATTTAAAGTGGGCTGTAAACTTTTTCGGTATTGGTTCCGCAGCTTAATTCGACAAGGTTCGAACACGTTTTTATTTTATTTATATTGCGTCACCTGTGCGTCCTTTATCTAAAGCCCTTTCAAATCCCTACGTGTGTTACCGAATAAAACAAATGAAACCTTCGGCGATATAGTTAGAATCAAAAGAAAATATTTAAGCTGCAAATATAGTAAATAAAGTGTTTAGTATTTGGTTGACGTAACACGAAAATAAATGGAACTTATGTAACTTTTCTTGTAGGTACGCCTTATGAATTTTAAACATTTATTAAGAGTAACTGAGAGAGTGTGATAAACACTCGTTTTTTTTTTATTTGTATTTTGGAAAAATAAAACTCATAGGTTTTCCGAATTGATCTTAACAATTGAAACCATAGAAACATATTTTGAAAGACAGTTTATATTGTTTTTAGAAGCCTTACTACGTAACAGAATAGCAACATAGCAATATTGAGGTTGCAACAGCAGTTGAAATACTAAGTTTCGACGCTGCCACTGTTTCCACAAATTTTAATGATCGCTACGTATTTCGTATAATGACAGCGTTTAAACTTTACTTTTTTAACTCTTTCTTTTAGTTACATTTGTACTATTTATGCATTAAAACATACAATTTGAATAGAGATTTGTTGTAAAATACTTTAGTTCCCTAAAAATTGCAGTACCTTATGATTAAAATGTGTTAGTTTTAGTAAACAATTTTAGTTCTTAGCGATGTAAAAAAAAACAACTAAAAAAACATTTCATACTCAAATTTCGCTGAAATATAACTAAAATAAGATGTTTTCGGCGAACCAAGGCATAAATTAAAGTTCAGCAATTAACGATAATATCGTACCCATATTTGGCCTATAAAGCTACAGTTATTTTTATGTACCATTTAAGTTACTATTAATCATTCAGCATTTAAAAAAATAGTTTAAGTAATTGTTACTTTTTATACTAAAGGGTATGTCCCAATAAGAGTTCCCGATTTAATTTTAAGAAAAAACACATATTTTTTTGAGCGAGAGGTGATATTTTTATTGCGTTATAAAGTACACATGTTCCGTTAAGTATGGAATAGAATATCCTTCATATCCCCACGGCTCTGGCGGCAGACCCTTGCTCTTTTCATGAAATTTTCGATGACTTTTCCACAGAGTGGCGGCTCTATCTCACCGATGACGCGTTGGATCTCGGCCTTTGGCTCGGGAATTGTTCGTGGTTTATTCGCATAGACCTGAGATTTAACAAAACCCCAAAGGAAAAAGTCGCAAGGCGTTAAATCACAAGATCTCGGTGGCCAGTTGACATCGGAATTTCGGGAAATTATTCGGTCCGGAAATTTTTCCTCCAATTAATGAATTGTTTCATGGGCGGTGTGGCAGGTCGCGCCATCCCGTTGGATGGCGTCCAACCACATGGCGTCCAGGTCCAGTCCTTCCAATTGGGGCCACAATAACTCTGTTGTCATGGTGCGGTAACGCAAACCGTTGACAGTTGCAGCATTTCCAGCCTCATTTTCGAAGAAGTACGGCCCAATCACGCCGCCTGCGACGAATCCGCACCAAACAGTGGCTCGCTGGGGATGCATTTGTTTCTCCTGGATCACGTGCGGATTTTGTAAGCCCCAAATTCGACAATTTTGTTTGTTAATGAACCCGTTTAAATGAAAGTGCGCCTCATCGGTGAAGATGATTTTTTTCGAAAAATCGGCATCCAGTTCATTTTGCTCCCACACCCATTCAACGAATTGTCGGCGCTGTGCATGGTCTGCTGGTTTAATCTCCTGGGTCAGCTGAATCTTGTGAGGATGAAGGTGAAGGTCCTTCGTTAGAATTCGCTGCGTGGTATTCCTCGAAAGTTGGAGTTGTTCTGAACGATGCCGAATTGATGTTCCCGGGTTTTCGGCGACACTCTCATTTACAGCAGCGATGTTTTCGAGAGACCGACCGGTACGCCGACGCACAGGAGATTTGCCTTCCATAATCGACCCAGTTTCCTCAAATTTATTGATCACTCTTTGAATTGTTGACACATTTGGTGCACTTTCACGACCGAAAATTACGCGAAGTTTGCGAGCGGTTTCAGCGAAGCTTTCCCCATTTTTGTAATGGGTTTTCACAATGATAACGCGTTGTTCTTTTGTTTAACGCTCCATATTTAATAATCGGAACAATCATAGATGACAGCTGTCTAGTTTCAGAGCTGCCACTTGCTCAGAAAAAAATGGCGCCAAATTTAAATCGGGCACACTTATTGGGACACCCGTTAATTAAACATCTTATACTTTAAACGAGACAATATTGTATATTTATTTATTTATAATCGGCTTCTCGAAAACGGCTTCATATAATATTTCCATGAAATTTTGCATGCGGAGGTTTTGGGAAGAAAAATCAATTTAGCTAGGTCTCATCCCCGGAAACCGCACATTTTTAATTTTTTTTTTTCTCTCGTCAACAATACTTCAATGGAAAATGGGTGGAATGTAAAAAATTGGTCTTGGGTTCGAATCCCGATCAGTCGAATCATATTATTGTGATTCTTTTTAGTTTTTAAATCTACTAGAGCTCCGAGCAAATCTTGATTACCCATGTACTAATATTAAAAGATGTTATTATCAGATGTATCCAAAATATTACATTTTTTTATATCAATAACAAAGTAACCAGAAAAATTGATAGCCAATCAAAACGAGTGACGAAGAGACTTAGTATGACTCGGTATTAGCTATAAGGCTGCGAGGCGCCTCCTCCGCCCACGCTGAAGGTCGCCCAAGGAGTTCGAATATTTATAACCCGAAAACATGACTCACTCATATGCTGCGAACTATTTATAGGTTCCTATAAACAGTTGTTTTTAACCGATGGAAAAAAATTGAAGATGTTCTCAAGTTAACGCATTTTTTTATGTATGACCACGTATAAATTATTACAGAAGAGTCCGATTTTGAGCAATCTTTTTTGATAAAAGATTTACTTCTAAGTTAGTTCCATTGTCACCAAATGATAGACCTGGTGATGGGATCTATGAGGAATAGAGGGAACTTCTTGAAATTTTCAGCGACACCTATAGTGACTTAGATTTTTTTTGTGGTAACCTAACCATTTAATTGTTCAGGGTATACCCTGAATCCAAAAGCGCTGAACAGAACTCCTCCGTCCTTAAAGATACACGTATGTGAAAATTGCTATTGTTTAAAAAACCGCAAGCATATCAGCACTATATCATTTATAATATAAATCATCACCATCATCATCATCATCATCATCGCATCACATGATATAAGTACTTCTCATAGTCTTTTACACCGATACAACAATCTTAGAACATTCACTATTCTCAAAATTATATTCATCATCATCATCATCATTCGCTCATAGGTTTTAATTCTGAGTTGTATATTAGGTCTTTACCTATGAAATTGCCGTTTTGTATGAAAAAATTTAAACGAATTTTTTTCATGTATTTTTTATTTGTATTAATCGAAGTAATCACCCATGCAATCAATGCATCTTTGCCAACGCAGTGGCAGTTTATTGATGCCCTTCTTAAAGAAATCAGCTGGACGGGAGGCAACAAATTCTTCAAAGGCATTTTGTACTGCCTCTCGGGTATTGAATTTTTTCCCGCCAAGAAAGTAGTAGTCTGTAGGCGCAAGGTCTGGTGAGTAGGGCGGATGATGGAGAGCTTCCAATCCCAGTTCTTACAACTTGGAGACCATCTGCTGTGCAGTATGAGGTCGCGCGTTGTCGTGCAGGAGCAGCGGAGACGAGCGATTGACCAATGCCATCACACCGGCGCTAGACCACCAAACAGTGACCATCACTTTTCTAGGGGTAAGTTTTTGTTTAGGGCATTGTTTAGGTGCTGAACCAGGATCCAACCAACTTGCTGAGCGCTTGCGGTTATCAAACAGAATCCATTTTTTATCGCAGGTAAGAATGCGGTTCAAAATTCCTTCATTTGTGTGTCTGTTGAGCAGTGCAAGGCACGTCTCGACGCGTACTTCGCGCTGGCGATCATTGAGTTCGTGGGGCACCCATTTGTCAAGTTTTTTTACCTTGCCAATTTGACGCAAATGGACCAATATTGTTTTGACGCTAACGTCGAAAGCTGCTGCTAATTCAGCCGTAGATTGTGTATCATCATTTTCCACAATCGCCTTTAATTCGTCATTGTCGACCAAAGTCTTCGGACGACCGCGAGGTTCATTTTTTAGGTCGAAATTTCCAGAACGGAAGCGAGCAAACCAATAACAGGTGGTGCGTTGGTTTGTAGTGTTAGCTCCGTAAACGTCGTTGATGTTGCGTGCCGCTTGTGCCGCGTTGCTGCCACGACGGTACTCATATTCCATAATTACTCGAATTTTTAACGTATCCATAATGACGAAAAAGATTGAAATGCGATGAAAAAGTAACACTAATCAATAAACAAATGACTACTTTGGGAAAAAGAATTCCATGTTTTTAAAATAAAATTAATTTCAAATTAGAATTCTTAGCCAAAAAAATTTTTTTTTTGATTTGAAATGGCCAGTACTGCAGAAAGGCAATTTCATAGGTAAATACCTATTATTACAACAAGCAAAAATAACAACAAAAAACCTCACGATGAATGAGCTTAAGCATGTATTAAATAGTAATTAGTAGAATCTAGCTACAATACTTTTTGAAATAATAACTCTTAAACAAAAAATTAAGCTGCCGAAAATACTGTAAAGCAAAAAATAGAAAACTTTTTATGTAATGTTAATATTAGTTTCTGAACTAATGTAAGTATACCTAAGTTTATATTTTTCTGTTTATCTTAAGTTTAAATCAATTTTGAGTTTTTAAACTTGTGTATGTATATATGTAATTTTGAGTCGGGGCTAAACGTACTGGGGACACCAATTTACCAACAACGCAAAACGATCATCGAAAAAAGCTGACCCACCCGCTTTGACAAATAAAAAGAGCGAAATAATTTATCACGCAACGAAAGAAAAAATATATTAAAATCCAAAAATTCGTTAATTCCTTGGGATAAGACCTAACTAGATTGATTTTTCACTCCCTGGGCACATATTTAGTGAATATCATGGAAATTTTTGAAGCTATTTCGAGATTCAGTTTACAAATAAATATTGTAAAAGAATTGCTCGTTTAAATTTTAAGTTTATGTAGTACCTGGGAGACCGAGCTTTGCTCGGTGTTTTAGTAGAACGATAAAATAATTAAAAGTAAAGAAATGAAATAATAAGAATCACAAAAATATTTATTTATCTTACCGGGGCTCGATCCTAAAACATTCCGAATTTCCAAACAATGCAAAAATTGTATGTAGGCACGCATACCAAGCTGCTAATCAGACTGACGTAGGAGAATCGAAATTATTGATATATTGCACGACAAAATAATAAAACATATATTGTTTAAAAATGAGCAGTTTCTAAGGGATAAGACCAAGCTAGATCGATTTTTCTCCCCGGTAACTTCCTGTATACTAAATTTCATGGTAATACTTGTAGCCGTTGTCTCTGTCTGTCTCGTCTCGTTTAAAGTATAAGATTATAAGATATCACACATATTATTGAAATCCGTTTGAAGTTCAATGACAATTATCACACTTAGAGTGTTGAAACAAACACCAATTTCAATACAATCATTAGAAACAATGTTCAAAGCTACCCTATAGAGGTATTTAAATGTCATCTGCACTACACAAAGGCAACCACTTGTAAACAATCTACGGTATAATACTGTTCTATTACGCTGTCGGTATTTAATTTACATACATTTTATTTGCATATTGATTTGACGATGTAATTTTACTAGCAATTGGTTTTGTCATTTTTATGACGCAATAATATTAACTGTTTCAAATTATTCAATAATTTTATATATTACGATTATTTTTTAACTTGCAAAAGTAAAAAACGAATTGTTTTTCTAAATAAAACCAAAGTCTATGGAAAAGCACCACTAGCAAAATATCTATATTCCTATAAAAAAAATAGGATTGTATGAGGTCTTAATAAGTAAGAAAAAATGAGTCAATCCGTTTAGTTGTTATCCCGTTAAGTCTACTTGTATGCTCACAAGCTAAAAAAGTTATTTTGCATTTGCAACACGTACGTGTAATGCATTTCACTAAACGTGTGACGTAAAACCACTTTTTCAACTCGTTCAAATTTCGTATTAATTATTTTTATCCACTTCAAGAGAACAATATAAGCGTGATTTTCAGATTAATAAAAATAAAGATATTTACATCCTACACGTACTCGGTTTAACATTTCTTATTTTGTAATTTGCCGAGGGGCATATTTCAAAACGACTAGCTCAATTAGCCCAGTTCTGGAAAGTTCATAGCCCGTGAAGTAAATACGCCAAAAACCATGTTACGTGCGTAACCAAATTATGTTTACGGCCGCCCTAAGGCCTGGGCCATAGCCCAGATTCATTTGGGGAATTTAGTATAATTAGGTGTTTACACAACCTCTCGCTTCTTAGAATGATCGATCACTCTTTTGTACTATCCCGAATTCATTCAGTGTTATATAAAGTAGGTCAAATTCTGAATCATAACACCTACGCAACCTACTATAATTTGGATTCAGCCTCTGTATGATTTTGCAAACGTTACGTCATTAAAACTTTTGCTGTCGCAACACTCATAATTCATTTAGTTGTCTCTGTCTTCGCTTGTTAAAACAGAAGAATTCAATTTAGCGCAATAAAAATTCATCTCACTTTCTTACCGCTTTGTCGGTGACGTTCAAATGAATTTCGTTAAAAACGTACTGGACCGGTTTTTCAGTCTTTCGAAACCTTTTTACAGATCTACAAAGTATACTATTTTTGAAATCATTGGTTCAATATGTAATTAATTATACAGCCAATTCGCCTTTATTCGCGGCATGGTTACAATCTTCTTTCACAATTTTCTTTCACTTGGTTGGAAGTGATAAATGATACAATTTGATCTTATAAAATCAAATTGTGTAAAAAGTGTTATCGTGAAGACTAAAAAAAGTCTTCTTAGTCAGTCAGTAATCTATATTTCTCATATATATTATATACTTTCTTTTATACTGGCCAGCAATGACTTTCATTTTTGCTTACATACCATTTCCATAATATTTTAAAATCATGTTTTTTAAAGCATAGTGCTTTTTCACAAAGTAACAAATTATTATCAATCAAAGTTCAAAGTTGATAACAAGCGCGCGGGCGGGTGCGAGGGCGGGCGGTGGCGCGAGGGTGCCGGGGCGGGCAGGGCGCGGGGGCGGCGGCGCCAGACAGGCTGGCGCTGGCTGCACGTTGCACGGTGCATCTCGCGCAGGTGCCACCAGCCAAGCGAGAGCATTGAAGTTTTTTACTTTTTGAAAATTTAATTTATTTCTATTTAAAATTTAATTTGTTCTTACATATTATTTATAATTATTATTATTGCTTGTCAATTAAATCCATAGCATATTTTTAAGTAAAGGTTTAAACGATTTAATAATTTATTATTATGATTTACGAGCTGTACCCAACACACGTTGTTCTGTTTTAACTATGAACTGGAATAAAATATAAATGACTATCTATATACAGCTACAGTTCCTACACATCATAAATCCACCAATCATAAAATAATAAAAATAAAAGCAAAAGGTCCATAAAATATTAATTTTGTGGTAAACCTTTATCAATTATGGGTATGAAAAATAGCTTACAACCTATTATCATACCTACCGAATATACCTTTAGTAAAAATCGGACGAGCCGTTTCGGAGGACTTCTATAACAAAGACAGTGATACGAGAATTTTATACATATTAAGATTAATTACATCACGATAAATTTTACCAACTGTCGTTTGTTGCGATTGCCTTAACCTTCAAATGGTATTTTTTAATTTTAAAGTTGCTATGAAGAACACATTTAAGCGACTTATTTTTTTTTTAAAGAAATACGACGAACGACCGTAGCGAGTGCTACGGTCGTGCTACGGTCTGGGCTTCTGCGTAGCTGTCTTCGAGATGCAGTTTGCCTCTATAAAATCTCTAAAAATGAATTAGGGATTAGTTTTAGGTTAGTTTAGTTTAGAATAATTAAATTGTAATAACATAATATATTCTTAAATTTTTATTTTTTATAATAAAAAGCTTCTATAAAATATTGCCAAAGATTCATTTTTAGTATTCTAAAACAAATGATAACGTGTACAACTGTATAAAAACTGTAACAGCAGATATGTTTTTAAACAAAAATCAATCGCCGTCCGAGTGACCGATGACCCGTAATCAATTATTGACACAAAAACGAACAGGCTATTAGCCCTATCGAGCACATGTGTTGGCTTCATTCTATAATTCACCATGAGGTAAATCATATCAAAATACTACCGAGTCGGTTTATCGATTGGAAAAACCGTACCATAACGTCGGCAACAACTTATTTTCGTCTCGTTGCCTTACTTTGGGGACACAGTAAAGTTACCGTCTGAGTAAACAACATTATAAACAAGTCGAGAGGCCATAAATTATGATATTTTTGTATTGTTCTGTATATTTCTGCGAGTGACTTGATCAAAATAAGCACATGTCCTTAAACTTTACCGTGAAAGATAACTATGCAATGAACACAATATCCATTATCTTTGTAACTTCGAAACAAACGATTTTAAACATTACTGACGTATTATATTTTTTACAGCTAGTACAGCTTTATATTGTCACGATCGTAAAATTTTAATCTTAAATCACTTTCTTAGCTCATATTTTTATTTGTTCACCGGTAGTACCTACCCTTGTTATAATTACGATAATATAATACATAATACACTTTAGTACACAATATATTATAGTTGTTAAACTATTCCTGAGTCACAATAACAAATATCTTCTTCTTAAAAGACCAAAAGAAAAACTACCTACCAAGCCAGCTCCCAAAACCTCACTCGTAGGGCAATAAAATTGATTTCTTGTTCGGACATATCTAGCAATCAACAATTAAGTGCCGTTGAAACGCCAATTAGAGCAAGCAGAATGTTCTAAACCGGCACGAGCCGCTACATTTAGTAAATTAGGCTATCGCGTTCGACGAAATGTTACTTTCTATTTAAATTAGACACTCAATGTAGTTCTAAAAACGGTTGGTACTTTTAATGATGGCTAGCAAAACAACCTTTTTGAAGTGAAACTTCTTGTTTTGGATATTACGCGATCGATATAACGCCAGCTGTCGGAAACTACTTAAATTTCTTACATAACAACTTCATTTATAAAGTACGGCTCAATACTCAGATGGAAATCTATCTCCAAATACTAGTAGTTTTAGTTTGATGTGATGTTCTTTAGGCACGATGATAGATAGTATGTATTGATTTTAAATGAGGAATGAAATTTTACTTCTGCCACGTGCAGGGTGCAGGTAAATGTCATGTTTATTTGTAAACACTCATTTTTGACCTCCATGAGTATAGAATAACAACGGAAACATCGCTTTCTTATACTAAGTAGCAAATAAAGAAAGAGAGAAGATGGGTATAAAATGTACTTTGACGAACTGAAATTATAAATAAGACGAAAAACATTAGTTATTTAATACAGCAAAATATATTGATTTAGTTTTCTATTATGTTAAGAGAGCTGGCGTCAATAGAAACATTTGTAAAAACTTTCCTGAATGGTTATTCAGGGTCCTTGATAAGTAATAAGTAACGACCATCCCTTTTCCTTGTAAAAGGGATGGTAAATGAAAAGGGATGAGGTTTAAGTTAACCCAAGGTAGGCTTTGTTTAATTTCGTAGTTTATTTATCTTCATCAAGGGCGCATTTGAATATACTTTGTCGTTAGACAGTTTCAATCGACAAAACTGTCAAGTCTTATAATATTTTTCTCATAGATATTTGTAACTGTTTTGAGTGAATAATGCGAATGCGCAAATTATTATAGATACTTTGAAATCATAAGTTAAAATTTTCTTTCGTATATTTAGTGGTAGCAAAGAATATGCCAGGTATAAAATAAATCCTATAATACGTTTGAGATTATTAAGACAGTCATAATATTATATATACCAAAACTTCCATTTTTGAAACGCTATTCAAATACAAACAAAACAAGCGTAACTCAATGGAAGTATAAATATAAACAAGCGGATTAAATGGTCTAAAGACGAATATATCGCGGTTGCTCGGGATTCGGGAGCTAACGAGAATGGACTCTTGGCGCGTTGCCAGGAAGACTGGACGTAAACTGCGGTCAAACACTCGCTGCCCGCGCACACAACACGGAAAAGTGAAACTAAGTGTTTACATAAGTTACAAATGCAATCGATATCAACATTGTTGTGTAATCTCGAAGCGTTACTTTTGTTTATTTTACATATTTAAGTATGTGTCTAAACCAATCACTTATATATTTTATGACGCGATAAAGAGATGAACGCCGGCTGCACGCACGAAAAATTGTCACGTTCCGCCTGATTGTCACATTCCGCCTGAGCCGAGCGTGCAAGCGAAAGCGCGGAATGCAGGATAGAGAGGCACGATCGGACTAAGCGTTCGGCTTGTAATGACGTTATCACGTAAAATTATAGTCCGTAAACGGACTTAAAAGAAAACCATTTTTTTTTTGAGTGAAACAATTTTGAGTGTTGACTAACGGAGATGCCTTGGTTTTATTAATGTGTATTAGTAATATATATTATATTTAGCTAAATAGAATAGGTTTATTTTGATATATGCTACTATTTTGTATTAAATAGGTTAAACTAACTTCATTTAGAGAGTTATTAAATACTTAATCGTTATTAAATTAAATAATCACAATTTTGGTGTTAGAAAAACAATACATTATTTATGGAGTAGAATCACTTTATTCATATTTTCGTGTAGGAAATATATTATTAATATCGTAGATCGTTGAAATGAAATAACAAATAACTGTCTTGACGTCACGTTTTGATCAGATTTGATAGCACCGAAAGAGACTTGAGGAGGATTTATCTGAAAAATTTATCTCCAGAAGGATTTGCTAAGCTGGCTGAGATTACAAGAAATGTCTTCTTTTATAAGCCTTTTAAAACGGGGTTATACTTTGAACATTCTTCATCATTAGTGCTTTTTTGTTCATTGGTCGTGTCAAATTAGTTTTAGTAATTAGTACATTACTATAACGAATAACTTATAATCATCTTTTAATTAAGACACTTATTGCTCGGAACGACGATTGGAATTTTCTGCTGAACGTGAAGGGGCAAATATCTGTACATAAAAGATTGCTATCACGCTGACAGTGCTAAGGACCAGCGCACACAATAGCGTGCTAACGCTGTCACACTTTTGCTTAGAAAATAGAATTGATTATATTTTACGCAAGTGAATAAAGTTAATAAAAACACATCGTAATAATGGTAAACTTCTTATGGTTTCTAAATATTTGAAGTGAAAATAACCCGGAAAGTTTACATAAAACTGTGATCTGCCTGTCTTTAAAATAGCCGTGCTCATTCGTAAATGAATTTGAGAAGATTTTCACATAGAACATTGTATAGTACATATGTTGTAAAAGTGGGCTATTAACAATTACCATGGCATTACGCTATCTCCAGCCGGCAGAGCTTATCATCAAATGCAATATATGCGATATATTGTGTTCGACAGTACGGCGGAACTGTATCAAAATGAAGGGGTTACGACGGCATATTGCCTTTTGTTTGGCATCTACTCTTGGCATCGAACTTTAAATGCATTGAATGCACTGTCAGCTAAGTGCCTCCCTCGTAAATTATGAATATTACAACATGTGGTATAAAAACTTGCCAATTACCCCCGTAATAACTCGCCATACAATTTTCTAACCGTTCGACGCAATTATTAAAAGTCAATAAATAATATATCACTGCTTTTATTTGCCATTGTAAGAATATAACATGTATTAAAACGCTTTTGTACTAGGAAATTGTTTTTCATCGAAACTTCCATTGTCTGTTTCCATAAAAATATGTGATACTACTCCTCCTTCAATTTAGGGTGCCTACAACTTATGGCTTTCAAATTGTAGCAATCAAAACAGCCTTTTTTGTAAAAAAATAAAGATTAGTTTTGTTTGATAGTAGTTTTGTTTTAAATAATCTGAGCCTCTTCCCAAACAACGTAATTGCTACGAATCATTACTAACAACCTTCTCTCATAAACATTCAATAATTTATCCAACGTTTAGAAATGTATCCGTCCATTTCGGTTTTCCCTTACACAAGCCGCGTCTATTTGAACACATCGATTTCGCTTTGATCACGTACCTGCTCAGCGTTGTGTAATGAATTAATTAGTTGCATTACGGCAAAGCTAGAAATACTTGTCAAAAGCAAACCAACACAACCAACAAGGAGATGCACAGTCCGTTCAGAGATATTTTACTTTACTCGGAGTTTCTGTGCGAGTGACTGCCTCAGATCAGCCTGCATTGTCCTAACCAAAATTGTAAACAACATTTTTTTGTTGATCCAATGCGGGAATTGAACCCACGACCGAGATCGAGAGCCAGCCGCTAGACCACGCGGATGCTGTTACAAACTAATATACTATTAGATTGTACAATTTTCATTCTTATTTAATTTCTTGTAATTATTTTAATGCAGATCCACGGAGAAGTGAAGATAATACATTTTTTAATCATATTTAATAAATATTTTTTGAAATTATTAAAAAGAAACACTTTATTTATTACTCCTGCAAATATGCGACCTATACCGTTGTAATCCAAATGAAATCACGCTTGGCTTGTACCGTATGGCTAATTGTTCCATTGTAAAATATTTTAAAATTCCCTATCTTCCATTGTACCATATACCTAATAGTGAAAATTAAATATTTTTATTTACATAAATGTCAGAATCCTTTATTCCCTAATAAAGTATAGTTTAATGACAATGTTAAGCAATATAATCCATTATTCGGCTGATTTATCTTCTATTGTAATATTTTACGACATCTCATAATTTTCTGAGACATTGAATAAAAAAATGTTATTGTAAGCGCCTCATTGACACCCATAGATGGTTGTATATCGTATTTTCATTGGCACAATAAAGTGCCAGTAATATGATAAATGGTTTTGCAATCTCTTTCCGACGCCCACTCGCTCCTTCATGACTCACTACTGATTCATGCTCTCAAGTCTCAATACACAATGTACATTCTCAACTCGAAAAGCTTATTTCATCGGAAGCCGAAATACGAAGCCAATATTCATTACGTGCCAAAAAGATGCTACAAAGGTGGTTCTGAAAAATTTTCTTTTTGTATTGGGGTCGTTAGTCGTTTCGCACTGCAAGGATTCGAACCGCTGTGTGAATCGCCCCAGCACTGTTTTTGAATGGGTCGATTCGAACCCCAGTAGAAAACATTCCTTTTTTGGATGAATAAATTTGGACGGTAAAATATGCGTAGTACAATCATGCACAAAATAACAGAAAATTTACAAAATAAGTTATATGTTACTCCATTGGGAAAAACTGCGATTTCGGTAACGATTGACTCCCAATAAAACGATCATGCCGTAGTTCGCTACATGGTTGTCTTTGGAAACCAGAGGTTTGTTTGATGGAACCGATCTTTCGACATCGCCACCAGGACCGCGACCGTTGAAATGTTAGAATACTCATTTTAGAAAAAAAAACAAAAGTCACTCGCTGATATGCCTAGACTAACTCAGGATGTAATTTAATTAAGAGTGGATATCGCTTCCATCGTACCCTAAACATTAATAATTATTGGCTTTAGTTTGAAATGAAGAAAAATAAAAAGCAGACCTTTTATTTTTACTTAGCGCACAGGTACAATTCAAGCTGTTTGAACTTTACCATTATTTTTCATAAATAATTTACTCAAAATATTATGATTAAATGTACTTAAACTATTTCTTACTAATCAATTTACAAAGCTCAGAAGATCAAATAACCCAGAACTATCAGAAAAATAAGGGCATGGTGAAAATTGATTATTTTGTTTGTCACCCGTTTTTTTTTACTAAAGAGAGTAGTTATAAGTAAATTAAAGTGTACCTAACCTGCGCTTATCCATCTCTTAGGAAAAAAAGTTGAACAAAGGTTGAACAAAACTTATTCTGCGACACAATCTTGTTTTAACACTTATATCTAAAACAGATGTGTACTTTTGCATAAACAGATGTGATTTTGCTCAACTGATCTTTACCTTTCTAATAGTAAGATGGATAGTAGATACTAAATCTGTGGTTATACCACGCTTAAATTGTAATTACTTTTTTTTAAGTGTGGTATAATCATTTTTAATATAATAATTATTTGCCAATTTTTCATGTTTTCACGGACCACTTTACTTCTACTCGTCTGTTTAAAAAAATTAAAGTCTTAAATATTCTGAAATTAATATTTCAATCTGTGGTCCGAATCGAACGTTCCAAAAATATCTGGTATCGACCCATTCAGAAACAGTGCTGAGGCGATTCACACCGCGGTTGGAATCCTATCGGTCCGAAACGCCTAACGACCCTTGTATTGTGCGTCCTGGTAATAAATTTTGCAAGGAAGCGGTTTAATAATATTATGTCAAACTTTACCTTGTCTATAATACTTTTTAAAGCTTTATCGAACTTTGTTGTTTGTTTCCTTGTTTATTTTTAACGCAACATAGGTTCTGACTTCTGATGTATCACAGGATTCGGTTTTGTAGTTTCTTTATTGTGTTTTTAAACTTAAAATATATAGTTATTATTATTATAGCTTTATTTCCACTTTACAGTCATATATACAATAAATCAATTAAGGTTTATTTAAAAAGTTCATTTGCTATGTGGCCCCTCTATAGGTAAAAGCCTCCTCCATTCTTTTCCACCTTACTCGGTCTTTGGCTGTTTACATCCAATCTAGCTTTTTCCTGCTATTTTTAATATGAAGTCTGCCCATCTTTTCTTTTTTTGCCTTCCCACTTTTCTTCTGCCTTCTGAGCCCTGCGATTTAGTTATTTGGTAAGTCCACCTTTTATCACTGTATCTAGAAAGATGACCAGCACCAGATTCCATTTTTTCGACTAAAATAAAGAGCATCTGTTAGCTTTGATCTCATGCATTTCAAATTTTTTTTAATCTTTCTCTATTTCATGTCATTCATGTCAACACTCAACATGCAATGGAATGTAGCATAGTTAAAAATATTACTTGGATAGAAAATATTATGTTAAACAAAATAAAAAAGTGAAAAATAAAATTCTTTAGTAGACACACTCCGAACGTCAAAGGACCACACTTTACACCACCACCGGTTTAACCGCACTCACCGAGAACGTCCGAATTTTTAATTTTTATCGAGAAAATTCTACATCAAAATTAAATTGATTATAATAATATTGTGGTTAAAGGCCATCCTCACATTCCACCCTGCAAATCTAGCAGCCTGTCAATAGTGTCAAATTGAAGCGGACTAGTAGACAAAATTTATGACACGATTGATACTTATGATAGCCATAAATACTGGCGCTGGGTTTACAGGCTAGATGGTCAGGATGACCCTTTAGGTATTAAATATTTTTCTCTACGTATAAAATATTAAGAGTAAATCTTATTTCAGCAACGTCGATATTTCAATGATAGAGCTTTATTTTGTTTGTGACGTTAATTGATATATACTTAGTTGTTCAAACACTAAAAGCTTTGAAATTCCTTTTATAATTAATTACTCTGACACGGTTTTAGACTTCAATTTGATTATCGAATTAGCTTAAATGGTCTCAATTTATTGTTTTTGTTCCGAGTTGGAGTAGAACACATTAATACTGTCTATTGAAGACAAACAATGGCGCCGCTTTTGTATTGTAGGTCAAGAGACCTTAAAGGGTCACGTCTCAAAAATAATAACCTATTTACAAATAAATAAAATAAAAAATTTGTACCTCTATAAATGTCTGAGTTTTCTTCTGTAATGATTCTTTATTTACGTGTAGTTCTTTATATTTTATTGCTGTCCATAGAGTTAAACGTGGCGATATAATTTATATTCATACTAGCTGTTGCCCGCGGCTCCGCCCGCGTAAGTATAGTATCCCTCGGGAACACCACTTTTCCGGGATAAAAAGTAGCCTATGTTTTAATCCAGAGTCTAAACTACTACCATACCGAATTTCATCGAAATCCGTTCAGTAGTTTTTGCGTGAAAGCGTAACAAACATCCACGCTTTCACATTTATAATATTAGTAAGGATGCAGCTAGCGTTCCACAGCAATCACAGCTTGTCTAAAACAAACTATAATTTTAAGCTTTTAAAAATTTATTTAATTAAAAATTTATTAATTTAATTAAAAATTTAATTTATTTTTTTATTTAAAGCTACGGTTTTGGCATTTTCTCGTAAGGTTTAAAGATTATTTTTCAAGTAATATAATCAAAATATAATACCGAATCAAAATGTATATCATAGTAATAAGGTTAAAATGTAATAATCACTATTTTACCCCGATAAATTTTTAATTTAGTATCTGTTTTATGGATTTTTACGAGTCAATACAATTTGTAAGCATATTACATAATGTGAGTATTACCTCAAATTAATGAACTACCAAAATGTATACCATTCACACCTCATAAGCCTCAACATCAAGAAAACTAGACCTGAAATTAACTCAAGGTACTAAAACTGGATTAACAATCATTAATTTGTTAATAGCAAAGCTTGGGAAAGGATCTTTTAAGTTATCCGATTTAAACAAAGCAATTGCAAGAAAGTAACGGGTGTCCCAATAAGAGTGCCCGATTTAAAATTGGCGCCATTTTTTTCTGAGCAAGCGGCAGCTCTGAAACTTGACAGCTGTCATCTATGATTGTTCCGATTATTAAATATGGAGCGTTACACAAAAGAACAATGCGTTATCATTGTGAAAAACCCATTACAAAAATGGGGAAAGCTACGCTGAAACCGCTCGCAAACTTCGCGTAATTTTCGGTCGTGAAAGTGCACCAAATGTGTCAAATATTCGAAGAGTGATCAATAAATTTGAGGAAACTGGGTCGATTATGGAAGGCAAGTCTCCTGTGCGTCGGCGTACCGGTCGGTCTCTCGAAAACATCGCTGCTGTAAACGAGAGTGTCGCCGAAAACCCGGGAACATCAATTCGGCCATGATAACAGAGTTCTTGTGGCCCCAATTGGAAGGACTAGACCTGGACGACATGTGGTTCCAACACGACCTGCCACACCGCCCATGAAACAATTCATTTATTGGAGGAACAATTTCCGGACCGAATAATCTCCCGAAATTCCGATGTCAACTGGCCACCGAGATCTTGCGATTTAACGCCTTGCGACTATTTCCTTTAGGGTTTTGTTAAATCTCAGGTCTATGCGAATAAACCACGAACAATTCCCGAGCTAAAGGCCGAGATCCAACGCGTCACCGGTGAGATAGAGCCGCCACTCTGTGAAAAAGTTATCGAAAATTTCATGAAAAGAGCAAGGGTCTGCCGCCAGAGCCGTGGGGGCCATATGTAGGATATTCTATTCCACACTTAACGGAACATGTGTACCTTATATCGCAATAAAAATATCACCTCTCCCTCAAAAAAATATGTGTTTTTTCATAAAATTAAATCGGGCACTCTTATTAAGACACACTTTATATTTAACAGAGGAACTACTTATAATAAAATTACGATTTATTGAAATTGTATTCAATATCAGATATTAGTACAAGTACCTGGGTAACCGAGCTTTGCTCGTAGCTCTCGTAGATAAAAAAAGAAACAAAAATATTTTACCGGGGTTCAAACCCACCACATTCCGAATTTCCGAACAACGCAAAAATTAACCAAACTGCAAAATCTAGCTAGATCGATTTTCTCCCGCAAAACTCCCTACATACTAAATTTCATGTAAATACTTACAGCCGTTGTCGAGATTACAATTACAAGATTGTTTCGTTTACAGTATAAGATTTATCGTGCAATTTGTATGTATTATTTCTCAACAATAACATAACTTAAATAAAAAACCAACCATGTGTGAGTCGGGCTTGCGCACCGCACGTATGGTTTCCTACCATAATAATAATTATATCTATGGATGCTTTCACACCACATCAATCTGGTCCCGTGGCAAGTTCTCGAAGAGCTTGTGTTGCGGGTAAAACGGAAATATATTTAACTTTTATACTATACATATATTTAAATTTTTATCATACTACACATATATTTAATACACATCCAAGACCCAGAAACACAGAAGAACTTTTTGTCCCTTCGGCGAATGAATGAAATGAAATATTTAACCCAATATTAGGCCACAATGTTACATAAAAAATGGCAGTACGCATAACTATAAATGTTCGTGATTTACATAAAAATAACATGATTAATATTTCCTGACAACTTGCACTACGCATGGACACCATCACACTGCCGTACAACGCGTCGGCTTCAAGGCCACCCGCTTGTCGGGTTGTACGGGCGCGAGGTTATGAATAGAATTTAGGTATTTTATAGGATAATCTGGTCAAAATTTAAGGTCACATGTTATATATTTATGGAACGAGAATCGAAAACTGATTACGCTGCTCGAATATCTATTTTTGTTAACCGACCATCCTGTATACATATAGATTTATATATATTAATACGTGAAGTAAGCTAATATTATTTTAATAATGTTTGGAAATATATGATATAAATAAAAAGAAAGTAATACACTGTATTACTTTCTTTTTATTTAGGTAGTGACTTCAAATTAATAACTCACACTAACATGCATTTGTATAATAACAGTAGGTGTTGGTTTGACACATATAAAGTTAATAAAGTTGAAACTTAAAATTTAAAATATGAATATGGTTGACTTTCGACCATTAGGCGACCTGGAGTTTTAATAATATGACAACCTCGTTAGTAGTTAGTAATGAATAAAAACAACTAAAGATTTAAAGATATTACAATAAGATTGAAGCGTCTACCGTGCAACTATGACAAGCAAAAATTTGTTAAATCTAACCTCAGCATAGGTCAGAAACGAGAAAGCTTAAAGGTTGCTCGTAGCAGGAAGTTTCCTGAATAAAGTAGTACAATAATCCTTACTTTTTATGCGGTTCACAGTTGCCTTTTCTTTTGTTTCCTTCTTCTAGTATTAAAAATTACCTGTAAGTGATAAAATATTTTTATGCGTAATATACTTATATATAAGTCTATATCATAATATTGTGTTACGAAAATAAACCAACTAAGAGGACGACAGTCCTATCTAAAAGACATAGAAAATGCCATTCATGTGTCAGAAACGTTTTACCCATTTTCTGTGTGATTGAACATCAAGTGTGATATGGCCAAATATGTTAAACATCTTTTACATATTGAGGGGGAAATATTTTTTCCGCAGATTTTCTGTAATCATGTTTTAGTCTTTAATGGACTTGGGCTGCTAAAGGAAGCTTGCTATGAAAACTGCTTGTTATAAATCTCCTATTCAATTAAACCCACTTTAAACCTATTTTTGAACAATTAAACCCACAGACACAAGAGCAATTAATTTAATGTCACGCAATTATTTAAAATTAAATTATTCTAATAATAAGTAAAATTTCAAAAAATAATTTAAAAACCTTCTAAAAATATATCGGATCAACTTTGTTTAAGTACGTTGATCTAAATGGCTAAATTTAAGTTCCTACATAATTCGGCAGTGTTGAATTTTTGCTATAATAAGGGGCCATGAATGTTAAGTGGCCTCGCGCCTTTTGTTAGCTTGTTCGGAACCTTCAATCTACATTAATGAAATTATGTTGATTCTTTATAGTTGGGTATAACGCTTAAAGTAATGGACTGAAAAAATGAGGTCCACATAATATGATCAGTTCATCGTATACAAAAATTAAGAGTCAAACATACTAGTTTTTACATAATACTATTTAAAATGTTATGAAGGGCGATACATGGGACGTTCAGCCACTTTAACTTAAAAAATAAAATTTATTTAAATAATTACGATGTTTATGATTTTGTAACTGCTCTATTTTTAATATGCCTCCTCATTACTATTTAGACTACCAACGATAGCGTGAAAGACTTGGGTATATGTTCTTTTGAAAATAATGACTAGATCTAAACACATAAATACTGTAAGAAAAATAACTTTAAAAACAAGATACAAAAATACTATCTAGATTAGATAGATCATATTATATATTATATCTACGTTTTTATCATATATTATATCTACGCTAAACAGTGAACACGAAACGTAAATAAACCAATAGTCTATCAGACTTAGAGAAAGCAATTTGGAATTCTGATTGTAATCAAAAAAAAAACCGCCAGAATAAAATATTTTAATTCATTGACAATGTTATATTAAGGGTTTTGCTTAATGAGTAAACACTGAACTGAGTAAAATTATATTAGACTTTTGCAATGTCAGAAGTTAACCGTACTCATTTTGTGGGTATTTAGAGACATTTTCTAACATGGACAATTGAAGTGTTCTTGAAGAAATTGTGTGAAACATGATTATATTAAAACTTAACTGAAAAATAACGATAAAGCCGTTAAACAACTATTCAAAGAATTTAACCTTTAAGAAAATTGAGCCTAAGAGCTCCTTTCTATTATCCGATCCGATATCAATATCGGACGCCGATTTTCGATAGCCAAGGACAAGTACGATGTATTAAACATATACCTGTATTTAACATTATATATCGGTCTGATATCGGATATCGGGTAAGATAATGTAAAACGCTCTCAGTGGTTGTCTGGTGATCCAATTTCGATCATAGTTGGTCAAGAATATATAAACAAGGAGAAAGTAGGAGCCTACGTGTTTAATAATGTTAATATACATATAATATGAGAATCGGGCGAAACACGTTTCACAAAAGAGGACGAATATTAAGGTCGAATTGGATAAAAATATGATTTATTATTTATATCTACAGCCTACATACTTACTTACCTATACAATAAGCCAATCTACATGGTCCGAGAGCGACCACCAATTTTAGAGCAGGTATTTGAGGCATCAGGCAACTTGTCCTTTAGCTCTCCTTTTTTTACCGCTACACGGAACCGCAGAACTGTGGGTCTAAAAATGCCACTTTAGGTGTTTCATATTATGTTTCATATATTTTTTTCCATACAAAAATCGTGGAATTGTAAAATCCTACATGATTCATCTGATTTCATCATATTAGAAAACATAAATTTTGTCAGTTTTCGATAGAAATGCATAAAATGGTGCACATAATATGAGTTGAAAAAAAAAAAAATGAAACACCTAAAGTGGCCTTTTTAGACCCCTGGCTGATTATTAGTGGAGCTAAGTCAATACCTAAATTATTAAAATATATTTTTCCAAAATTATTTTTGAGGCGATTTGAGATTTTTATGAGTTGTAGTTTAATGCGCTAAAACTATTTTGACATAAAAATGGTTATAGCATAAATAGTAGAGTAAACATACTTTGATCGTTAAATGTTTCTTTGTATACTGGAAAGAGATATTGCCTAAATATTGCTATTTTTAAGATAGCGAATCGAGTGGTAGCAGTATGAGGTAGCAAATTTTAAATTTTAATAGATTTTTATGTATTTCTGATTTTTATATTTTCCGAAAGCACGATTTATGTCGGGCGGCGAAAATTGACCGTCTAAATGACAATTCGACTAGGTCACAAGTGACTGAAGCCGCAAGGCCCAAAGTTGGATAGCAACTGACTTTGGCCGCGCGGCGACCGGCTGCATGCAGCTGGTGACTAAACTCGGTCGTGTAAACTATCAGTTGCAGGCAAACGGCCCCGATCATTTTTGAAGGAAATTACCGTGCCGCATGCGATTTTAGTCACTTATGAAAATGGACTAGCGATGCGGCTCACAGAGCCCTGCTTTCTATCAAAATTATTATTTATGAGTACTAAATATTTTAATACCTACGCAACTGTAAAAAATTAACCTTGTAATGCTATATTAGACTGGCTATAGATAAATATATGACTTAACTAAATTCGACGACCACGTTTTAGCCAGAGGAAATTTGTCGTTCATCTCTCACTACTGGCTGATACACGTGGACTTTATTGTTTATGTACCTAAATATAGTGCAAATTGCTTCCAAACCTTTAAAATATTAAAATAATCTTCCCCAGAAATAGGTGAAACCTTTCCTGCTTCTATTTCTAATGTACATTTTACTCCAATTTCTGATTTTGAAGTTAGCTTTTGAATACTGTTTTAGTTTAATAGTATTTTTACATTATAAGTCTTTTAATTTTTTAAACTATTTAGGTAATAGGCGTTTTTCTTGTTCTCTTCCGAGTTTACATGTTTTGTGATTCATCTACATTCTAGACAATTATACTTTAAACGAGCTAATCTTGTATATAAGATTAGGTAAAATCAATTACAGATATTTTAGTCATATGATCTATTGCTTATGTAAAGACATTTAGGCAGAAAAATGATTTAAAAATTTTGAAAAAAAAAACATTCCTTACGGCACTATGGAAGTCATAGACCTCACACAGCTGATTGAATTGATATAATTTAAGTCTTTACCTAAATGATATCAAATCTTTGCTTCCGCTTTAAAGTCAGCTGTTTCTGTGAGGTTCATGACCACAACACTTTAGAGAGCGCAATGTATCGTTATTTTCTCACTGTATGTCAATTATACTATCTACATATTGCTCCTAAACAACATTCTCTCATCGACACAGAAATTATGACTATAAGCAGTAGATTATATGCCCAAAATATCCGTAATTGATTTTACCAAACCTTTTATATATATTATAATCGTAATCTCGAAAACGGCTGCAAGTATTTCTATTAAATTTATTATGCATGTAGTTTTGGGGGCGAAAAATAGATCTAGCTAGGTTCCTGGAAAACTGCGCATTTTTTAGTTATATATGTTTTTCCTTTCGTCGTGAAACAGTATATCAATAATTGCGAGTCTAACGTGTGAGTTCGATTGGCAGTTTGGTATGCGTATGAGTAATTTTTGTATTGTTCGGAAATTCGGAATGTGGTTGTTTCGAACCCCGGTAAAATATTTTTTGTGATTCTATATCTACTAGAGCTCCGAGCAAAGCTCGGTTACCCAGGTATGTACTATCACTACGTAGTATAAAACAAAGTAGCTTTTTCTGTCTGTCCATATGTATGCTTAGATCTTTAAAACTACGCAACGGATTTTGATGCTGGTTTTTTAAATAGATAGAGTGATTCAAGTGGAAGGTTTATATGTCTATAACATGCATAATATAGCAGAGAAACACTGAGATTTTAGAGGTTTCTAATGTCGTAAATAAACACATTTTTTGCGCTTACATTGCAAACGCTGACTGAACCCTACGAGATAGATCAATAACGTACTATGATATAGTATATAAATTATGTACTACAGTATTGTACACATTAAAAAGTTCTACAAAAAAGTCCGCGGTGGTAAATGTCTATCTCTTAGGGATAACCCACAATAATCATTTTTTAACCGACTTCCAAAGAAGGAGGCGGTTATACGTTCGACTGTATATATATATATATATATATATATTTTTGTATGTACAACGATTACTTTACTAACATATTTAACAAATATGACTAAAAAGGAAAAAATAATTATTTTTAAACAAAAAATTAAACCCACTTCCAAAGTAAAAATACACAAAAAAGTATGAAATAAATCTTATTTTCTAAATAATTTCCCTTTTAAATCCGGCAAAAATTTTAACTATTTCTCTACACAATCTTCATAATTTTGTAGTCGTTACCAGCTAACTTAAACGTGAGCTATATAAAATAATGATTTATCAGGATATTGTTTGGGCTGGTACTGACTTTAAAACTATGAAGATTGTGTAGAGAAATAGTTAAAATTTCAGCCGCATTTAAAAGGGAAATTATTTAGAAAATAAGATTTATTTCATACTTTTTTGTATATTTTTGTATCCTTTACTTTTTACGAGAAACAATGGTTTATTTACGAAGCAATACAGCATTAATCCTTATCCAATTAAGTATCTTAAATACATTTTGCATTTAATATAGATCAATATGGCCCTATACAGCATGTAATTTAAATTAATATTTTCGAAGATATTACAGATTTAAAATGCAGGGACATATGGTTTACTTAATAAAACTTGCGGCCCGTGCACAGTTCATACTTATTATTATGTATGGTATTTTCAGAAGCTATTTAGACGAATACAGTATAATTCATATCAAATTAAATACCTCACTCACTTTAAGCATTTTATACACATTATTAGTAACTCTTTATACTGTGGCGGACCAATTAGCGCCACAATCCTGAATCGCGCTATCGAAGTTTTCTATAATCGGCAATATATACGACATCCGATATTCATACTCGTATAAGTGGGCTTCGGCCTGACCGAGCATACTACCTCGCTCGGTCGGAGATCTCCCTTTGGGGCTTGCTACCATATTCCCACAATACCATACCATTAGTTTAAATTAATATCTTAAATTTAGAAGATACAGTAATTTTTTTTATCACCCGCGAAAAATATATATCAAGCGGTCTTGATATATATTTTTTGCGGGTACGGTGATAGGGTCCAATTTTTTTACCCATTGGGTACGAAACCCTAAAAACATTTTCAATATTGTATACAGAAGTATATTTCAGTGAGTAGAGTTATTTGCTGAAGGAGTTTTTTCTCTATGAACAATATTCCACGCGGGCGAAGCCGCGGGCTGAAGCTAGTAGTTTAGTAAGCAACGGCCTCTTTGGCTCAGTGGTTAGCGATTATAGAAATATAAAATTATTGTTATTTTATGATGCCAAAACTGAGATCTATGCACGATCTATAACTATAACAAAATTTCATCCATTTATATTCATAATTCTATAATTATATCTGTCTATCTGCCTGTCTGTCCGTGCTTCTATAATCTAGAAGCATAGACAGATAGACAGACAGACGGACGGACAGAGCGAAACTAAAAGGGTTCCTAGAGTATTACGGAACCCTAAAAAGGGCATGTATGAAACCTTTTCGTTTATTTAAAAATACCTATTTATACCTCACAAGATGCGAGGGAATGAAAAAAAAACATCCCCACTTCACATGTATGGGGAGCTCGCCTGAAATATAAAAATAATTCTTATTTTATGATGCCAAATCTGAGATCTAGACACAACGTATAACTACCAATTTCATACATTTATACGAGTAATTACAGAAGTTAGGAGAGCGGACAGACGGACAGACAGATAGACAGACGGACGGACGGACACATCCTAAAAACATTTGACATTTATTCATACGTTGTACGTGATATTTTAAAATGCAGAAGAGCTACATAGTACACACAGTACCTTAACACCAGGTTTGAATTTTTGATTACCCTATTAGACACGCACTTTTTCTACGATTTCTACTAAAATTGACTTTTGAAATAGCAGGTGTCTAGGGACATGAAAAACTTCTTATAGAAGGATTAGTAAAAATTTGATTTCGATTGCATATTTTTGTTTTTGTAAATAACGTATTTTTTTCTAATACGAGTATATATATGGTTTAAATCACCTGAAAGAAACAAATAGCCCGACTGCCAAAATATGTTTTTCAGGATCATTGAATAAAATTTAGATATCATATTTACACTAGTGTGTAAATTATTAAATTTACACTAGTTATACATTAGTGTTACCGAAACCTTTGTAGTTTTCTAACAATTTCAGGAAATCTATGCATTAAAACACGTTAAACGTTAAATCTTATATAACTTAGGTAGTTATATATGTATTATGTCATACTTTTACGTCTAGAATATTCACGGAGGTTTCATTTTCACACGTCTTCGAAGTTGACAAAGTGCCCAAGTTTTATTCAGACACGTTGAGAATTTCACCTGCCACAATTGTAAAAAGCACGTATTTAGCTAATTATCTAGAGCTTTTAAGCTGAAACAGCATAATAAACGTTGCTCCATTAACTCACAGTTAGTCTAGGTCAAAGCGGTTGTTTAATATTAGTCCTACAAGTATAAGTGTGTACTGACACTGCATAGTGTTCATGGAATATTTAGAATTCGCAACCGCTTTTGCGCAGCACAAATTGCGAGAAACTTTTTAGTGTTCTAAAATAGGTTTAAAAAAACAGATGATCATTTATAGTCTCTCATGTATTTATCAGTTATCATTAAAATCGGTAAAATTATAAAGATTGAAATTGAATCTTATTCAAAAGTATTTGGTTTTATCCCCAGGTAATAAATATCGTCTATTTGACATTCATTGACCAAGAGACCCTTGACCTAACTCAAGTGACAAATAAAGTAAAAATGTCACAATCAATTTTGGTGTTCAATATGTTAAACGGAAAGCATCCCGATAAAATTTAAATTCTCTGCTACAAAATGAAACTATATTCTAGTATAAATAATATTCTACTTTTTTGACGTCGCGAATATCGATGGGCTTATTGTACTATCTTCTAAGAAATAACAAGTTAGATATTCAAATTGACGACTTACACAGAATAGTTTCAAAGTTACCCCAGTTTTCTCTGTTAAAGTTAAGGCTGACTACTCTGTCGTGAGCGTCTATTTTTAGAAACGCCTGGGAAAGTGAGGAGCGAGGCTCGATTGCGCGCGCCCTCTATTTATACGTACGAGTTTCTAGCCTTTGTGGGCTCCTCCGCGACGTCTTGTGCATTCGTAAACAAGGCATGCTTCAATGCCGGAAAGGCAACTTTAAATACATAAAATCTACTTATAGCCTTTTCAATTCAGGCAAACGTTATCTGCTCGCGATTTTACAGATTTTACTATTTATACAAACACGATTTATTTTGTTTATCTACTTACTGAGAAATGTTTGCCTGGCTTGCGAGTTGTCGTAGCTGAAATTAGAGTTTTCAGATTTTTTTATTTATTTTTATAAACCAATAGTTACAAAACCGACTACATACGTTTTCTACAAAATATTAACCTACATAATACTTCTGAATATGGACAGTAATATTGTTATTTGAATTATCCTGCTTGGCGCTCTATGTTATTAATACTAAGTTTCACTAACACTAAGCCTTGGAAAATATTTCTTGAATATTATTTCCAACTAATAATAACTTTCATTAACAATTCTCATTAAAGTTATTTCTTAATTAATGTGTATATTTGCCTCTAAACCGCACCTTGTAATATTTGTAGGCCTATCTTAATAGCTTGTTGAGTAGGAGGTAGCTGCCAAGGCTTCATAACATTATGTATGTGCATCGGCCATTCATGTATACGCCAGGGATGTTATCCTCCTCATGTCCACTGGACAATTACGCCTTTGAGTAATTACATTGGACTAATTTGTAACGTGACACACCTGTTACGCGAACTTAGTTATACCGTTGATTCCGAATATTAGTCAAGGCAATCATGATATTAAGTGGCATATTGCTAAAAAAAATTTCGTCTACTCATTGTTAGATAACATGATAATAAACAATCTAAAGCCGATTTTCGTAAATCTTAAAAATTAACGAAAATACAAACAATTTAAATTTGCAATAAGAAATAGAACGATATATCAGCCTGTGACGTCACTAACTGCTACTTCCATACGTTTGTCATAAACAATGTATGGTGATAATAGTCTGTGACGAAGCAAATCGTTTTGCGAGAAGGAAATGGGTAATATTTTTCAATTGCTTATAATTATTTAACGCATCATCTTAAATACATATTACTATTAGATTTGTGTATGTATGTATGTATGTAGATATGTTCATATATATGTATGTATCTCTTCAAAAATTTTTCGACTTGACTTTCGATTGATATTCGACACTAGGCAACATCCCTATTGTTTTGAAATAGTTAGAAATTTTTTGGTGTGTTTAACTTTTGTAATTTCAAACTTAAGTAATATATTATATAACTTAAGTAATATATGTAAATAATGTATGTCGAGACTATATTTAGATGCTACGCAAAAGCTAAACTTTTAAGCTTAGCTTTTGAGTAGCATCTAAATATAGAGCACATTTTTATGAATTTATTCATAAAAATGAATTTATTAATAAAAATGTGCTCAACATTTTTGGAAGTAAAATAGAAGGGAAAACCTTCTTTGTAGGCTTTTTTCCTCATACAAATCGATATTTAAAATAAACTTTTATAAATAGAACAAGTTAAAAAATCTGGAAAAGGGTGGTCATAAAATGCTAATGTCGATTCTAAAAATATATAATTGAACTAATGAATATTGTTGATTTACGAATAATTTCGCGAATCGTGCCGTACGCTACTACGCATGCCCGTGGTATCAGTGTCGATGAACTTTTGTTGGTAAGCATA
Organism: Phengaris alcon alcon; assembly: GCA_037179445.1. Classification (NCBI taxonomy): domain Eukaryota; kingdom Metazoa; phylum Arthropoda; class Insecta; order Lepidoptera; family Lycaenidae; genus Phengaris; species Phengaris alcon. Next base: position 654,473 of record JAYRCH010000112.1, read on the forward strand.
TTTATGCTATGACGAAACCATTGTGCGTGATTCGTGAAAGGAAATTCGGATTCGTTTTATTGAGCATAAATGTGAACAAAATATGAAAAAAGAGCATAATTTTAACATAATTACGGCCCTTACTTATAAAAATATTTAACCATCGGATAAGCTATTCAATGATGCCGTTTTTGTCTCATACGTTGGAAAAGTTACTTGACAGAGAAACACAGCAACATTAAATAGCATATCCGTTGTGTAAATATTTTCATTAGTAAGTAAATGTGGAAAGTTAGTGGCCAACAAGTTTTAGCCTTCTGTGGTACGTGTAATGTCTCCAAAATTATCATCAAGTACTCTAATGGACTAAATCCGTCTTTTTCGTAAAGAGGCGAGATGTTGTACTACTGTCCTAGGAGCTTTAACTAAGTTTAACTGAGTCTCTGTTTAGAAGCTCTGTATAAAGTTTAGAGAAAGCCTCGAATACGACAATTATGAGAAGAATACATGTAAAATTTTTAGTTTAATTTATATATTCAGAAATATTGGGGTATCACTACTTGATAAACATAAAAAATATAAAATTTTATGTGTAGTTTAGTAATTAGATACGTCTAAAATATACAAAAAAGTTATTTTTTTTTTCTAAATTAGTGTATATAGATAGTTTTTTGTTATTAATATACTGGTTTTATTTCTAAGAAATAACTCATTTATTATAAGAGTACTATTCATTACCGCAATAAAAAAAATCAGTCATATAGTCTTATTACCTTGTTATTTTTGGCAGGAAATTTTATTACAAAAAATTAAATTTATGTAATGAAAGCAACGATAAATATTAATGTACTTATATAAACTCAAATGATAATCAGCCTTATGACAATAATTTATTAAGAATAAAAATACAGTATAATCTTTTCCGTAAGGAAAATAAAATTGACTATTCCCATACAGTCATAAAATTTTAATGAATAATTAATCATTAGGGACTACCCTGAACTAGACTAGATTTCTAAGATATCTCAAAACTTTTACGGTGGAAAGACTAGGATCTATTTCATTTAATAATTTTCCTGGAATAATATTTTAGATAACGAAAATGAAATTGATTAGAAAAGCATCAACAGATCAACAGGATAGTAAATCCATTGTATTGGGATATGAAATACAACAAAAGACGTAGCCCGCCATTGGTTTTCAGTTAGAGAAAATGCATAATAATTATATAATATCAATAGACGCTTTCACATCACGTCAATCTGGTCTCGTGGTAAGTTCTCGAAGAACTTGTGTTATAATATACACATATTAAATACACATATATGACCCAGGAATACAGAAAACTTTAACGGGATAGCGCCGACGCGATAACGCCACTGAGCCACAAAGGTCGTCAACAAATAGCTTAAAGCTAACCCAATATCACATAAACACCTGTGAAAGAATTGTAGTTACATGAAATTTTTTATTTCATTAAATATCATCAAAATTGTTATACTCGAAATCCTATTCAAATGTCTTTTAAATGTTCTATAATCTTTTGATAGGATCAAGGCTTCGTTCCAAGTATATGGAGACATCAAAATGTCTTATTTTCATTGGCTCACATGGCAATTTTCATCGAGTCTGAAAGTTTATTTAAATAATACTTTCACGTAGCTCCCGCATAAACGACTGTGAGCTCATTTCTTATGAAAGCATCGAGTTTCATGAAAATAACGTTAACACATAATTTCATGAAAAAAATATAAAGTTACGTACTCCACAGTAGCTGCTTAGTTTTATAATAAACAAAAAGAGCATGATTTTGCATTCAATGTATTTAAAGTGTAGCAAATAGTAATAAAAAGATATTTGTTCAGACTCTCCTTTAATACAATTTACAACCATCTTATATGATGGTAAATCGCGGGCCACTAACAAAATAGCCTAGCCTTTGGTCAATAATACATAGAATTCTCGAAGAGCTTTTGCAAAAACATATTAATTACTTTCTACTTTATCTAATTTCACTTCTGTCATAGATCTATATCTGTCATAGATATTATAGACGAGGCATGTCGAGGCAAAAAGTGTCCATACTTAGAATGGCCCACTTTTGGGGTTGTTAATAAAATTGCTTCTTTGATTTAATAATCCTAAAAGTCATTTTAAGTGTGGACACTTTTTGCTTTATGATTTATCGGCACATTTAGCGTCCCAATCGGGAACGTTCTTAGACCCCTAAAAATAGGGACGTCCCACGAAAATCTGGACACCTGGCAATCCTAGTCATAGCCCATCCTTAGTTTTGAAATAATTGACTACTTTATTGTACATCGTATGTTTTTACTTCTGTACCTTATCTTGTCTCATTATTCTATATTCTGTTCAGATCCAATTTAGTATAAAAATAAGTCTACCAAATTAATATGTATTTATTTACTGCACGGTGAATAAATGACATTGGAATCGGTAGCATTATGTGTTCTATTATTATTGTTCTCTTTGTTTGCATTTAGATGAAATTGAATCTGGATGGAGTAGACTGTTCTGCACTTGTCTGATTGTACTTCCACCCTCAGAATGTCCGCCGGCCGCCGACGGCATGGAGAGGTTCGCGTGCCCCACACCTGACCGGCAGGGCCGCTACCGGTGCATCGACGACCACGTGCTCTGCGACGGCTTCATAGACTGTCCAAACGGAGAGGACGAAGATCGTCAAGCATGTATGTTCTACAAAACGGTATGTCTATTTGTTTTTTTTTTTTGCAAAAACATTTTTAGGGTTCCGTACCCAAAGGTTAAAAAAGGACCTTATTACTCTACTTCGCTGTCCATCTGTCTGTCTGTCAGTCTGTCACCAGGATATCCTTAACCGTGATAGCTAGACAGTTGAAATTTTCACATATAATGTTATTTCTGTTGCCGCTATAATAACAAATACTAAAAACAGAATAAAATAAATATTCAAGGGGAGCAAAGGACAAATAAATGTTCCCAAACAACAAACATATTTTAAGCCGGTTTAATCGGACTCGCAATTGGCCGGTTTTTATTTTAATTGAAATTTAGCTGTACAGTACGACCAAGTTCGTAATGGCTTTCGGGTATCATCCTTTTTCATACATGGTCTGTCATTGCAATAGAAATACGATGATTGCCGATGGCTTTTTTTTACTACAGTACACCTCCTCGTACTTAAATTGTTTATATTTTTACCTAAATATTTGTTAAAAATCAAAACTGTAATCACCTCTAAATAACCCGTACTTAGGCTACGCTGCGTAGCACTATCCTACATTGCGTAGCACTATGCTAAATTGCATAACACTATGCTACTTTGCGTAGCACTATGCTACATTGCGTAGCACTATGCCACATTGCGTAGTACAATGCTACATTGCATAGCTATTTGCTAAATTGCGTAGCACTTAGTTACGCTGCGTAGCAAGGTGCACTATTGCGTAGCACCAGCCTACATTGAGTAGCACAATGCTACGTTGCTTAGTACCATAATATTAAGTTGCATTATGCGTAGCACTAAGCTACGTTGAGCACCGCATAATATAATGAAAATATATATTGTGATTTATAAAAATATAACCTCTTTAATTTCAATCTTAGCATTGATGTATTCAGATCACCAGATGTCCTATTCTTGTAATTATTTTCCGTGTAATCTCATTAAATATAATACGCTGACTCATTCGCATACGAGTCAAATCATCCGTGTATCAGTCCCAGTGAGATTGAACCAATAAAATTGTAATGAAAATTGCCACACTGGTTTTTAATTGAAGTTATTGTCGTGCTAACGTGCAACTAACTGTTACAGACGAAAGCCCACCTGGACGTGCTGGCCGATGCGCTGCTGCGGTGGGCGCGCGGCCGCTAAGCCGGCCCCCGCCCCCGCCCCGCCCCGCCCCCCGACCCCGGCGCCGACCGCACGACATCCCCGACCCGCACGGATTACAATTAGAATGACACGTAACACGACCTACCGTGTGCTCGCAGCCGAGCACACCTGCGATGAACATTGTATTTGGGCGCAACCAATCGAGTCGATAGAGAGCGATGATCGTAATGAAACATATCAAGTGGTGCGGCCTGCCAGACACCACGAGTGTCGGTAGTGTGAGTCGCGACCTAGTGCGTCATGCAGCGGCTGCCGTTAGTGCCGCAAAGCGTTTAGAGGTTAAGGCCTGGGTTCGTCCGAATATCCTTCGCAGTTGAAATGTTCTCTGCTGTTTCATAACTTATAGCACCCTTAAAACTAAAATGTGAGACTGGTAGTCGACATTGTTAGTCGGTAGAAAATACATATACATAAATATAGATTTAAAATAGTACTTCATTTACCGAACTAATTAATGTCTGTTGAGTTCACTTTTCAGGTATTTATTTACGCGTTGCATTCTTTATTGCGAAGGTTGTAAAATAGATAAGAATTGATAATTTTTGTACATATTCGTAATTTATTTAATAATTTATTTTATTATCTCATTACTCGGCCTATTTTTGGCTCTCGGCGTCCGTTTTGAATAAGTTTCAATTAACAATTCGAAAGTGACGCCGATTTCTTAAGGATTAATATTATACTTAACAAAGTGCTAATTGTTATTATATACAAGGAAAACTAGGAGCCGTCTATGTCGGGCAGCTAGATTAATTTAAACAGTAAATAAAATCCTATTTATTCCATTAAATTTTGATTAGGTACTCGTCAAGTGTTTATATACTTGAAGACGATAGCTGTTCTGTTTATTAGCACAAGGTTTGACTGAAAGTACACTTTGTTATTATTTGCCCGAGAAGTCTGAACTTAAAACGATTCTAGTCATCAAAATTAGTTCCTATAGATTACATTAATTAATTAATACGCCTCTTCATTAGTTTGTTATACTGTTTACTGATAGTAACGACTTCAACGCACGACGATGTAGTTTTTAATTTTAGCTTTAATATCGAGTTCTTCTCCTCCATTCGCTATTATTTAAAAGAACTCATTGGTATATACAATGGTTATGTTATTCATATTTGGAAGGAAATTTTCATTGATTGAAAAGCTTGTAAAGCCGTTACCAATTCATTTATTATTATAATAACTTGGAAACGAGACTATATTTCGCATTGAAAATGTATTTATTATTAGCGTAATCGAGTATATTAAAGCATTAATCTATTTATGTCAATATTATATACGATGTAACATTTTGAGTAGTTTATGGGACAAATATACGATAATATAAGATTTGTTGATATTAGTCGTTTAATAGATATATAGTGAAGTAGTTCTATATAATATGTTTGTCGAATATAATAATACTATGTTTGTAATATTGCACCTCAAATTCATTGTAGAGACAGTGTGTCAGCACCATATTTTTGTGAGTTATAGTACATATTAAATAAAACTTATTTTTAAATAAAATTGATGTCTATTTAGAATGTAAGATATTATCGGCCAGTTTAGAACTCGGCCGTGTTAAGAAATATATTATTATAAATAGTAAAGATATGATGCGAAGTATAGTTTCGTCTGATGGGTCTCTTTATGTTCGAGGAGGAATATCAAAGCAACCTTGTCATAAAAATCAGCAAAAACTAGTTGAAACTGTTGTAGTAAACAAAGTTAGTAAAGTTAATACCGTCATAGTCTGATAGAACGTTTGTTCTTGAGCCATCAGTCTTTGCGGTATTTACTTTTAGAAATTAGAAAAACAGTTGCTTTGGTATAAACGAAACATAATAGATATCATCGCGGTAAAATTATGTGAAAGCAACCTGACACCTATAACTTTTATTAATATATCTTTGAGCAAGAATTTAGAAAGAATTTCAAGTATCATTAATGCTGATTTACTTATTGTTGTATGCTCTATATTTTCTCAGTTAAAATAATGGTAGATCTGCCATTAAATAGAGCTATATTTCCTTTATTAGATACAATTTGCATAGTATTATGTACAATTAACTATATATCTATGTACATGCCAATGAATTCTTATTATAATACAAGTTGCAACCACAAAAGCACAAAAACAATTTCGAAAAGTTACGCTTAACAAATTTATTACTTGTACATTCCGGTTTGATACTGTTACAAAATACGTTTATTGTGAATAAAATTCTCGCGAGTCACTCGATGTACGTATTCCTATCTCATATAACGTTCACTTCCTCGATGTATATGATTTCTTAGAATAAAATTATTGCTAATTAAAAATTAATGTAATTGCACTCAAAATTTGCCTGTTTCGTATGTGCACAGCAATTTATTGTGATATTTTTAATATTATTATAGGTTAAGATGCAAATTATGATCTCGATAATAGACTATGTACTTATCTATGTGATCGTTACTCTACGTGTAATGCAGTGTCGGTATCGAATACGGGCTATCGTTACTATATCGTTCGCTTGCCGGTCGTCTGAGACTAAGTTTGTATTGTATGTACCTATATTGTTTCATCTACCTTTACCTATCATCTTTTACACTAACATATTATTTGAAACGGTTAGCAATTTTGGTCAATTTTATGTAAATAGGATATTGTTAAAAGATACATACTACGTCTGTATTTAAGTGTGTAGTTTACTTTTTTATGAAGACTGTAAAGCAGGCGATTCTACCTTCTCGTATCATTTTCTAGCTTAATCAATAAGTTATAGCTTGTCTTTTTTTTATTTGGGTAAAAGTGTTACTTTTTAAGAACAGGTTTGCAATAAAGTTACATAAACATGTTTGTTACAATTAGGTACCTATGAGTTTTAAAGTGTTGACTCTAGGCTTTAACTTAAACCGTTATTGAATTATGTAAGATAATGCGGGTAAAGTAGGAAATATCTTACAAATAATATACGCTCAAATTAATTAATACTTGCATTAACATGACTATTGAAGAACAATATTTTTAGACACCCTTGTAGTTGTACCCTGTTATTTTTCTTATAAAAATCCAAATACCAAACCGTCGGTAGAAATGTATGCCTGCGTGCTGTGGTCAACGGCAAGTATAATTTGGTCGAGAATTTTCAATGATATTGTTTAAAAATACTAAAATACTATTTTTGTAGATACTTATATACGTTCGATTACCACTAGATAGAGAACATATTATATTTTCTCATAATGTTATGTTGGCCAAAAAAAAACAAAACTTATCATTTACAACCGCACTAAATGCTAACTACTTTAAGACGATTTAGATACACGATGTAAGTAAATGTTCTCTTCCGACAATTTACAGAAGTTTTGACTAACCAACCGGATTCTTGTTCTAAATCTCTGGCCCCGGTGAGATCGAACCCGAAGCCTGCTTAACGTACTCCAAAACTGTTTCACCAATCATTATCCACTAGAACATTCCTACCGGTGTCATACATGAGTTGCCTTTACACGTGGCAACGTGTGCAAGCAACTCATACGTCGATAATCTTATAACGACTACGCTATTTTGTAGGCGTAATATACTTTTGGACTATTTATTATGTATTGTTAATTACTATATATGTTGTATTAAGATAAAAAATGAAAAACAAAAATAAATGTTAATAAATGCCTCAGCCAGATGAAATATGTGTATTTTTTAAACCCGAATTTCCTTCCTTAAGAGAAACCTTCCGCAAGCAGCTACAAGAATCTGTGACAACCAACAGAATAATATTCTGATATTACTTATCAGTGAAAAAAGTACTGTTCTGTCTTTTTGCTTCTCGCCGGGTTAGTTCCCGAACCGGTGGTAGGCATCACGTAGGTACAGTTCCGTGAGAGTTATTTAATCCTACTTATATCCTACTAATATCCTACTAATCCCTACTAATATTATAAACGCATAAGTCTATGCATAAGCCCCTAAAGTTTCATTGGCCAAGCCATAGCTTATGTCAACTACTGGACCGATCGTAAAAAAATATCATTAGATTGCTACATTATTACTATTATATATATGCTATATTTACTACTTGGAAAAATTAGGGATACCTGCTAAATATTCAATAATGTGACCCGAGGTGTAACAAAAAGTACCATATCTTTCTCATTTCTCATTTTCATAGTTTACAGGACATTGATTTAATAAGCTACAAGCTATATCTACATTAGCATTAATAGCATAAAGAAGTAAATCATCTGCATATTGCAAAATTTTTACAAATTCCTTAACAACAGGTTGTAAATCGTACAGGTTGTATATTATAAAGTAATGGGCTTAGAACTGACCCTTGTGGTAATCCTTTGATTATAGAACGGACAAAACACTCAGTTTCATTAATATAAACAAAAATAAATCGTTCTTTTATTATATTTACTATAAACTTTATAAGAATAAGGGGAATATTTAATTTGTGCAACTTTTTCTCCAGAATATCAATTCTGTCTGAATCTCAAATTCAATTAATATCAATTACAACATTGTCATAGGCAGCCTGAATATCTAAAAAGGCAGCTACAACGTGTTGTTTATTTACAAAGGCTAAACGAATATCTGCAGTGAATATGCTTCAATTATCCATCATAGATTTACCTTTTCGAAAACCAAATTGACTATTTGATATTAATTTATTATGCTCTAGGTACCATTCCAATGTATTTTTAACTAAATTTTTAGCCACTTTAATAAGAACTGAAGATAACGCTATCGGTCTATAAGAAGATGTTTCCTTTGCGGATTTTATTGGGTTTTAATATTGGTATTACTTCTTGTGATTTCCACGACTGTGGAATGTTTCCAGAAATCATAACCGTATTAATAAGATTTAAGTAGTAATCTAACGCTTTATCACCTAAATTAGCTAAGAACGAATATGGAATACCGTCCATACCTGGCGTAGAACCATTTACACTTGATAAAACATCTTTGAGTTCAACCATTGTAAAAGGAGAATTTCGTAAAGAATAAGAATATTCACTTAAATAATAAGACGGAGAAGGGACCGGAAAATATTCTACTACTGAAGATGGAGCTATCTGATCAACATAATCACATAAAAAACTTTAGGGAGTACTGCTGTCTGTTCTTTAAATGCAAATCTAAATCTTTTTATACTTTTTCACACTTCAGAAGGACATGTGGATGGTGATAAGAAAGAACTAAATTTTTTCCAACCCTGTTGCTTCTTTTGTTGTAGAAAAATACGAGTAGATTTATTAGTTTGTGTTAGTTTTTCAAAATTTTCATTAGACATGTTATTTGCAATCCCACCATGGTGGAAATGGGACTTTAGTTCCTATAGGTTTTTTAGTAGGGAATTGCTTATCAGCTACTTCAATTATTCCCCTAGCCAACATTTCAGAAGAAGTTAATTCGTTACCTATTTTAATTTCAGGTAATTTATCAATTTGACGCTCTGTTTCCTCTCTAAATTTACACCATTCAACTTTATCCAATTTATATTTATGTCTTATTCTTTTAGCAATTCTATTCCTACTTTTATAGGGAAAAGATAAAAGTAGAGGGTAATGATCTGCCATATGAAGAAGGTAGAGTCTGCCAGGATATACTTTGCACTAACGAGGGAGAACAAATTGAAAGATCAACAGGACTTTTATTTTCATTTATACTCGTATGTACAACACGTGTAGGGTCACCTGTATTAATCACACATAAAGTGTATTTATCTATAATATCTAATAAATGCTCGCGTCCCTGTTGGATATGTCACTTCCCCAACATTGATGATGAGCATTAAAGTCACCCAAGATTAAACTTGGAGTAGAAAGAGAGCTAAATAAATTATCTATATCCAAGAACGTAGACGATGAATTTTGAGCTATATACAATGAGAAAATATAAAAATTATGAATTATTAGTATACCAACTATACCCAAGTATACCAACATCCTTACTAATATTAGGTCTTTACCTATGAAATTGCCGTTTTGTATGAAAAAATTTAAACTAATTTTTTTCATGTTTTTTTTATTTGTATTAATCGAAGTAATCACCCATGCAATCAATGCATCTTTGCCAACGCAGTTGCAATTTATTGATTTAAACGAATTTTTTTCATGTTTTTTTATTTGTATTAATCGAAGTAATCACCCATGCAATCAATGCATCCTTGCCAACGCAGTGGCAATTTATTGATGCCCTTCTTAAAGAAATCAGCTGGACAGGAGGCAACAAATTCATCAAAGGCATTTTGTACTGCCTCTCGGGTATTGAATTTTTTCCCGCCAAGAAGTTATCCAAATTCTGAAAAAAGTAGTAGTCTGTAGGCGCAAGGTCTGGTGAGTAGGGCGGATGACGGAGAGCTTCTAACCCCAGTTCTTGCAACTTGGAGACCGTCTGCTGTACAGTATTAGGTCGCGCGTTGTCGTGCAGGAGCAGCGGAGATGAACGATTGACCAATGCTGGTTGGAAATGTGCCAGCTTCTCCATTATTGCGTTCAGTTCTTCACAGTACACATCTGCAGTAATGCTCACCCCGTTTGGTAAGAAGCTGTGATGAATCACACCGGCGCTAGACCACCAAACAGTGACCATCACTTTTCTAGGGGTAAGTTTTCGTTTAGGGCATTATTTAGGTGCTGAACCAGGATCCAACCAACTTGCTGAGCGCTTGCGGTTATCAAACAGAATCCATTTTTCATCGCAGGTAACAATGCGGTTCAAAATTCCTTCATTTGTGTGTCTGTTGAGCAGTGCAAGGCACGTCTCGACGCGTACTTCGCGCTGGCGATCATTGAGTTCATGGGGCACCTATTTGTCAAGCTTTTTCACCTTGCCAATTTAACGCAAATGGACCAATATTGTTTTGACGCTAACGTCGAAAGCTGCTGCTAATTCAGCCGTAGATTGTGTATCATCAGCTTCCACAAACGCCTTTAATTCGTCATTCGTCGACCAAAGTCTTCGGACGACCGCCAGGTTCATTTTTCAGGTCGCTCCGAAAACGTCGTTGATATTACGTGCCGCTTGTGCCGCGTTGCTGCCACGACGGTACTCATATTCCATAATTACTCGAATTTTTAACGTATCCATGATGACGAAAAAGATTGAAATGCGATTAAATGTAACACTAATCAATAAACAAATGACTACTTTTGGAAAAAGTATTCCATGTTTTTAAAATAAAATTAATTTGAAATTAGAATTCTTAGCCAAACAAAAATTATTTTGATTTGAAATGACCAGTACTGCAGAACGGTAATTTCATAGGTAAAGACCTATTATTATAAATGTGAAAGCGTGGATGTTTGTTACGCTTTCACGCAAAAACTACTGAACGGATTTCGATGAAATTCGGTATGGTAGTAGTTTAGACTCTGGATTAAAACATAGGCTACTTTTTATCCCGAAAAAGTAGTGTTCCCGAGGGATACTATACTTACGCGGGCGGAGCCGCGAGCAACAGCTAGTATATATATATAATATATATATATATATATATATATATATATATATATATAACCAAGTATACCAACTCTACTAAAATTGCAACTTTTTTGAAGTGGCAATGTCATTATTTTAAAAGGAACAGATTTTTTTAATAATAGAGCAGACTCGCCGTATCCGTCACATCTCGTACTGTAACATAGCCTGGAATTCGAAATGCAAAATTTGAATTCAACCAAGTCTCTGATAGAGAAATAATTAGTGGATTATATTTATTTATAATATAAATTAAGTCAGTCTTTTTAGGAATAATACTTCTACAATTCCACTGTATTATGTTGGAATCCATAATTAAGAACATCACTTGTATTAATCATTTTATTTAAAGAAGCAGCGTTGGACGGTTTTAATATATTATTTTGTTGTAAAGCACTAATAATTGAAGATAATAGGTTTAAAATAGTACTTGTATTAATGTCTGATAATCCCTTTTTTGTTTCAGAGTCAATATATGTACAATCATCATCAGAAGATGGCATTTGGTAGTATTCATTTATGATCTTATTGTGAAAATTTTATCATAACCCTTACCAGGTTTTTGTGGCGTGCGTGGTTTTGAATAAAAAGTTTTTTTTTATATAAACGAACAATTTTGAGTTCAGATAAATGAAACAGAATACTATACATTCGAGGTTAAAACATTTCTATATGACCTTTTTCCCACCACAATTGGAAGCTGTAATTTACTAGCTTCACCATATGAAATATTTTTCTCAGCCATACAATTTTTGATAGCTCGCTTGTCTATTATATTCTGGGCAATTTTTGTTTGTAGCATAATGACATCCAAAACAATTTACACAGTATTCCGACTCACTCATACATGAACAGCCGAATGATCCTGTTCACATTTAAAACATCTTGGTGTAGATCTACAAATAGTTTTAGTGTGTCCATATCTACAGCAATTAAAACACTGTATTGTAAGATATATGTATGTATAAATCTACAGGTAAAGAATTAAAACATACATAAACTCTTGGTGGTAAAATTTGACCATCAAAGGTAATAATCACTGACTGAGATGGTTTCCATTCTATAATATCATTAAGTTTAACTTCATAATTAATTCTCCTTATTTTTAAAACTTTACCAAATTTCTGCATCTGACCATTCTGTTGGAATATTTTTAACTATTCCCATTCTAAATACATTAAAATGTGGTATAAAAGCTTTTAATTCAATAGTTTCTAAATTTTTATTTGTTACAAAATTGTTTGCATCAATATACGATTTAAAAGCAACTGTGCATCGGTTTCTACCAATTTTTTTAATGCTTCCAGGGACAATGCTACTTATATTATTAATTTCAAAGAATTTTCCCAAAATAAGGGGGTGTAGGGTGATACCATCTGAAGATGTGATGTAACTTATAGGGCGATTCGTTCATCGAACCGCCCTATAAGTTAGTTTAATATAATTATACTATACAAAGAACCTATCTACTAATAATATAAAAAATAATCGGTTGTCTGTAAAGTCGGTTTACTGACGATAGTTGAACGTGACAACGTCATAAGAAAATACTGATGGATCGCTCACTCAAGTAGGAGAGAGACAGATTCCGCGCTCTCACTTGCACTTCAAGCCTTAAATGGAACGCCTCAGAGCGAGGTAACGCCGCATGAGTCATGTTTTTTCGTGCGTGCATCCGGCTCCATCGAATTATAAGACGTTGTCACGTCAAAAAGAAAACTTACCAAATACGAGTATGTACTAGCTAATAGTACTCGTATAGCTAACTAGACTAAAATTAATTATAAACGTAACAAATTATATAAATACTTATTATAATACAGGAAATAAAATATTTACAAACTATAAAAGTAGGTAAGTACTAAAAAAAAAAATAACTATTCCAAAACTTGAAATGCTACAAAACAAAGAAATCTTTCAGGTCGTCCCACCAGGCAGAGTACCTAGAAGGCTCAAAGAGTTTCCTCGCTGGATTGCGATACTTATTCTCTGGGCCAGGTAGGTGACGGCTCTGGGGTCTCGGGTGGCCTCAATGAGTTTTTTGGAGATTTCTCTGAAAAGTTTGTGCGCACCCAGACTCCATGTACCTAGGGTTTCAACCCCAAACGGTTCAAATATGAGATCCCCACTAAGGTTCTCATATTTGCGCCGCTTGAGGTTTTCCGCCTGATTGGCAGCTGCACCTGCAGAACTCGAGGTGCTCTGGACATGGAACGGAGCAAGTGTATCGACGCAAGTAGCGTCCCATATAAGAGCCCGTCCCACTCTCCAAGACCCGACGGATGAGATCGTTCAGGCAGTGATGTCGGGAGATGCGGCCGGCGCTTCGTTGACAGGACAGCCCGTGGTGTCCGAGGCTGTCCACGTTTGCGCCACAAACACAGCGATGGGGGACGACGTGGAGGGTGCCAAGACGCAGGGAAGTGGCTAACCGGAAAGCTGTTCGATCCAGCAATGTGCCCGTATTGGGTGACGGTAATGCTTGTAGCCAAAGGCCCGACTCCCACTTCTCCGCAGCTAACAGGCGAGCCTGCTCCACAGGACTGGAGGACGTAATAAGAAGATAATTCCGTACCAGTCTGCAGAGTGGCTCGTCCCAGAGCCTTTGTGAAAAAGTATTGTCAGGCAATTCGCTACAAGCACTAGTTGCGCTTCAAGCGTCCTTGGCCTCGTCCAGAAAGGGAACTGTATTGGAGTAGGATGGGTGATGTAGTATTTTGGAGATAAGACTATTGTTCGCGTGGACTGAGGACAAGAAAGCCGGAAGCGATATGTCAGAGGGCTTTTGAACACCCAGGCCACCGAACCTAACTGGAAGCGTTGCCTGAGTCCATACGTGGTCATCGAAATTTGTGTTCAAAATATTGGAGAGCGTTTGTCTTATGGTATCATCCAACTGTTTGAGAAGTTGAGGAAACTTCCACAGTTGACAACACCATAACACATATGTCAATTTAGGTACGAAAATGCAAAAACGGATTAGGGTAAAGGCCATGTGACAGTTAATTTGGTGGAGGCGGTCTAAAGTTTCATTAAAATTTTGTAATTTGTTATCTATGAAGCCCGGGAGAGATTCGTCTAAAATAGTTGAGCCCAAAAGGAAGAGCGAATCCTTGTCAATGACAAACAGTTGTGGAGCTATTTCTTTAAAGCTGGATATAATCGCGTTTCTATCCCCACAACTGTCTGGCACAAAAAGTTCGTACTTACCTAGGTTCAGCTGCAGACCTATTTTTTGGAACTCGCGGATCAGAGTGCGGAAGTCTGATATTACAGTAGGGGCATCGCTTCCAAGGTTCCCATCATCCAAATACCAAACATTAAATTTTGAATTTAGAAGCTCGATGACCGGGTGTATAGCAAGGCTGAAGATTGCTGGACCTAGAGGGTCGCCCTGTTGGCAGCCCACTTCGGTTGAGATGAGGTGGTCTTTGTAAATGAGTTTGGTGGGGTCGTTGTAACACTGGAGCAAAAATGGTAAAAAGGCAAGTGCTTCAGATTTAATTTGGGCCAACATGGCGCCTCGGTCAACGGAGTTGAAAGCGTTTTTGACATCGACCTTCAGAAACACATCATCGCCTTGATTGTGGATAGCTGTCCTGAAAGAGTAAACGGCGGCCTCACAACCCCCTTTGCAGGCAAAACCGAGCTGTTTTGGCTGGAAGTATGACGCGAGGGAAGTGATCGATTTGCAAGCTAGTTTGGCTGTAAGGCACCGGTATGTGAAGCCGACAGCAATCGGACTAATGCCACCATCTCTCTTCCTCAAGGCGCAGAGGTTAGCTCCATACAGAATGTCCACGATATCTGATGCGACCCCTCCACGTAGCATCAGGTTACACAGATTCGTA
This sequence comes from Phengaris alcon alcon, assembly GCA_037179445.1. Classification (NCBI taxonomy): domain Eukaryota; kingdom Metazoa; phylum Arthropoda; class Insecta; order Lepidoptera; family Lycaenidae; genus Phengaris; species Phengaris alcon. The sequence continues at coordinate 669,663 of JAYRCH010000112.1, forward strand.
AGTTCATGCAGGAGCTTCTCGCCGGTCTCCCCGCAGCAACCGCTGGTGAGGTCCTTCAGATGCTGAGGGGTGACACCATCGAGACCGCCAGCTGAACCCGGAAGAAAGGACATGATAGCTCCGCGTACTTTGTCTGTCGACGTTTGTAGTGGTGGTAATGCGTCATCGGAAACTGTGAAAGGATTGGATTGTGATGGATGTTTGTTTTCCAGGGCGATGAGGGTTTCTGGGCAGTCGGGGGCGACCGTGTCATTAGAAAACAGGAGCCGCGCTGCACCCTTAATGTCTCCCTCACTTATTTTATTTTCCACAGTTTTCACGATGTTATGTTTGACCGAGGAATGTGAAGAAAAATTTGGGTCGGGGTTAATGTCCGAAACACAATTCTTTTTTGATTCTTGAAGTGAGGGAAGCATTGTTGAGCGGATCTTTAGTGATATGTAGAAATCGATAGGGAAAGGTGAGTAGATTTTCCCAGGCTTGCCTCGAGTTCTCCAGCACTGTGTGGCGTATTGTCTCGGCAAGCTTCTGGGCTACAGTCACTCTGGCACCCCTAGGGATCCGTCTTAGAACTGGTACAAAACGTTTTAATTAGGTTCGGAAGTGAATTGTTTATTGGGGGAATAAGGGTTGGAAGCTGTTTGTGGAGTTTGCCTACGTGGATGTTCAAACCCCGCTGGCTTTTAAAATATCGGGAACAGTTATGGCATTGCAGCAGATTTCCCAAGGACACGTCGAAATATTAGTGGAGGTCCCTGCATCCTGGCTTCTTGTCATAGGTTGGTAAAGATAAACTATAAAAGATAACTTATATAATATAATAAACTATAGACAAAAAATTAAATACTGCTTAACTAATATAAAAAAAAACCTTGAAATATATTATGCTCATTTTCTGGGGAATGTAGGCTTGAGCGTGGGACAGTTCCTGGGCTCACTTTTCGCCATAAAATTAGCATACGGCTTCTCGGAGTTGCCTCGTTCCTTCCTCTGTTGCGGGCCTTGTTCCTTCCTCCGTCGCGGGTCTTTTCATTTGTATGGGAGAATTGCTTGAGATATCTACTCACAGTTTGGTCCACTTGGGGCGCTATAAATTATATTTGGTTCTACTGCAAATACTTAAACATGTATATTTATTTACTTTCGGCGTCACGTAAATTGGTTTTATCGATTTATTTTCAATATTTTGTTCAATTTATTTAGGGTGACATGACGTCAACTTTTTTTTTTCTCAAAAAATACAAAAATATTTTAATTACTTATTTATTTACAACATTAACCCTCCTGATCGTATTTTAATAATTTAAAAAAATATAATTTTCCGAGAAAACACCCGCCCGTACCGAAGTTTCCCGCGCTTTTTCAAAATCTATTTTCCCGCCTTTTTAACTTGACACTGGCAATGGTTAATGCTATACCGCCGTAATTAAAAATATTGGTTGAAAGTTGACAGTTCTTTGTATTTAATTTATCGCCACTGTCATTTTTCGTTTTTGTATCAAAACAAGAAAGCTATTCAAAGTTTATATCAAAGATTATTTTAGATTTTAGAAGTTACTATCAAAAACTCAAAAATGTCTGGCTGTGATCACAGAAAGAGTGAAAATTCAAAAGATAACATCTCCACTATTTCTGCCGATGAAGGACTTCCTCGTGAACTAAGTCAAATAAGTTTGTCGAGTGAATCCAATTCCGAAGAATGCCATTGTGATGAGAAACATTCTGAATCCACTTTGAAAAACATTTTTGGATATTATCAATCGCAGAAGCTATGTGATGTTGTTCTTATTGCTGGAGAATGCAGGTATTTCTACTCTCCACAAAGAATTGCTTTGTTGATCGCGCACTAACAATAGCTTCTTTGTCTTAACTGAAGCAGCTTTGTCAACAATTTATGCAATTAAAACCTTTTTTAATTTGATAGATTAGTTTTTACTCAATTAATATTAATTTTGTAATCGTTTTTTGTTTTAATCAATCGTTCACTTTTTGTGGCAGGATCCCAGCACACAAAGTCGTTTTAGCGTCATGCAGTGAGTATTTCGCAGCAATGTTCACAGGTTCACTCAGAGAAGCCTGGTCATCAGAAATTACTTTAGAGAGAATTGATCCACAAGCACTTAGATCGCTTATCAATTATTGTTACACAGGCATTATAGGTAAAGAAGTATTCCATTGCTATTTCAATTATTGATTGAGAGGCAAGTGCTTTATGTTCTATTTGATTACAGAACTCAACAGTGAAACAGCAGAGATTCTCATGACAACAGCCAACTTACTGCAACTAAATTCAGTGACAAAAGCGTGCTGTGACTTCTTTGAGAAACAGTTGGACCCTTGCAATTGTTTGGGAATTGCTGTGTTTGCTGAGCAACAATCGTGTTTATCTTTGCATGCTAAGGCTCTTGAATACAGTTATCAACACTATATGCAGGTACCATTATATTGTTTACATGGTGATAAATAATAGCTCCCCACACAAATTTCGGTGACGGTGGCCGACGGAGTATCACGGAAATCAGGCCAGCTATGCAGGAATTATTTTATAATGCCCATGTGTGTGCACAGTACACAAAAGCACTATCACTTCCTTTACTCTTGTAACCCAGTGGGACAGATGACCAACACAACTGGCGAGAGATCAGGCCCAGGACCGACTTTTTCATGCCCATCCGACACAAAGATCATTTTTCTTGTCAGACAATCAGGAGATCAGCCTGCTTGCTAACCTAACCAAACTTGGAAGCAACATATTTTTTATAGTTCCAATGCAGGAATATAACCCACAAAGAGTCCAGAGCCAAGCTGTAAATCTCTGTACCACGGAGGATAATACATGGTGATAAATAATAAAATAATTTAAAATTATTTGTTCTTAAAGTATCCATGAAGACTTTAACTGCTTCTTTGTTTATTTTGTTTCTACTGTTTATAAAACATCCTTTTTTTATCAGCCTCTAAAGCAAAGGCTAATCATTTGGCAAGCTTATTAATTATTACTACTAGTCTGTTATTGATTTCTTATGTTTACACGAATATTGTTCATTGTTTTAAACACTTACGAATTGTGTCGCGGTGCACTTTTCTTTTTCCCGACGTTTCGGCTACTTTCCAGCAGCCGTGGTCACGAGAGGACTGAGGTGTCAATTGTCCTATTTGTTGAAGTTGTTCAAACTACCCGAAGATTCTTTAATTATTATTTGTGTTCCGATCCACACAAAACATACAGTATCTTGAAGCCACAGTGATTTTATTTTGTTAATTATTGGATCCCAACTAGATGGCAGGACCCAGCCATCTTCTCGGTTAAAATTAGGGTACTTTTTAATTTCTATAGCCTCGCGTATCATTCTTGGGCGATAACGGTGTTCCTTTGCCAGTACTTGTGGCTTATCAAATCTTATGTTATGGTTGATCCACACTGGATCAACCATAACATAAGATTTGATGTGTGTTTGAGTGTTCGCAAATTGCAGATTTATTGTTACGACGGTGTTTAACATTTGCAATGTGTTCCTTTACGTGGGTGTTGATGGATCTTTTAGTTTGCCCTATATAGGAGAGACCGCAGTCACAGTCGATCTTCTAGACTCCTGCATCTTGAAGAGGAATGTTGCATTTCACTGGTGGTAAAAATTGACTTATCTTTTTGGGCTGCTTGAAATATGTTTTTATAGAAGCTTTACAGTGACTTTAAATCAGTGACTCCTTTCATAAAAGGTAGAACTGCAGTTATTCGTTCGACAGTGGCTGGTTTCACTCGGTCACTGTGATGTAGGAGTGGGACTCAAAGCTTATTGTCACATAGAACTTGTGTGACATAATGAAGCACGGTTTTCAAATACTGCTGATCACAGATTCCTCGTGCTCTTGTGCTCGTGCTCGTGGTGGGACTCACCATTTAAATATCTATTAGTATGTGTAGGTTTGCGATCCACAGTGTGACCTAAGGTGCCATTGGGATTCCTCATTACTAATACGTCCAAGAAAGCTACTTCTCTGTTTTTTTTCAGGTTGTAAAACATCAAGAGTTCCTCGCTTTAGAGGCTGATCAATTGGCAAGCTTGTTAAAATCTGACGAACTTAATGTGTTATCAGAGGAGAATGTGTTTGAAAGCCTAATGACTTGGGTACAACATGACAATTTAAATAGAGAAAAGCATTTACCCACACTGCTCAAATTAGTCAAACTCCCCTTGCTTTCTTCTGAGGTAAGTTTCGTGTGTACAAAATTTATTTGTACAGTTGTATCTAGATACTTCAAACTTTTTATAACCATAACAATTGTTAGCATTAGAGGAAAATTTTTACTTCCAGTTAACAATATATAACCTATAACTGGTATGTAAAAAATTATAAGTAATCTGTGTTAGTGTAAGGGAGAATGTTGTAATTTGATTTGCTATGGTACACCTATCATCCTATTAATATGAAGAAGAAGAAATTAAATACTACTCTATTATAATCTGTGTATTGTTATTAAGATACTAAGACAACATTGTTTCAATTTTTTTTTGACATTCAGTACTTAATTGATAAAGTCGAGTCAGCTTGTGGCAATGTACCTGAATGTCAGCCGTTAATTATGGAAGCGGTAAAGTGGCATCTACTACCAGAGAGGAGGTCTCTTTTGTTCTCAAACAGAACAAGACCTAGAACATCGACAATTGGTAGACTACTTGCTATTGGAGGGATGGATGGTTATAAGGTAAAGTATGGATTTATATTTGAAGAATTTTAAACTGTTAAAAACGAATTCCTACTATATAATAAAGAATTTTAAATGCCTATATAAGTATTTTGCAACTATGTATAACAACAGATATTAAAAAAATTATGTGTTACACACAAAATATTGTGATAAAATTTATGTGAAATTTTTAATTTCAGGGTGCTAGTAATATGGAAATGTATGACCCCAGGACAAATATGTGGACACCATTTATGAGAATGGGTGCAAGAAGGCTGCAATTTGGAGTTGCTGTGATGCAAAATAAACTAATTGTTGTGGGTGGTAGAGATGGCCTAAAAACTTTGAACACTGTAAATATACATTTTATTTTTATTCTAATTAGCTGTTATTACAATTTTTAAATTAGAATGTTCTATGTTATAATATTAAATTTACCTTGTTTGTAGTCAAAATATTACGACCTCAATTTTGTGTCTTGGCTAATCAGTAATGTATTTGGTTTCACTACCCTTATAGTTTCGTCATTTGCGTCCGTTCGTTCTCGGCGTACCTTCCAAACGGTTAGTGCTAGAAAGATGACTGATATGTTTGTATTTACCACGCCGATAAAGTGCCCAAAGAAAATGAAAATGACGAGTTTTTTTTTGGGTAAAAAAAAAACGTAAAGGCGATGATTTTTTTTACCCCATAATGTGGGGTATCATTAGATAGATCTTTTAAAAACATTGAAAGGATTTTTGTTTAGTGTTCAACACGGAAGGTGCTGATGTTAATCTCATAGTATTTAGGACTTGGACCATAATTAATTTCATATCTAAATTGTGATGAGATATAATAAATCATTATATAAATCAGGTGGAATGTTTCGACCTGACATCGCTCAGCTGGAGCACGCTGGCGCCCATGAACACGCACCGGCACGGGCTGGGTGTGGCCGTGCTGGGGGAGGGGCCTAACGCGCCCATATACGCCGTTGGAGGCCATGATGGCTGGATCTACTTGAACTCCGTTGAACGGTATTTATTTATGTAGATATTGTATAAACTACAAGACACAATGTTTTATTAGTAAAGAATGATAGCTGCTACCTCATGGTAACTTTACTATTAGTGTAGTGAAATATCTTTTGTTATAATTTTAAAAGTTTTTTTGCCAATGAATGTTTTGAATTCGAATTGAATTTAGGTTTATTTTTTAAATTAATAAAATTGCACAGTTATAAATTAAAATTTCCTGTTCTTCATCTTGGCAGTACATATAGGCAGTATTAATAGATGATTTAAAACCCAACAATTGACCACCCTAGCTGGGACGCGTGTTCTCGCACGTGGAGTATTGTGTCGCCCATGGCGGGCGCGCGTAGTACGTGCGGCGTAGCGGCGCTACGCGGCAAGCTCTACGCGGTGGGCGGGCGCGACGGAGGCTCGTGTCTACGCTCAGTGGAGTGCTACGACCCCGCTACGAACCACTGGACCAACTGCGCGCCCATGCAGCGGCGTCGCGGCGGTGTCAGTGTACGTATAAAGAGATGTAATATATTGCTGTCTCGCTAGCGAGTTTGAAGTAAGATATTAAACGATAGTGAGATGTAAGTAACACGCAGTGCTATTTTAACTAACAAAATACCGCTTCATATTTTTTAAAGTTGCAATTCTAGTTTGTATATCTTCTACACTAATATTAAAAAGAGGAAACATTTGTATTTTTGTTCTTGATTCAGTTAAAAACTACTGGACCGATTTCAAATATTCTTTCACCATTAGAATGCTTCATTATCTCAGAGTAACATAGTCGTTATATTCGGGGTTTTTCAGCGAAAATTCAGCAATAAACGCAGGAAATAATAGAAAAATAAGCTAGTATAGTACATTTGTACTTAATAATTATTCTTTTTACCATCAGGTGTGCGCAGCGGGAGGATACCTGTACGCGCTGGGCGGGCACGAAGCGCCGGCGAACAGCGCGGGCGGGCGGCTGGCGTGCGTGGAGCGATACGACCCGCGGACGGATGCCTGGCTGCTGCTGGCCAGCCTATCCTGCCCGCGCGACGCCGTAGGCTCCTGCCTGCTGGGTGACCGCATCATCGCTGTCGGTGAGTTGAGAAGCATCACATACCACTATTCTTCTATCCTTTTCTGTTAATCAGTTGTAATATTCTATTACGACGACCTCTGTGGTTCAGTGATTGAGAGTCGTTGGTGCTCAAGCCGGGGGTCGCGGGTTTGAATCCCGCCGAAGGAAAATAAAGTTTTTTTGTGTTCCTGGGTCATGGATATTGCATATATTACATATGGACAATATTGTGTGTATAATATAATAAAAATCTGACATATATTATGTATAGAAGAAAAAGTATTAAATATATTTCCCGTTGTCTGATCCCCGTAAAATTATTCGGGTACTTAGCATGGGGCTAGATAGGCGTGGTAGGAAGTGTCCATATATATTATTATTATTACGTTCGCTAGGCGGCTACGACGGCGTGCAGTACCTATGCGTGGTGGAGGTGTTCGATGAGGAGGGCAACAGCTGGCGCAAGCTGGCCCCACTGAGCACGGGCCGAGCGGGCGCCGCCGTCGTCGCCGTACCGCCGCCGCAGCTCTTCTGATACACGCACCACGCGCTCACCGTCTTGTTCGTGCACGCTGCCCCAAAGAGAGACGGCTAGTGTCCCGCGTGTGACGTCAGAATGAGATTGGACCATCGCTAGCGGTGGCGCTACCAGTTATATACTACGATTTATAATTTTAGTTAGTAAAGTAACAATTTTATCCACTTTGTCACTTTCTTAATTTATCATTAGAGACACAGTTATGTAACACTTGTCATTTTACTGACTGAAATCTAAAATTGTGTAGTATGGCGTAACGATGTTTTCACTGTCTTCTTAACGCGAATGGACTATAGTCAGCATACCAGTCATTTCAGATATCATCTTAGATTGTTCAGTCGACGTGACACAAAAGTTCTGTGTTCTAAATGTTTGCATCTCACTCCGGTTTGAGAGCACCATATTATCATTCGGATGTTGAAATTAGTTGTATCGCGTTTTTACGCGTTATATTGTGAATATAATAGAAGACTTGCTCTCTCATTAGCAAATAAATTTTATATTGATGTCTAGATACTTGGTGTGTTTATAATATGGAAAAATTATCTTACAACCAAAAATTTAACATAGGGGTAAAAAACGAGGTAAAAAATGATGGACTTAAAATGGTACCTATATTTTATATGTCGAGTGTACTTATATCCATAATGAATTTTGCTATTTTATTCCATTGGGCATGAAAATTCAATATTTTTTTAGAATATCTGTGAATATGCTAATGAAATGAAAATTAAAACTATTTTATATTATACACTACAAATAGATATTTAATTTGAATTCATCTATACTTATGTCAATGTTTCCTTTATAGATCTCTGAATTTAATTCCAAGTTGCTAGATCTTGAGGATCCTTAGGTGATCCACTTCTTGATAAGTACACAATTAAAAACATTTACTTGAATAATATTTCTTACATATTATATTATGTAACAGCAATGCTTTAAATAATTTTAATAAGTAATCTGCAGCTAAATTATATATCTTATTACAAAAAATTAATACTTACATAATATTATTAATATAAACGCCTCCAGCAATGAGCTTTAAATAAATTTATGAAATCTTATGTTCCTCTGTAGGAGAATTGCATTTTTTTTTAAGATGAATAAAATTGTGTATTTCATTGTATTATTGTTTTATTATAATGATTGTACTCATATTGTAAACATAGAAAATAATTTTGCTAGACTAGGGTGTGTAATGTGTTATTATTTCATTAGATTCATGCATTCTATGATCTCAATATTTTGTTCTTAAAATTAAATTGACTGCCGCAACTTTTTACTTTTATCTTGGTTTAAGCTCCTACAAATCACGAGACTTAAAAACTACTATTTTTACTTTATTCTCGAATATTTTGTGTATCATTGTTTATAAGTTTGTAACAATGTATTTATTTTAGTTATCTTGGCTATTTTATATTTACCAGTATTAGTTTTACTAAATTAAAAAATTCTGTGATGTTAGTCGTAAAAATTACTTTTTTGTGCCTAAAAATGCTTCTTATATTTACGATTTTCTTAGTTCTATAAGGTTTGGTAAAATTAACTACGGATATTTTGGGCATATGATCTACTGTTTATGTAAAGGCATTTAGGCAGTTTGTGCCTAAAAGTACTAAGTTGTCTTTACATAAAAAATACTAAGTCGTAAAAAATCTTTACATACAAAGTAGATCATATGCCCAAAATATTCGTAATTGACTTTACTAAACCTTATTTAAGGTAATATTCACTGCAAGTTAACATAATCAATGAGTACATTACTCTAATCTTATGTATGTGCTTATCTTGTACTTGTGTGATATATTCAGTTTAGGTGCTATGTGGGAGGTAAAAGACTTGGATCATCTAACTACTTTATCATTGGAGTATACACCATAGAAAACACTTTTTGTTTATGCGTGATTTGCATAATCATTTCATCTGTGTACAGACCCTAGTGGTCTATGTTGTCGTTTCTTTATGTTTATTCCTGTATATTGTCAATACTCAATAACAAAGAGGATGGTCCCAAATGTATGTGTGAAAAGTATTTTAGACAAATAAATGGAATTAAAAATATTGTGTGTATTATTTCAAGCATGTTTGAAGTTGAGTTAGACGATTATCTTAATGGTCTACTTATCGACAACCTTTTCTGTCTTAGTTTAAATAAATATAAATAAAAAGAAATGTTTTTGTTAAATTAAATATTTATTTAAACATTATGTTTTCCGTAATGAAAACTTTTTGTACACTGACATTGGAATCTATAATCAAATAACAGTGAAAAACTAAATGCGATGTTTATTAAAAATAAATGTGGTAAAGCAAAAGTAGTAAGTAGCATTTTTTAATATCTAGCAAATACTATATTAAAATATTTATCATAAAGGCGTGTTATTAAGATTCATCATCGCTGTCGGCGGCTTTAGCCTTCGGTTTTGGTCCTCCTGCCCTCTTTGCCATGATGATTTGGTCAACTTTTAAGATTGTTGTTGCAGCACCAACTGCATACTTCATTCCCCAATATTTCAGAATGTATAAATCTAAAATACCTTTCTCGAGTGTATTACAAACACCATTGCTTTCAGATTCAATATCATAACCGACATTCTTGTTATCCTAAAATATAAAAAGTTATTTTGTGACAAAATAATATAAACTATTTTTGATTGATTCAAATAAATTACAAAGCAAAGAATGAAGTGTAAAGAATGCTTTGTAAATATGATTAAATTTATAACATTTCTACTTTAAAAAATAAGTACCTTTTGCGCTTTATAGATGTTGTTTATCACTTCTGTGGCATTAGATCCAGTATTTTCAGCTAAGGCACGCGGGATACCTTCTAAAGCTATGGCGAACTTTCTTACGGCATACTGCTCAAGACCTGGTAATGTGTCGGCATATTGAAGTAGTTTTTGAGCTAACTGGATCTCTGTAGCTCCTGCACCAGGTACAAATCTGAAATTTAAAAATTACATTTCGGTAGAAATAACTTTTATCTGTGTCCATAATTAATATAGCTAGTTTTTGGTTATTCTATAAAACAAAGAAAGACATTTTCGAATCTTAAGTGCAGATTTGATGTTGGATACTTACAAACATTAAAATGTTTGAAAGTATCCAACATCAAATCTGAAGAAAGAATTCATTCAAAGTTTTTAGCAGATATTGTAAGTCTACCTTCCATCTCTAGCCATTCCTTTGAATGCATTCACACCATCGTCAATAGCTCTCTCAATATCATCCATGTAGTTGTCAGTGGAACCTCTGATAACAATGGTGGAAATGCGAGACTCCTTGCTTTCCATGCTGAATACAACCACTCTCGTGTCTCCCACTTCGTCTACTTTCACTGTGTCACAATAACCAAGCTCTTGGGCAGTTGGAGTTGTAAGACGAGGTAGTACCTAAAATAAAATTAAACAATCATATAATTGTTTTAAACACTTACGAATTGTGTCGCAGTGCACTTATATTTTTAAGGTTACGTTACGTTTTGGCTACTTTCCAGCGGCCGTGGTCACGGGAGGACTGAGGTGGCAGTTGTCCTATTTGTTGAAATGTCGGGTAAAAGAAAAGTGCACCACGACACAATCCGTAAGTGTTTAAAACAATTAACAATATATGCATAAACATACTAAATCATATAATTTATAATATTGTGCAATGTGAAATACACTATAAAAATAGGTTCTGATCCAGGTGGGGCAAAATATTATTATACAGGACATTTGGTAAAATCCATAAAATACAGATCCGGGAGGTGATGACAAATCATTTCAGAAGTGGGTGACCTGATCTGACCTGTTTGGGTCACAATAAAACATTGAAAATGGTTTCAGTCATCAATGTTATTTTGTTTCATTAATTTCCATGTAATAACAGAAGTTTAAATAAATAATCTAAGCACAATTTAAACCTGAAAAACATTTGACCTATAATTTAAATTATTTAAGTTACCCTGACCATAGACTGAAAAATATTTACAAAATAAAACCTCCTTAACAACTGCTCTTTTTAATGCTCTTTCAATAATTAATCTACAACACGTAAGATCTTATCTCTATGATATCTGAAAAAAACCATCCAAAGAAAAACAGAGGCGTTGTTTTGCAATCGATTTTTGTACTGACTATGTTTACCAAAAGTTGTTTTTTTTCCATAATATTGTTTTTTCACTACTTGTTACCTTACCAGCTAGTTGGAAAATTTACCCCTAAAGCTATGGCACAAATTAATTGGCTTCCGCTTCGGATCTATATTTAGGTTGATTGACTAAGTTCAACCAAACATTCTGTATAACTAAGTTTCTTAACCTTTAACAAGGAAGTTTTCATTTCACAGTCTGTCAAAACCAAATTGTTAGATTTTTATAAATTTCAAATCGACACCTTGTAACACCAATACTTACAGTGCCATTCACAGTTTTAGCAAGACGACGCAAATCAAATTTGGAATTCAATCGTACAGCCATGAGTCCGTATTTGTTCAAGAAATGTAGAGCCATGTCACCAAACTTAGCACCAGCAACTACAACCTTAACACCGGTGTCAGCAATCTCTTTGATTTGTTTCTCCAGCAGAGACTCCTCTCCTTTACTGAAGTTCAATAATTCATCAGCCGACTTGATAAGGACTGTGCCTTTAGTCTCAGTCTGAGTGATGTCTACTGGGCATGAATATATAGCTACTTTAGCCTTGGTGGCATTGGTAACATCACCTTCAACTTCACGTTTAAACACCATTCCAGAGAGCACCTCAGACTGTAGAAGACCAGCTCCCAAAATCTGAAGACGAGTAAGTGTAATTTTAATTTAAGCAAAATTTTATTAATATGTAGTTACTTATTAATTTTATATGTATAGGCACTTACTTTACAAACCCTAACATTGTCTACATTGAAAGTAGTTTTCTCTGGTAAGATCCCAACACAGGCCTTAGCCACAAGCTCTGCAATAAAGTCTTCATTTCCATATTGCTTTGACATGATTGAAGGTTTGATTCCTTTAATGACAGCATCAACACTTTTGCAGTCTTTAATTTCATGGCAGACAAGTTCTGGAAGGATTTCTAGGCACTTATCAAGAGCTTTTTCATAGCCCTCTGCAATTTCACTTGTAGTGACGCCCAATCGAAGTAATTCCTCTGCTGACTCTAAGAGAGCACCAGAAAGGACAATGACAAAATTAGTTCCATCACCCACTTCAGCATCCTGCATTTGGCTGGCAAGAACCATAAGTTTTGCAGCAGGGTGCTCCACATCCAATTCTCTGATGATAGTTCCGGCATCACTTGTTATGAATTGTTTTTCGATGTGGTTAATAATCATCTTGTTCATACCATTTGGCCCATAAGCTGACCGCACACTTTGTGCGAATTGTTTACAAGCTGTGATATTCCTGAATACTGCTTCTTCGAGGCCGGAGTACATCTACGACATACAAAATCTTAAGTAATGTTACTGGCAATACTTATTATGGCATAATAGCCCGGTATAACAGTACTTGTAGCGAGTGTCTCTCGTGTAGGTATTGATATCTTATAAATTCATAAGAGTAGAATATATTGAATGTTATATATTAAAATTATGTGTTTTATGTCCATATTTTGTTTAGTGTTTTTAATAAAGTCTGTGCTAGCCATGCGAGCTAGTAGTGCTAAATTAATTTATCATATGGGGCGCCGCTGCACATGAGATCATTTAACATTTTTTGGTTATGTTATTTATGACTTACCCGTGCCCCTTCTTTAAGCATTTGCGGTACGCCTGGCGCCTTGGGTATGTGTAAAGCCATGTTTAATTCTTTATCAAGACAATAAATATGTAATAATTAGTAATTTTCACAATACAAGTTTTCGGTACAACAAAATGGAAAATCAGTGTGACAAAGAGTTATAGACTACAGACCGAGGTGGAAAATGACAGAATTTAAGCTCTGGATCTACTCTATACTGAGATAGCATAGGGGACAAAATTAGAGGCACCTTCAACGTCTGCCTGACCATCTTTGGACCATCAACTTTATACAAAGGAGGCTATGGTAGTAATATTGCAGCTTTAAATTACAATTTTTATTTTTTACATGGTTTTGTATTTTACTAGCCTAGCCACTTACAAAAAAGACGTGTCTATATTATTGTCTATGGTCCGTTTAAAATTTTGTTAAAAAGAAACAAAAATAGGAAGGTGTGTTTAATTGTGCAAAATTTGCATTAATTTATACTGAATCGGCAACTAAAAAGTAAAAAAAAGGATAATTTACTGTTGTAAGTTTGATAATATATTACACATACTCATCATATTCCATTTGAAATCTAGTACAAGAATGTCTTCTTACAAGGTAAATGTTATTGCTTTTTCTCTGGTATTTTTCGATGCTCGGTAGTATTTTAACAATTATAATTAAAAACTATTATTATTTTAGCCAATAGATTCCAAAAGAGAAGAATTCAGACGTTATTTGGAACGAGCAGGTGTCATGGACGCTTTGACAAAAGTTCTAGTAAGCCTTTACGAAGAGCCAGATAAACCGGAAGATGCACTCGAGTATGTTCGCAAACATCTGGGCAGCGACGGCGCAGATGATGAGCTCGAAGCGGCAAGAGCTCGTATAGCTGAGCTGGAAGCGGAAAACATTCTCCTCAAGGGAGAAACAGCTCCGGCACAAAGCTAAACTTACTAAATTAACCTGATATCAATCTCAAAATGATCTCACACTTAATATAGTTAATTATAAAAGAGAACTAATTATTGTTAATTACTACCAGAGTACTACTTTTTGTTATCTTTAAGTTGTGCAGGACACAAATAAATTTTTGTTTCATTAATAGAATTTCTATATTACCATATACTTAGTTACATTTCTTCTATCCATAACATGCTACATGTTAAACTAATATAATTTAAAGTAATTTGCCAATAAGCATTAAAAAAGAATCTTATACTTAGGAGATGATCTTGTATATATATATATATATATATATATATATATATATATATATATATATATATATATAATCGGTATCTCAACAACAGCTACAGTTCATTATATTATAATATAACAAAAAAATAGCATGTAAAATTGTAAGAAGAATGTTTATTTGACAACCTGTTGACATTTTATAATGTCACTAGTTATATTACACTGGTATTTACAATTTTATGATGACATATATGATCGGTTTCTCGAAATCGGCTGCAAGTGTTACCATGAAATTTAGTATGTAGGGAGTTTTGGGGGACAAAAATCGATCTAGCAAAGTCTTATCCCTAGAAACTGCACATTTTTAAGCAATATGTTTTTTATTTCGTTGTGAACCAATATATCAATAATTTCGACTCCTATGACCTGCATATAATTTTTACTTTGAAAATTCGGAATATGGTGGGTTCAAATCCCGGTAAGATAATTTTTTTTGTTATTCTTATTATTTATTTTTCTTTTATATTTTTATTTATTTTATCGTTCTACTAAAACACTTAGCAAAGCTCGGTCTCTCAGGTACTTACACTTTATTAGTTGTAACCACAGTGCTGTCTAGCACTTATTGTTAGAAACTGAGCTTAACAGCAAATAACTTATTTTCCCCATTGTTTAACAAAATATAAGAAACTTTGCCATGATCATATCTTTATTCAAATAAATTAAACATGCTCATATTTCAGTTGGAAATGTAATTCAGAAAGTTATGATAATATTTAATTGTTACAGCTACATTGGTTTACATTGTTTATGTTTAAACAGCAGCACTGATTAGCTCTTTGTATTTCTTGACTTTGCTGGCAACACTCATGTCGACATATTTATCGCCAATGGACACCACCATTCCACCAATGAGAGATGGGTCAACTCGGGAACTCAGTTGTAAAATTTCATTTCCCTTGAGGAATTTCTGAAAGGAAAACTGTCTTTATAATATATAAAATTACAGTACACGGCATATAATAAAACAAATTGGAAGCATAGAAAGGCTATAACTTACCACCAACTATAATTTTTATGATATTCAGAGCTAGTCTTACTAAAAAACAGCAATACCCTATTTCTAATTATTATGACAGTTATTATAACAATTTAATAATAAAATATGCTAATAAAAAGAATATATAATATATACACTCTGACAGTGTAGATTTTATGAACATTGGACTTCATGGGTAATTCTGTTTGCAATACAGCCTATTCTTACCTTAAGAGCAGCTTCCAAACTTTGTTTCTGTGCTGGGTCCAATGGCTTGGCAGTGACTACTTCACATGTGACCTCACCTCGGTGCCCCGACATCATTACTTTGAATGCATTAATCACTGCTTCCAATTTATTCAGGCGACCATTTTCGGCCATGAGTTCCAACAGATTGCCTGTGGTTGGTGATAAGGTAATCTAAAATTATAAAATTAGATAGTGCAAAACTGTTATTTAACATATTTTTATGTTGTTGAAATATTCCTTACACATAGGTTTTGGACATAGGTTCAAAATGTCCATTTACTATTTATTATCACATATTTTATTGACCTGTTAATATAGTATGACATTAAAAAAAGTTGAAAAGGATATCATAATTCAAAATATTATACAATGTCAAACATGCAAATATACAACAAGTTGTATCAAAGTGGCACAGTTTCTATGTAAATATCTGATATTAATAAATTTGCTGACCTTGGAAGCGACGTGTTTTAAGGCTTCCGCTTTTAGGCTCCTCTTAAGAGTCGGGTTAAGGATGAACTCTTTCAACTTGGCATCAGTTTTTATTGCCTGTTGGAAATGCAACAACTCCTTCTCTACTGTGTCCAAATTCTTGGACTTGGACGCTGCAGAATACAATGCAGACGCATATCTACCCTCCAAACCAAAAATTTGTACAGGAGGTTTGACCAGCTGAGCTGCGGCCGATGATGTGCTCAACGAGCGAATCTGGATAGGTTACGTAATGAATTAAAGCATTTTTTTAATACATTAAAAAAAGTGTGCAATAGAAAAGTAATTACCAGCATGTTCGTCTTCATTACCGACATGGCTTTGTGTTCGCTTTAGATTTATTAGAATAAACTTACAGCAATTTTCCTAACCCAAATCTTATTTCTATTTCCTATATAGTAACAAAATGACATTGACAGAAAATTATGACCAAAGGTCCTTTATTTTTTATTTACTTATTTATGGCATCGGCTTATAACCATTTGCCAGTGTCAAGTTAAAAAGGCGGGAAATAGAACTTACCCCAAAACAAAACATTAACCCTTTCAGACCTGGTGTCAACAATTGTACACATATAATATAAAAATAAATTTAAGTATTAATTTCACATTATTTGCAACTAAAAACGGTTGTGTTCATTCGTTCACATAATAAACTACCGAAAACGTTACTCCCAACGCCATCTCTTAGCGTTTAATGACAGTTTTTGGCAAGTTATGACCAGTAGTCGACCGAAGTTTGCATTGTGCAGGTAAGTTCATTATTTTATTTCTAAAAAGTAGAAAATATCAAAGTATATGTAATGAAATATTTATAGATCGATGTGTTATATTGTTGTCGTCATATTTTACATACATGTTGTTGGTTTTAGTTTATTTTTGTACAAATTTTCGTGATTTTTATATTTGTACACAAATGTACACATCAGGCGCATACGATGTATTTCTGATTTGTTGTTGTACATCGTAGGTATTACTAAAATAAATTATAATTGTTATTGAATGGTGTAATTTTGTTGTTTTTGATGTTACAAATTGTGTTAATACTATTTTCAGATAAGAAATTACCAATATGTTTTCGCGCGACGCTATTAGAGCACTAGAAAAAGATTGCCTTTCTGATTTAGAATTATCTTCTGATGACGAAGGACCAGTTGGACCTGCGTCTGAACGGGAACTACGATGTGTCCGAGTGGGAGCAGATGTCATCAGCCGGAACCAACGAGAAATATCCTCCCCCCTAGCTTTGGATGATGATGATGAAGACGCTGGCTCATCGTGGGTTGAAATGAGTGATAACTTTTTACCAGAAGTGCCTTCCGCCTCTGAAGATACGCTTTTACAGAATATTACGCCGAAGCATAGTATTAGGTGGAGACACAAGGAAATAGTAAACACAATTTCACCAGCTTGGTTTCCACCCATTGCTATTGATCCCAGAGTTGAGTTACACGATGAGGGGCTTGGGACACGGTGTAAAATGATGGGATGCAAGGGTAGAACCCGAATCAAATGCATAAAATGCAAGGTTCACTTATGCCTAACTAAGGATAAGAATTGCTTCTTAGCATTTCATACATAGGATGCTATATTGATGCCTTTGATTTTAATTTTAATTTAGACTGTGATTTAAGTGCAATTTGTTAAATCTACCCAAAAAAAGCCATTTTTTGTTAATTTTTATAAAGAGAATACTGTTATTTATATTTGTTATTTCATATTGCTTCGTATTTCCTAATAAAAAGTTGTAAAATAAATGTTTTTATCATTATACACACACCGGCATATTTAGCGGAACATAAAATAAAGGTTTGATATCAGTATCATATAAGGTTGCTGGCTGGTTTATACGTCATTTAATTTAAAAAGAAATATTTTCAAATTAAGAAAACAACTGAACATCACATTTTATGCATTTGTTTTAATTTTATTCAAATACACCTTATCTGGAGCGAACTTCGAGTATTTCTTCCTTCTGAGTTTGATTTAAAATTTCATTGAAATACTGTTTTTTGTTAGTTTTTTTTTAATCGCGTATCTTTTTGGAGTTGAGGACTGAATTATGCCTGACTTAGCCCCAACGGAGATTACCAGGACACTCGAAATGCGAAGAAATGGTCAAACCTACAGAGTGATATCCAGAGATCTTCGTCGACCAGTTTCAACGATCCATCGCAGTATCCAACGGTTCAGGGAGACCGGTACTTATGTGAGAAGAGCAGGACAAGGCAGAAAAAGACGCACTTCGAGTAGGGATGATCGTTTCATTCGGCTTCGTGTACGTAGGAAACCCCGTTTGACGGCCGTCCAAGCCCGACATGAGTTAGAAGCAGTGCGGGGTGTAACCGTAAGTGAGCGTACGGTACGAAGAAGGTTCGAAGAAGCTGGTTTGGGTTCATTTGTGCCCACCAAGGCTCCAAGGCTCGAGGTAAATCATCGTAGAAACAGATTAACTTTTGCTCAGGAACATCGACTTTGGAACGCGGACCAATGGAGTAAGGTATTGCTTAGTGATGAGTGCACAATTCTCTTAAATCAAATTGAAGAATATACAGACGCAAAGGAGAACGATACATTCAGACAAATTTTGAAACTACAGTTGCATACGGTGGTGGATTAATAATGGTTTGGGCGGGCATTTGTTTGGTAGCTCGCACAGACTTGGTAGTGATTGATAGAGGGAGTCTGACTGCAGACCGCTATATCAGAGAAGTTTTAGAAGAAAATATCGTACCGTTTGCTCCATATATCGGTGACGATTTTGTTTTTATGCAGGATAATGCTCGGCCGCATACCGCTCGGGTAACTCAAGCTTATCTTAATGATATGAATATCACTGTTATGAAGTGGCCGGCGAGATCACCGGATATGAACCCAATAGAGCACGTTTGGGACTTGCTGAAAAGAAAAGTTAAGTCCAGAATTCCAGTTCCTGTCAACGTGGGTGAACTGCGAATCGCCGTAGTTGAGGAATGGCGAAGACTATCCCAGGAGACCATCGATAACATCGTTCTCAGTATGCCTAGACGGGTAGAAACTTTAAAAAGAGCACGTGGAGGAAATACGCGATATTAATCACCATTTATCTAATTTAATTATTTGTTATTTTAATATTAATTTTCACTTTTCCCGGTTACATGAAAAGTTCAAAAATGTACCATTTTTCAGAAATAGCCTTTACTCGCAAAATCTGTTCTTAATGTGATCTCATTTTAAGTAAAACAAATGAAACTTTAAATAACAAAAGAAGTGTAGTAAGTAGATTTTAAAATAAAACCATATTTTTTTAATTATGGACTTTTTTTTGTGTTCCGCTAATTATGCCGGTGTGTTTAGATAAACATCCCTTAACACTAATATTTTCATTACATTTGACGGATGTGTACACTTGTACACAAAAAGAAAAAACCTGTTTTTCTTGAAAAGCTTGTAATCAGGATTTATTTATTTATTTTTCCTTAGATCTATTTACAATAGCCTAGTCGCAGGCATTTTTTTCAGATCGATTAGCGAAAATAAAAAAAATCAGGTCTGAAAGAGTTAATACTTAAAATACCATAGAGTACCTACCGAAAATAGACTGCTTTGAAGTAATCAAGATAACCAATTTACCTGCGTATTTATTTTATTTAATATGTTTTAGTAATTGGGCGATAGACCTTGCAAAAGCCACGCATGGGACAAGAAGAAGTCACGGTCTAACGTCAAAAGTCAACGCCGGAATCATAAAAAAATTGGTTCTTTTCCGTAAAAGTAGCCACGCAATTTTTTGGTAGCTTGTGTAATTGTGTTATCAAAAATTGTTTTAATACTTATTAACTATAGAACATTATTATTATTGATACCATTCGAATACAAAAGTTTTCATTAAAAAAATAGTACGAGACAAGGCGCAAACATGGCATCGAATGAGGGTCGAGCCCAGTCGAACTTGCATCAGCAAGATTTATCTAAATTAGTAAGTTTACTTTATATTTCTTTTGATATGACAAAGGTTTATAATGTTTGCTTTAGTTAATCATTTACAATTTTGTATATTTAATAGAAACGAGAAGACTATATTTATAACCTCTACCATTTATAACCTTAATTTTATGGAAAACATATGATACTTTCAGGATGTGACCAAGTTGTCTGCGCTATCTCCTGAAGTAATATCGAGACAAGCTACGATTAACATTGGTACAATTGGTCATGTAGCTCATGGAAAGTCAACAGTGGTCAAAGCAATCTCTGGAGTACAGACTGTCAGATTTAAAAATGAATTGGAGAGGAATATTACTATTAAATTAGGTAAGCCTTGTTTGTTACATGCAATTGTTTATAATTTCTAATGGCATCGCAAACGTAACCTTCTAATTCTTATATTTATTTACCCATTTTTTTTAACTAAGAATATCAATATTATTTTTTAAATGAAATATAAAAATAAATGAAAATTAAAATTCTATGGAAACAATTGAACGCTTTATTCATTTATCAATGTAGTCTAGTAAAATTGTTTTCTTTATATTTTCAATCATAAAATTCCTTGCTTGTGTTTGAGTCTAAACAAATAAATATTTAACTCATTTTAAAAAATGTTGACCTAACATATGCAGGAGGCTTTACACACACTCTTTGCAATGTACCATGTGAATAATGAGTAAGCTTATTTCTATTCAATAGTAAAACTGTTATTGGAGTAAATTTTTATAACTTGTTTTTAATAAAACACATGGTATGTTGCAGAGCGCGTGTCAGACACAGTCCTAACATTGTTTCGCGACCGAGCTGAAGAGAGGGAAGAAAATGTTGTGTTTGTGGAAAAATTCAGAAAAGCAAAAAAGAGGCCCTTTGTACCGGACTCGCCCACACCCAGTTCCAAGAAAAGAAAAACAGAAAAGCAAGAAACCAACGGCAAAAAGAAAAAAACTGAAAAGCAAGATCCAAATGAATTTATAGTTGAAAAAATATTGGACTTCAAATTTGATTCTGGCATAGAATATTTCTTTGTAAAATGGCGGGGCTACATTGAAGATGATAATACATGGGAACCTGTAGAGAATCTAGATAATTGCCCTGAAATACTAAAAAGCTATTTGATGAACAAAGAAGTAAAGCATTGTGAAAAGTTGTCTCAAATCAAAGAAGAAATATCTTTTGATAATTTGCTCAGTAACAATAATTTAGTTAAAAGACTGAATGAAGTTGTAGAAACTGAATGCCCACAGTTGAAAATGCAACTTACAATCAAATTACTCTCAATGTTACATTTACAAGAAAAGGATGAAAATTATGCAAGTGAGCTTGTTGAAAAATGTCGAGATCTATTACAATTATATGTCTTGACTAGGAGGAGGTGTCGCCAGTTAATACAACTCAAAAATTGGGAGGAATATTTAAATCAAGTAGACGTATGCAAAAAGTTGTCAGTGGAAAATAATGTTGATTTAGCAATTCCTCCAGAAAATTTTACATACATAAATGAATGCATCCCAGCCTCAGAAGTCATAATTCCCAAAGAACCACCAATAGGCTGTGAATGTGATTCCTGTAATTGTAGATCAAAATCTTGCTGTGGCTCTCAAGGCGGCCTATTTGCTTACACTGTCACTAAAAGGTTGCGAGTTGCACCTGGGACACCTATTTACGAATGTAACAAAGCATGCAAATGTTCATCAGAGTGCAACAACCGTGTAGTACAAAGAGGGAGAAATATAAAGCTCACCATATTCAGAACATCTAATGGTAGCGGATGGGGAGTACGAACAGACCAGAAAATAAAAGAAGGACAGTTTTTATGTCAGTATGTCGGAGAAGTCATCACTTTTGAGGAGGCCGAAAAACGAGGGAGGGAATATGATGCTAATGGTCTTACTTATCTATTTGATCTCGACTTCAATTCTGTTGAAAATCCTTACACGGTTGATGCATGTAATTTGGGCAATGTGACACATTTTATAAATCATTCTTGTGATCCAAACCTGGGCGTATGGGCTGTGTGGGCTGATTGCCTTGATCCAAATCTTCCGATGCTAGCACTTTTTGCTACTCGTGATATAGAAGCTGGAGAAGAAATATGTTTTGATTATTTACAAAAGTCTGCAGATGGTATCGATGATCCCGATATTATAAAAGTTATCAAAGAAAAGGAAGTGGAGGAAGAGGAAGACAATATTCCGAGCGCTTCTGAGGCAAACACCTCAGTTTCACCTGTATCTCCAATAAAAAATAGATTCGAAATCCAGCAACAAAATATGGCTTTAGTACGTAACAGAACAGAATGCAAGTGTGGTGCTCTCAAATGTAGAAAGTATCTATTTTGATCATCATGGCTTTAAATTTTTGATCAAATTTACTATGTTCATAAAAGTAATGGTACAGTTTCCAGTATATATTTTTTCGAAGTTGTATTATATTGATTATATCGAGGTGATATAAAGTTTATTATGGTATTTTTATATACTTTTGTATTTTACTATTTAGTTTCATAGATTAGGCTATTGTAAGCATTTTAATATCACATTATTTATTATAAGTAAATACAACATTATGTATAGTATTTGTATTGTAAATACCAAACTCTCTCTGGAATCTTAAACACATACATTATACTACTATAACTATGGAAGTCTAGTGTTTGTTCATTTGTGAGATTGGGTGATGACAACTATTCCCTTATTTCGTATTTTGTGCCTTAAGCAGTAATGTATGCTGTGATTTACTTCTGTGAAGTTTCTTAATCTTAAGATTGCTTTATCATGTGTTTTAGAGTATTATTATTATTACATTCTATCTTGTACCATGAATACAAAATAAGCCTACTAATTTTATAATCATTCAATGCATTAAAAATTAAAATTCGGTATTTGTTTTTAATATGGAGTGATCTGGTATTGAATATTAATTAACTGTATATAGATGTTAAGTTTGTTACATAAATTACTTTAAAATTAGTAAACACTAAGAGATATATTGTGTAAGCTTGAGCAGATTTAGTAACAACTAACGAGTGGTTTGTAGCACACAAGCAAAAAGCCTGAGAGATATTTTGGTTATGATGATCGACAACCTCTGTGGCTCAGTGGTTGAGCGTGTTGGTGCTCAACCCAAGAGTCGCGGGTTCGAATGCCGCCGAAGAAACAAAGTGTTCACGAGTCATGGACGTGTATTAAATATGTGTACAATATAATAAAAATCTTAAATATATGTATAATATAAAAGTATTAAATATACTTCCCATTGTCTGGTCCCAGAAGCACAAGTTCTTCGAGTACTTAGCACGGGGCCAGATTGACGTGATGTGAAGCGTCCAGAGACATTATTATAATTAAATAAATAGAAAGAGACAGTCTACTTGTTTCGATTTAAAACGCGCCACCGCGAATATTATTGCAATATTCTGTAGCGAGCATGGATGTTATATAGATTCCTAGAAGTGTAATCACACCATTATTACAATATAACTGATGAAATATTTAATAAATTTTATATTTTTTATTGTAATTTTTCTGTTTACATTAGTCTCTCATTACATAATATGATGTAAAAACCTTTGTAGATGTGCACTTTATTTAATAATTAGTTATTTTAGTTAATAAATATTATGGCCTGATTTAGTATTTGATTCATTATTTTTTTCCTCACATTTTTAGGGTTTTTAAAGTATCTAAAACTAATGAGAAAATCAAAGCGAAACACATGTAGAACAAAAAAAAATGTTCAATAAATTCAACATTTATTGAATTTTTTTTTTATCAACTACCCAATGGTATAAGTACTCTGTTTCGATTCAATGTAATCTATGTGTAAACAAAACATTATATGGGCGCAGGGTTGATAAAAATCATTATTAAAAAATATATATATACAGATTATTTTGATTTAAATCAGAAAGTTTTTGTTTTTTTTACTTTCTCGGCTTTTTTAATTAATTTATTAGTCACTTTATTAATAAAATGATAACGTATTTTAATTTAATTAATTTATTAATACAATTAAAATAATTCAACAAGTTCTACTAAAATCAACAATTTAAAAAAACAGGAGCGTTGAAAGTATTATAAGGAAAGTAAAAAACTTAATTGACTAAAACAGGAACAAATCAATACTTATGGTAAGTAAGTATTATTAACTTACTTAAATGTTTTTATTTTTTAGAACTCAAATGTTGAAGGTACTGGCCTTCAACAATTTAACAATTTATGACCGATTTAGTTGCACTAAAAATTTAATGATTTAAATCAATGATATTTTTTTTTAAATCACTATGATTTAAATCATATCAACCCTGTATGGGCGGCTATAATGCTACCTTTTTATACGAGGGCTGCACTAAAAGTATCGGGAATGGAATATTTCCACTGTTCCTGTCATATTAAAATCTTATTAATTTAAAACTCCTTGGTTTTAAAAACCGAATACCGTTTATTTATTTAAAAAAAGATTCTCGGTCTTGTCAAACTTGTTTAGTCGTTGAGAAAATGGAATTGACTCGAGAAAATTCTAGAGCGATGATTTATTATGACTTTCGAAGTGGTTTAACACAAAAACAGTGTGTTGACCGGATGATTTCTGCATTTGGTGATGAAGCCCCATCCAAAACCACAATTTATCGCTGGTTTGCTGAATTTCAACGTGGACGTGTCAAGCTCAGTGATGATCCCCGTCAAGGTCGTCCAAAAACTGCAGTCACCCAAGAAAACGTTGATGCTGTGCGTAAGCTGATTGAGGATCGACATGTGACATACCGCGAAATTCAGGCAACTTTAGACATTGGCATGAGTCAAATACAAATAATCTTGCATGAACAATTAGGTGTAAAAAAGTTGTTTTCCCGATGGATACCGCATTTGCTCTGTGAAGAGCAAAAAGCGGCTCGCGTTACTTGGTGCGTCAGAACTCTCGAAAGATTCCACGCAGGATCCACAAATGCTGTATACAACATCGTATCAGGTGACGAATCCTGGATATACGCGTACGAACCCGAAACAAAAAACCAGTCACGAGTTTGGGTGTTCGAAAATGAGTTAAAGCCAACAAAAATTGTTCGTTCACGGAGTGTTGCAAAAAAAATGGTGGCCACGTTTGTCTCCAAAACCGGCCATGTTGCGACTATTCCTCTTGAGGGACAAAGAACGGTTAATGCAGAACGGTATGCTAACATTTGTTTGCCACAGGTCGTTTCTGAACTCCGTAAAGAGAACTGCAACCGCCGCATCATCCTCCATCACGACAATGAGAGTTCTCACACCGCGCACAGAACAAAAGAGTTTTTAGAGCAAGAAATCATAGAATTATTAGACCATCCGCCGTACAGCCCCGACCTAAGCCCTAATGATTTCTATACTTTCCCTAAAATAAAGAATAAATTGCGTGGTCAGAGATTTTCATCACCTGAAGAAGCTGTGGACGCCTACAAAACGGCCATTTTGGAGACCCCAACTTCCGAATGGAATGGTTGCTTCAATGATTGGTTCCATCGTATGGAAAAATGTGTCAAATTTCGCGGAGAATACTTCGAAAAGCAATAAATACATTTTTAAATAGTAATGTTGTGTCACTTCCTTGATTCCCGAAATTTTCAGTGCCGCCCTCGTATGTAACTTATTCTCCGCGCAATAAAGAATAGAATGACTCATTAATTTGGTAGAATTTTATTGTTACTGTTCCGTAGTTAACGTCTCAGAACCCTTATAGTTTCATTAACAAAGTGCTAAAATAAAATGACGAAAAATATTTTTTTTCTTTGGGGTACCTAAACATACCTATCTTCTCCACTTGATGTGTAGGGGGACACATAAAGTGGGGAAGATAGGTATTTTAAAATCATTGACAGGTTGCTAGGACGATTTTTTGATTTAGGTATTATTTCATTCAAGGTTATGCGAATGCAAAAATCTACAAATGCGACAACCCCAAGTGTCCGCGGCCGACGAGCTTCATATCGGGCGGATCGTCGAAGGATGATAACTTTCCGTGTCTTCGTCCGGCGTGTAACGGACGATTTCAACTTGTCCGCCACGTCAGTTTCGTCGACTGCCCTGGGCACGACATTCTTATGGCCACCATGCTTAACGGAGCCGCTGTGATGGACGCAGCGTTATTACTTATTGCTGGTGAGGTTTTCGAAATAGACATTTTATTAATAAGTAGCGTCCCACTGCAGGGCAAAAGATTCCTGATTGTATTTATACAATTGAAACTTTTTGAACAAATGAGGTTGGAAGTTGTGAGGAATATTTTTGTAGGTGTGTGTCTAACATAATAACATGTAATATTTTTTGTTTAGAAAAACGTAGCAAACTTTTGCCAAAACTCATAACTGCACCATATACTGAACACTTAAACAACTTATTTTTTTATTTTCTTAGGCAACGAGTCATGCCCTCAACCGCAGACGAGTGAGCACTTGGCCGCCATTGAGATAATGAAGCTGAAGCATATACTAATCCTGCAGAACAAGATCGATTTAGTTAAGGAGGGACAGGCAAAGGAACAACACGAGCAAATTGGCAAGTTTGTGCAGGGAACGGTTGCGGAGGGAGCACCCATTATTCCCATTTCAGCTCAGCTCAAATACAATATCGAGGTGAGTAGTTTTTGGGTTCCGTAGTATTACAAGCCTAATGAAGAAAGATTTATAATATATCTCAGTAAAATGAATTTCCTAATAACTTCATTTCCCTTTCTTTGTCAGTACAAACTAGAGATATCTTTCAGATTTCATTTTAGTGATCGAGACTATAAATCAAACTTAAGTTTTATTCTGTCTGTTCTTCCGAACACCGCTATGTGCGTAACGGGTGATGCTTCCCACTCATGACTCCAAAATTTATTCTCTATTTCGATGTCGTACCTCTGCCAGGCGTCTCGTTACGACTTATTATATATTCCAGGTCCTCTGCGAGTACATAACAAAGAAGATCCCCGTACCCCTGCGCGACTTTACCTCCCCCCCGCGCATGATCGTCATTCGGTCTTTCGACGTCAACAAGCCGGGCTGCGAGGTCGACGACCTGCGCGGCGGCGTCGCCGGCGGCTCTATACTGCAGGGCGTGCTCACTGTCGGCATGGAGATTGAGGTACACATACACATATATTCTGACCACAGAAATATTGCCCTCTCAGCTTCTCACCCATACGGGAATAACCCTCTCATCTATCGTGTGTGGTGGTGGCGTACCACATCATACAATTCATCTCTTTTAAATGTAATGGAGAATATGAGACAGATGACCTTATGACATAAGCGATAATATAATCGCTCATGAGTCATGACACTCGTCACACCGGAGAAGTCACAATTAGTGTGATTTCTTCGATCATCATCATCATCATTAATTTCACTTGTTAAACCCGCTACACTTACTTTTTTATGGTTCCAGGTGCGGCCCGGCCTCGTGAGCAAAGATGAGGACGGCAAGCTGACGTGCAAACCGATATTCTCGCGCATCGTGTCGCTGTACACCGAGCAGAACGAGCTCCAGTTCGCCGTGCCGGGCGGGCTCATCGGCGTCGGCACGAGGATAGAACCCACACTGTGCCGCGCCGACCGACTAGTCGGACAGGTATGACCTGCCCACCGGCACTATTGCCGAAGACGCGACGCGAGATATATTATGTCGTGCGCTGTCGACCAGTGGCGATGGCTGATTCACCTTCATACTTCATAGGGAAGCCCTAGCCTGTAAAATATGTAGGGATTTAGTGAGGGTCTTCAAAAGAAAAGTGGTAAATGAAGCCGATAGAAATGGTGTTATAGAAACCCCACGCCGCTGCTGTCAACTTAGCTTTCTCGCGCCAAATAACCGCCAAAATTTTATATTACTAGCTGTTGCACGCGCCTCCTCCCGCGTAAATACAGTATCCCAAGAGAAAACTGTACTTTTTCGGGATAAAAAGTAGCGTATTTTTTTATCCAGTGCTCAAGATACTAGCATACCAAATTTCATCAAAATCCGTTCAGTATTTTTTGCGTGAAAGAGTAACAAACATTTATCCATCCATCCTCACAAACTACATTTATAATATTAGTAGGATGCGCCAAATACTTTGCTCATGCTCATACGTTTACAGAAAAACCTAACCAAGAGCGAGTCACACCTGATGATGACTCTGTCAAAACCGGTCGTGTAATATATTAAAATTAATGTAAAATACTTATTAAAGTGGAAATAGTGCAAGAAGTGTGTTATTACTGTGATCAATTTACATTCATACTTACAGAAGTTACAAAAGGGGACAGATAAGGTTTCATGTTATAGTAATGGTGTTTTTTTAGAGGTATAGAACTTTAAGCTGGCAACGTTTTTTTAACTGGCGGCCATTTTGTCATTTGTCAAGTGATTTATGTTTAGTTTGGCATTTCAACATGAATAGACTGACGCCTGAACAACGCTTCCAAATTGTGCAAATTTATTTTGAAAATAATGGTTCTGTTCGAAATACGTTTCACGTACGACGTCCATTTTACGGTCAACATAATTGTCCATCAGAGCAATTAATTCGATTAACTATGGAACGTCTTCGCACCACGTTTGTTACGGGTAAAAGTAAATGCAAGAGGTATTACCGTGACAAATATATTTAAAAAAATAGGGATCGTGGGCAGAAGGCCGAACGGTCTGGTTTAGCCTCTTGGTGTCTGTGGGAATCGGAGGGGCTTTAACCACGCGGGCACTTAGCTGGGTCCAGGAGTGTAGCACGTGGTGCGAGCGAGTTGGGCTCCAACTTCCGGTAGCGTCTCTCTGTTCACCGCGACGTAGATCGTCCAAGGGGCGGTGCAGACTGATTCCAAAACCAGTCAGTTCAGTCCGGAATATCTAGCGGCACTCAGAAATCCGGATGTGTGAAAATAGCCATAAGTCCTTGTAAAACGGTGGCTTGAATCCGGAGTATAGATCCCTGGAAAATCTATACAAAACATGTGGATAGGAGTCCCACAGTCGGCGTGATCTTAACCCCAAACGAATCAAAATCACGGGCTGTGTGACCATCACAAAATAAAAAAAGGGGTAAGCAAAATAAAAGATGATATAAAGAACAATTATTAAAGTATGGATACAAACACCCTAATATTATAACAATGCAAGAACGGAAAGAATGAGCACGTGGTTTGGCCAATCAAATTTTTGTCGACTAAAAAACTAAAGCGTAAAGAGAAAAAGTCCACAAATCAAAATAAAATATATTATATTAATAATCAATATATTATGTAATATAATAATGCAATTCTACTGTATTTTAATCATTTTATTCAAAATCATTTTATTCAAAATTAAATTATTATTTTTTAAGATTTAAGACGGAAGTAAAATCGATCTATGAACTAAATATTAAAGCAAGGCTAACGCCGTTTTAGTAAGGACGTGCGCCGATAGATGGCGCTAAAGCCTCTAAATGACTAAATAATTAAGTATACAAATCATAGATGACGCGAGTAACGCTGAAATAATTGATTTTACGGAGAGGAAATGTAACTACGTTACACGTTTACTCTAAATTATAATACGCATCCACAGAGTCGTCGTACAGTGCGTACAGAATAAGTCATTGCTGCTGTAGTATGGAAGATTTTGCGGAAAGATCTGGGTTTTCGTGCTTACAAAATCCAACTCGTGCAAGAAGTGAAGCCACACGATCACCTAGCAAGGCGTAGATTCGGTGAATGGGCCCAAAACAAGATTGCCGTAGATCCCGTTTTTCATAAGCGAATTTTGTTTAGCAATGAAGCTCACTTTTGGTTGAATGGATACGTCAATAAACAAAACTTCCGTATTTGGAGTGATGATAATCCTCAAGTGTATGTTGAGACACCGTTACATGCAGAAAAACTGACTGTTTAAATAATATATTAATAATAATTGGTCCGTACTTCTTTAAAAACGATGCTGGCCAGAACGTTACAGTTAATGGTGACCGCTATAGAGCCATGATTACTGACTTTTTCGTTCCTGAATTGAACAACCATGATGTGCAGAAGCTGTGGTTTCAACAAGACGGCGCAACATGTCACACAGCTCGTGCCACAATTGATTTAATGAAGGAAACATTTGGTAACCGCATAGTTTCACGTTTCGGACCCGTGAATTGGCCTCCAAGATCGTGCAATTTAACGCCGCTTGAAGTCGCTAGTCTACGCCGATAAGCCCGAAACGATTGACCACTTGGAGGACAACATTCGCCGCGTTATTGCCTATATACGGCCACAAATGTTGGAAATAGTCATCGAAAATTGTACCTCCAGATTAGACTACTAGTCTACTCAACAAGTTCAAAAACGTGTTAAATAGAAATATTTACAAAAGAACCCTTATATTAGCTTACATAATATTATTATCGCCTAACGTACCGACTACCTTATAGTATGTAGACTTTGTTAATCTAAGTCCTTCTAATTATTTAAAGTAGCTAAAACGGATTAACTATCTATATTTCATTAAGCTTACTTTGATGGTGTATTTATAAAAGGACAATTTGAAAACAACAAATGCATATACATACATGCTCAAATCCATTTCACAATAGGGATAAGCAGAGAGACCAGTCATGGGATACTCTAGAAGGGAACTTTATATGTGCAAACGCAATTACGACTAATATTTGCATATATAATAATGTTCTTAATGTTATATTACACAAAATGCTGTTCGTAGGTGCTGGGCGCGGTGGGCGCGCTGCCCGGTATATTCGTGAAGCTCGAGGTGTCGTACTACCTGCTCAAGCGGCTGCTGGGCGTCCGCACGGAGGGAGACAAGAAGGCGGCCAAAGTGCAAAAACTCGCCAGAAACGAGGTATGTTATTAATTGTTCACTGTACGGTCAGTCTCCATGGAACGACGTGTCGAAGCGACATAGTCATATATTGGCTAGAGAGAGAGCCTATAGATACATCATGACGTGCAATGTGTTACTTACAAATTACTATGATGTGTTACTTACAAATTACAAATTATAATGCGGAAGCTGTCGAATAAAAACAAATAAAATCATAGGATACAAGTAGAAATTATGAAGTTTCTACTTCTATCCGCATATTACTTGTTACCTATATAAATATGCGTTAGGTATACCTACATGTCGCCTGTCGGTACAAAACCACATGTTTAACCTCTACAAAAATCGCTTAACGCGCTAAAAGTTTGAAATTGAAAAACTACTGTTCATTCTTTAATGTATACTATTTTACATGTGAACATCATTAAAAAAATATAAATTAACTGCCATTAAAGTATAGAAAGCAGCTTTTTAATATAGAGTAGTTTATGTACTCATTCACATTTTGTGTATTATCAGGCGTTGCTTGTAAACATCGGTTCTCTCAGTACTGGAGGCAGAGTTATCGCTACAAAAGCTGATTTAGCTAAAATAGCACTCACCAGCCCCGTATGTACCGAGATCGGAGAAAAAGTTGCCCTCAGCAGAAGAGTTGAGAACCATTGGCGGTAAGTTAATATGTTATCTTGAATATAAAAATATACTCTTTTGCAATTGCAACAGGAAAAACGTAAAAAAGATTTTTGGAAACAACATTTAACAAATACATAATATAGTTTTTTATGTTTCATACATCCATATCTAATTTAGTTATATGAAATTTTCTGTAATATTTAAAATTATGATTTATTAGTACCCGAGTTTAAGTACTTTTCTTTTTTTATAACAATTTATAATATACTCGTAGTATATCATAATATCAATAAGAAAATGTTTTTTACAGATTAATTGGTTGGGGTCAAATCCAGGGAGGTGAAACTATAGAGCCTGGAAAGAACTAACACCTTTAATTATTTTATAAATACCCTTTATGTATTTACTATCTTTATATTTAATAAAAAAATATATCAACTATTTGTATATTTATTTGTTTTCTAGAATTAACTAATCTGTATATGCGCATTTTAAGTTGTAGATTCCCAACGATCTACTTGGTAAAAGTTTTGTATTCTATAAAATCGATTACAAAATCCCCTATGTAATAAAAAATAAACTTGGGCCTTTTGGCCTTTTTCATCCGTTCTTGGATGATTTATACAGTATATTCTCCGAGCGAAGTAACCACTCTTGAAATACTGTAGTGCCTGGGACAGTTGGTTTTTTAAATGTCGTATGGTTGCCTAAGCACATACGGCATTCTCACAACACAGTAGCCAGAGGAACGACTGGTCAATACGTCTGGGGCCAACCATGTGCGGGTTTCCTAACGATGTTTTCCTTTACCGTTAGAACGTCCGTATAATGTACTTGAGATCAGTAAAAGTCTCATTGGTACACGCCACAACCTGGGAATCGAATCTGCACTCTTCTCGCGGTTTTTTAAATATATATTTATAGGCTCCCATACGAAAACTTCTCTTTCTCGCTGTTTTTTGCTTGATATTAATACCAGTTCTAGATATTAGTACTAATAGTTGTATACATAGTGGTGCGGAACCCTTCATGCGCGAGTAAGACTCGCACTTGGTCGGTTTTATATCTTGGATTAGGTAAATCTTTAATAACCGTAGGGTTTATTTTTGAAGAGAATGTACAAATCAATATTCAGTGAATAATTCAATGGGAGTCCACTATAAATAATTATTTTATTATGTTTTAGTAAGTATCTGTTTGTAACAAAATTTCAACTGTCTAGCTATCAGGAATAGTCAACGATTTTATGGAATAGTATACTAAAATCAATATTTTTTAAGGAATTACGGATTTTTAAGCACTTTTGCGAGTCTTGTGAAAACGCCCCAACAAAGTCGTACTGGCATGTGACGTCACACGCATGTATTTTTTTATTTTTATTTATATATGGCATCGGCTTTATCCATTTGCCAGTGTCAAGTTAAAATGGCGGGAAATAGAACTTGCCTTACAATTTTTAAACACCGTATTCCTATATCATCAAGTCTAAAGTCTAGTCAAAGTCCAAATATATAGTCAGTACAGTCCATGAGTCATGTCAGTCGATTCAGTGAAGTGGTAGAAGCTTTACTGAAAGTTCCTAGGGAGTTTTGGCGGGAAACACAAAATAGCACGTTTTTAGAAGTTGTACCACTTGCCCACACTTGTGCACGTTAACGAATATTTAATGGTTAATATTCTACCAATATTACACATTAAGAACTGCGGTAACACATATGTATGATAAATATACAAATTCCACAACGTCACCCATTGAACTCCCCGGCAAAACTCCTATTTTCGATTTTTTTTAAATTTTTTATTTATATATGGCATCGGCATAAAATAATTTGCCAGTGTCGAGGGAAATAGAACTTTCATTTCAATTTTTAACACCGTATTTAACCTAAAAATTGGCGGCAAATTTATAAATAATAAGGGTAATACGAAAAACTTCAATTAACTTGATGAGTTACTTGATTATAAATTAATAATTAGTCCTAACATTATAAATTTAATGTTAAATAAATGTTTTTCTTTCACTCTTTCAAGCTTTTGCTTGAAGTAATGGGTTTCTACCCATAGCCGTTTTTGCCAGATGTAATATGCATTCTGAACAACCGTAGAAATGTTATACCACCCATGAATAAAACTCATTCTTGCCACAATGTAAGTACTTATTACTACTTCGACTTCCAAAGTAAAAATGCACAAAAAAGTAAGAAATAAACTTATTTTATGAATAACTAGATTTTTCCCGCGGCTCTGCCCACGTAGTAATAGTATCGGGTTTCCCTATGTTTTAGCTGTTTTAGTTTGTGGCGGACCAATTAGTGCAACAATCCTGAATCGCGCTATCGAAGTTTTCAAAGATCGGCACTATATATACGACATCTGAAATTACTACAAGTAGGGCTTCGGCCTGACCGAGCATAGCACCTCGCTCGGTCGGAGATCTCCCTTTGGGGCTTGCCACCTATATTCCCACATTGGTGACCCTCGACAGAACACGCCACCTTCTGGACATCATCATCATTCTCCCCCATCCCTCCGCACCACGCCTTCCAGCTTCAGCCTCATCGGGTACCTCTACCACCAGCCTCAACGCACCGCGGCCTGGTCGAACCCTCATCGGCTTCATCGGGCACACTCACTACAACGACCGGTCAGCAAGCAGAGCACATTTCTCCTGGTCAGCACGTAGCATCGGCCCGCACGGCAGCACTCCGACTCACTGGAGCCCGTGCAGTAGCAGCACAGTTCCGACTCACTGGGACTCTCTGGCACTGGCGACTCAAGCAAGACGACTCAAGATTCGACCTCAGGTCTTCGGGGGGGAGTGATGTGGCGGAACAATAAGCGCCACAATCCTGAATCGCGCTATCGAAGTTTTCAAAGATCGGCACTATATATACGACATCTGAAATTCATACAAGTGGGCTTCGGCCTGACCGAGCATAGCACCTCGTTCGGTCGGAGATCTCCCTTTGGGGCTTCCCATCATCCCACATTGGTGACCCTCGACAGAACACGCCTCCTTCTGGACATCATCATCATCATTCCCCACCCCTCGGGACCACGCCAGCCAGCTTCAGCCTCATCGGGTACCTCGACCACCAGCCTCAACGCAACGCGGCCTGGTCGAACCCTCATCGGCTTCAAAGGGGGCACACTCACTACAACGACCGGTCAGCAAGCAGAGCACATCTCTCCTGGTCAGCACCGTAGCATCGGCCCCGCACGGCAGCACTCCGGCTCACTGGAGCCCGTGCAGCAGCAGCACAGTTCCGACTCTCTGGCACTGGCGACTCAAGCAAGACGACTCAAGATTCGACCTCAGGTCTTCGGGGGGGAGTGATGTGGCGGACCAATTAGTGCAACAATCCTGAATCGCGCTATCGAAGTTTTCTATGATCGGCACTATATATACGACATCTGAAATTCATACAAGTGGGCTTCGGCCTGACCGAGCAAAGCACCTCGCTCGGTCGGAGATCTCCCTTTGGGGCATCCATCCATCCCACAAGTTCAATGAATTTAAAACATAGTAGCCTAAGTTTTAATTTCCTTGAAATCCGTTCAATAGTTTTAGCGTGAAAGAGTAACAAACATACATCCATCCATCCATCCTCACAAACTTTCACATTTATAATAGACAGGAATCCTACTGATTCCCCTTTTTAATACGGCAAAAATTTTAACCATTTCTTAGTAGCTCTCCATCTACTTAAAAACTGTGTTTTATTATGATGAGCTTAGACAAACCTTTTAAGCTATTATATTATTTCCAAGGGGCATTTCAGACGGCGAGGATACTATAATATTTTATCTTAGGATGAAATATCGCTTGCTGTACTGTTTGTTTGAACTATCACAGACGGCTAAGATACTACACATTTTCATATTACGTACTTTATGAAATAAATATCCAGGCATCATAAGATAAAAAATTGTATTATCTGTGACGTCCTTTAGTCTGCAGGAAAATTGAAGTTAAACTGAAAAACTGTGGGAGTTTTGCCGGGGAGTTCAATGGGTGACGTTGTGGAATTCGTATTTCTTCATAAATTTGTGTTATTTCGGTTCATAATGTGTAATATTGGTATAATATTAACCATTAAATATTCGTTAACGTGCACAAGTGTGGGCAAGTGGTACAACTTCTAAAAACGTGCTATTTTGTGTTTCCCGCCAAAACTCCCTAGGAACTTTCAGTAAAGCTTCTACCACTTTACTGAATCGACTCGAATCATCGAATTGATTTGGTCTTTGACTAGACTTTAGACTTGACGATATAGGAATACGGTGTTGAAAATTGAAACGAAAGTTCTATTTCCCGCCTTTTTAATTTGACACTGGCAAATGGTTATAAGCCGATGCTATATATAAATAAATGAAGAAAAAAAAACACTCTGACATTGGCAACTCACTGAGGCCGCCATAATTAAAGAAGAAGACATTTGACAATTCATTATCATTTTAGTTTTACGAAACATATCAGTAAACATTAGTGCAAATTGTGTTAAATTAAGTTAACTTTGTGATTGTGTATTGATATTACTGCTTACATTATAAAAAATATCATATGTGAACAAGCCATTAATATCGAAATATCCCAGAAATTCCGCATTTTGTCTACGTCATTAGGTACTTCTAAACAACTTAAAGTAGGTAACTATGTCGCGCCGAGTGGACTCAAGTATTATTCGACTTTTAGATGGTTTAGGTCTCGACGGAGACGAAAATGACTTTTGTGATTTTAGCATAGCTGACCAAAACTCAGTTGCCGAATCTCAAGGAATAACTCCTACCACTCCATCAAACTTCAAACCAGTACTTGGTGGTAATGTCACTTATGTGGTGGCATGCGTAATTTTGAATGAACATAATGAATTACTCATGATGCAAGAAGCAAAGGAGAGCTGCGCGGGGAAATGGTACCTACCGGCCGGGCGAATGGAAAAAGGCGAAACTATAGTCGAAGCAGCAGTCAGAGAGGTTCTAGAAGAAACAGGATTACATTGTAAACCGGAAACATTATTAGTTATCGAAACAGCTGGGGGAACATGGTTCAGATTTGTCCTAACAGGTCATATCACTGGTGGTGAACTTAAAACCCCTGCAAAAGCTGATAAGGAATCATTGCAAGCAAAATGGATATCAGACTTACAGGAAATATCACTCAGATCCAATGATATTCTTCATCTTATAGACAAAGTGAAGTTGTATAAGCAAAGAAAGCCAGGTGAAAATTGGCACAATCAGATTCTACCTGCACCAGTAGCTCACACTAAGGACATGCTAAGGTTGATCATATTTATTAAAAAGAGAACCACAAATAGGCTTCATGTTTTACTGAGTGAAAAATCAATGCTGCATTTTCCAACATGTGAGATAAACCCTGCTAAAAGTTTGCACTCTACATTACGTAGGTTCATGGTTGAAATGTTTGGAGCTGATGTGGCTCAGCACAGACCCATAGGGTTGTTGAATGTGGAGGCGGATCCAGAAGCAGATGGCTGTTGTCTGACTCTCTTGGTTGTGTTCAGGCCGCCCTTGGAAGAAGTACCACTTATTGGTAAATGCGTTTGGCAGGAACTGTCACCTGAAGTCGAAAAAAGGTGCATACCAATAGCCTCGACCAAAAATTCAACTATTGAATTGCATGTTGTCCGCTAATGCAATGTGAAACTTGCATTATTAGTCATAAAATACTCATTTTCTATTTTATTGCTGTATTTAATAACACTAACAAGTATTGTTAATTTGATATGTGAAATGACAGACAAGGTCACTGTGCCTTGTTTACTTAAATTAATTATTAATTGCGATATATTAATCTTTTGTTTAACATTTTGTAATCATGACATTCCTTCAATGTATTTAATGGTGATGGCATTTAAACTATGTAATTATATACAAGTTAACTAATCTCATGTTCTTGCCAATATAAAGGAATGAGAAGAGAACTACTTACATACTAATACTAAAAAGTGATATAATTAATTTTTTTGCATCACAAACTTCATGTTAAATGTTGTAGAAGACTATACACAGTAGGACAGCTATATAATTAAACTTTAAGCAGCTTTTTTAATTAATATTTATTTACTTATACAAAGCTCTCTAAAATCACAATTTTAATCAATTACTTATTTAAAGTATTAATTAAACATTCCCAGTTCTGAGATAGGCATTTATTGGTCTTACAATATTTTGTAGCTTCTAGTTTATTAATATTATATTCTCAAATTTAGTGGTTGCTATTTGATAAGGTTGTGAATTGTAATATTATTATGTTATTTGAATCTCTGCATCATGACAAATTAAATTGTAATTATTTGGCCACAGACCACAGTTAAATAGACAACTAATGGGTGCAGCAGTGGTGAAGGCTGGTTCTCCTTCATAGTGAAGCCCTAGCCTATTAGTATTCATCATTTAAAATAAAAAAAATACTCTCATCCTAATGAATACCTATTATTAATTATATACTATGCCTCAAGAATATAACTTTGAGACATACTTTAGAAAGTTAAGTTGTTATGTAAGAATTATAAATAGCTTCCGACAGATGACGTTATATCCAATATCGTGACGTGAAGCTTTCATGAAATTTCACTCTCAACACCCCAAAGGGCGTTATATCCAAAATCGTGACGTGAAGCTTTCTTGAAATTTCACTCTCAACGCCCCCAAAGGGCGTTATATCCAAAATCGTGACGTTGAAGCTTTCTTGAAATTTCACTCTCAAAGAGTTTCACTTCAAAAATTAGATCTTTTACAAAGAGTAATAAAACCCAAAGCATTGGTGCTACAGTATTATAAAGAATGTAGATATAGATTTCTATGGCCTCATTTGACCAAATGACACAGTTTTATACTAAAGAATCACAAAATCAGTCAATTATATGTTACATTTTAGATAAAATGAATCTTGTTTGGTCAAAGGTGTCTAAATATGATATTATTGTTATATTATTCAATCAGCTTTACAAATGTTACAATCAGTAGAAATAAAGTTATTCAAAAGTTTCCTTGAAGTTTTTGTCTTGTGTCTCTTGGGAATAATGGGACTAAAATAGTATGTAGATTGTAGTCATTTGTTTATCAATGCAGTATTTTGGTTTAATCATACATATAAGCAATTTAATTTTAAATAGGCTATAACTCAGCCGCCGCCCATAGTTAGTAATAAAAATCAGTTAGTAATAAAAATAACAGAGCTGACTCTTACGCCAACCTGCAAAGGTTGTCGCAAGATTAATAATAATTATTATAGGATCTGTAAAATAGTTTTCTATCTAGTACAACTTTTGTGTATGTACTGGATTATTCATAATGTTATGTATGTTGCGTTTAATGTATTTTCATCTTGTTGCAGATCACCAATAAGTAAGTATACCTACGTGAACACGTATGAGGAAAAGTAAAACTTGGTTTAGTTTACTATTTTCTGAACATCAAAGACCAAGTTTTATTTTTTCTATTTCATTAATTCATTAAGGCTAGTTCAGTATACTGGAGGTAAGCAAGTAGGTACTGAATGCTTATTTCATC
Organism: Phengaris alcon alcon; assembly: GCA_037179445.1. NCBI lineage: Eukaryota > Metazoa > Arthropoda > Insecta > Lepidoptera > Lycaenidae > Phengaris > Phengaris alcon. The sequence continues at coordinate 708,590 of JAYRCH010000112.1, forward strand.
TAATTCAAATAGTATAAGTAAATATTATCACAAATATTAAATTGTTAAGTACCTGGGCGACCGAGCTTTGCTCGGTTATTACTATTTATTATAATATGGTGAAACTCGAAAGCATAAATCTTAGTCACGTAATCAGTATAGGTAAATGTTAGACATATTTATGAGAAATATATATTGTTATCATAGCTGGGCATTAACTCGTTAATCCGTTAATCGTTAATTAACGAAGTTAACATTTTGATTAACGGATTAACTTTTAAGTTAACTTTTAAAAATGTTAACGGACACGTTAACTTCCGTTAATATGCAGAAGTCCGTTAATCGTTATTCCAATGCCTAACAGTTACCGCACGGCACTGACAAGTGCCGGGCGGCGCGTGGCAGCGAGTGAAACAAAAACAAAAGTAGATATATTTTGCCGGCGCGTGCGAGTGAGAAAGAAAACTGCGAAGAGATTTGTTTCGTTTGATCATTTCATTACTTAGCGCCGGTGCTTAGAGTGACGAGTGTTTTGTTTGTTGTTATTGTAAATTACTGTCAGTGATCGTTTGCGTGTTGATAATTGATGAATGAATTAGAACCTAAACCAACAGGTTTTATAAGTTCACTAACGCAACGATATAAAGATGCAATTTTACACATATTAACGGATTAACGATTAACGTTAACTTGCGTTAATTCTTCCGAAATGTAACGCTTTAACGTTTAACGAAGCTAACTTTTTTTGTAGCGGATTAACGATTAACGAAGTTAACTATTTGATTAACGGTGCCCGGCTATGATTGTTATCTCAAACATAACTATATTTTTTTAAACTTGTCTAAAAACAATAAAAATAAAATTATATATAAACTTGAACATATAAAAAAAAACAAAACTAAATCACCGAGCGGGATTCGAACCCGTAATACTCGTTCCTTGCCGTCCGCGTCTTAACCCGTTGGACCAGACGGACAATGGCCGGCAAGACGAAATTAGCGACCATATTCTGCGTGGACAGAAAATCGCATGAAAAATCGAAAACACGCGTTTTCCCAAACATAAGACTAATCTAGATCGATTGTTTACCCCTGAAAACCCTCATATACCAAATTTCAGCGAAATCGTTAAAGCCGTTTCCGAGAACACAGAAACATAAATAAATATACAAGAATTGCTCGTTTAAAGGTATAAGGTATAGCAAGCGATCAACGTGGAATCAAAATAATTATACGCATTCTGTTACTTAAAACGTTAACGTTTCTAACCGGTTCTAGGCCGACAACGGAACTCGTTAATTTGGACGCAATTTCCTAAATACTTGTGATGCCATTGAGTATAATGGTTTATGTAGGTATAAATAGTTGAAATAGATGCCTATTTCTAAAATAAGTAGGCAATACAGGTTAATTAATTAAAAACATGCAAAAGCAGAAAAAAACCGCTAAAACTACAGCATTTGCATACAAATCAGCATTTTCGTAAACTTTTAATGTTAAAAAACCTAGCGTGAAAAAGAGTCGCATTGTGTTTGTGACCCAAAGATTAGGGGCCCAGAGGACTCGCAACGCACTTGTAACTCCTATGGGGTTTTTCTTTAGGTACATGGGTGTCGGCCTGCGGCAATTGTTTATCATCAGGAGAATCGCCGCTCGTATGCCTATACAATAAAATATCCAATTGCTTAAAAGTGGTCCTATGTTGATTGTCTTTCTTAGTTTTTATATTAATGTAACGTTAAAACAAAAAAAAAAACAATTAAATATTTAGCATTTATTCATTCGAATACAAAAATCTGAAATGACTAGAAAATTATTTTTTAATACTAAATATTTATGGAGTTAAATTCTCATAGACGTATTAAAATACGGACAAGGCACATCAAACATTAGCCAGAAAAAAATCTTCATACAAATGTACCTACTTTAGTTACAACAAATAATATTGCTTCTTTTACCTAGAATTAAAAAAAACTTTTCATCCAATATTTGATGATTTATACAGTATTCTTCGAGCGAATTAACCACTCTTGAAATACTGTAGTGTCTGGGACAGTTGGTTTTTAAATGTCGTATGGTTGCCCAAGCACATACGGCATTCTCACAACTTGGTCAGCCTAGTCCAGAGGAATAACTGGTCAATACGTCTTGGGGCCAACCATGTGCGGTTTCCTCACGACGTTTTCCTTTACCGTTAGAGCGTCCGTATAATGTACTTGAGATCTGAAGAAATCTCATTGGTACACGCCACAACCTGGGAATCGAACCTGCACTCTCTCGAGTGCGAATCAAACGGTCTACCTACTAGGCCACGGGGCTCTCCGTGATATTAGTATAATATTATCACGTGCAACTTTCTTACTCGTTTATTGTAATTTTGCAACCTTTTACAACGCAACACTGGCCTCTTTATTGTCCACTGTTAACCACGTCTAAGTTACGACGTTTTTAGCCTCGACATGCCCTGTCCCTAGTTTAAACGTCTAACTATGTCGAATCTACAAGAAATGCATTGGCTCGTAAAAAAATTAAGCCATGATAAAATTACATAGGTAAGTAGTTAGATACAATAATTATTTTTTAAACTCAAACATTTTAACTGCACTCATTAGTGACTTCCGCTCTTGCCGTCTGTCTATCATTGTTTTATAAACGTTCAGGACAGAAATCGCTTTACAATTTTAATTGCAGTGCTTACAATAAACATAACCCAGTCGGTTAAAAATAAATATTTAAATATTATGCCGCTACAACTTACAACAGCAATGTGTCGATAACATTACAGAATTTCTTAGAAAGATGTGTACCTACCTAAGTCAATAGGTACTTTAATTTTTTTTACAAATTCTGTAGGTACTGTATTTTGAATCTAGTCGTTATATAAATAATATTCACATGGCTATATACCTACTATGGGCTGGTATATTTTATTCTAAACTTTAACTTCATTAGGTCTACTTGTTTTTTATTGGGTCATTAAATATTAGAAAAATCTCTAGTAGCAGTTGCCTGTGAAAGAACCATAATATAGAAATAACATTAATAGGTAAAGAAAAAATGCATTTGTGTGAAAGACAATGTCTGTGTGGTAACACCTCTTAAATTAAAATATATAATTTGTACAAAACAATATAAACTTCATACACCTCCATAGATAATAAACGATGTAAAAAATCAACATACAATTACTATATTTTAAGAATCTAAAAGATAAGAAATCTTCCAACCATATTCAATATACCTAGTCATGGTAAATATGGAACAAAACCATCAAATAAATCAGTGCATTTAAATGTTTAAAGTCTAAAATAAAGACAATTACAATATGCAATGAGTCCCTATGAATCATTTTTTCCCTTTTCAATGAATGAAAATGCACCTTGGCATGTGTCTTTTACGTAATACTTAATCTCTTCATTTACATAAATAAAACAGCAACAATTTTACCAATCAGAGACCTATATACATGGTATAAATGTATGACACCTGCCTAGATCACATATGTTTCTACCTAAGAGAATAAAAAGAAAACGTAAGTGTGTTAAGTTATAAAATAAAACAAGTTCAATCAGACATATCTAAGCAATTAGGGTTACAGCAATCCCAATTACTCCGAAAGCCTCTAGCCTGGATAGATAGGGCTCCAACACATGAGCGTTAAGCGTACGCCTTCGAGGAACGTATGATGCCACATTTATTATGCTGCGCATACCCACCACCCGTGCCTGTCCGTGTAACATTGGCGCTGCTTTAGAACAGCTTTAAATTTTTTATTATAGTCAAATGGGTTTACCCATTTGACTATAATAAAAAATTATAAAAATTCAGTGCTTAAAGGTCAGTGCTAAACAGTTATACATCCGGATCAACTTCAGAAAAAAGGCCGAGGCAACTGGACGTATACGCTATGCCTATCGAATGATTATGCAGAACTAACCCTACCGATAATAGACCCTGGAATGGAAAATATTTTAGCTAGTAATTGCAGCATTATATTTTGTACTTAGAATACCAATTTAAAATTTAATTTTAGTACTTTGTAAAATTTGATGCTTTTAATTCAAGATGAAATGTTATTTATTATATTATGTATTATTGTTGTAACATCTATATTCTATCGGTATTCATTGGTAGGTAGGTACCTAATTGTGCAGTTATCGTTAATACTTTATATCAATAACATTTACAATAGGTACCATAATAACTTATCTATTTATACTTACGTTATCATATTATTTGATCTACTTTATAAATATAAAAAAGCATTTCTAAGAGATACATATTGGAAAATCTTTTACACTAACACCTACTGCTACGTGCAAGTTGCGAGTAACATTACAAGCAACAATATCAATACTTTCATTATAATAAAATAAATTATCACATAAAAATGGAGGCTTAAACTCAGTGTCTGTCCTAATATTATGTATTTATTTAAAAACTAACTTATATGCACTATAATTTGCGATAATGAATTAAATTCATTTGTTAAAAAAATAGATTTCATAATTTTTTGTAAGTAGTAGTTCAAACAAAATAGTTTAAAAAAATTTACTAATTCCTTAAAAATAAGCACCCTCAGAGAGACTAAGAAATCATGGGAATATGTTTTTAGAAAACATACATTTCAATTTTGAGTGGAAATGAGTACATATTTTAGACAGTTTGAAAACATTATGTTATCCCTCCAACTGTATACCTTCAATCCAATTGTGGAGATCGCTTGATGTTGTGGACGCCACTTCGTTTTCTGTCACCACCTCTGGCGCTAACACTCGCTGTGCGGCTGTTTGGCCCGACAGAAAAGCGCCGTGTACCGTAGAGTAGAAGCTACTGTGGGTGTGCTCTCCAGCGAAGAGCAAAACAGGCTATAAAGTTCAAAATATACATTAATTTAAAAGCTATCTACATTTATTAAAACTCCTTAAAACAGAGCGAGAACAGTAGTTTGCTAATAAATAATTTTAAATAAGAAAAATCTATTTCTGCTGTGTCTGAGCATGGCCTTAAAAATGTTTTTAGTAGCAGTTAATTTTTTACTTTTGTTAAGAGGTCAATGTCATAGTAACGAATTTTTTGGGTTAGGAAATTATATAATTAATATACACAGCTGTCTTGTCAGAATACCAATTTTTTGTTACTTTTGTGTTTCAATTAAAATAAAGTAAGAAATATTTGAGACAAATGGAAGAATCACTCATTATAAAACACAAATTACTGTCTATGAAGGAATGATATCCTTATGGTTTAGCTAGCCAACTTATTACTAAGCTTAACTGGTGACTGTCTCTAAGAATAAATATTATAACATAAATTATAAACAAATAAAACTATAACAAAAATGTTCTGTGTAAAATTGTGTTAAGAAACTAAACATCATTTTGAGTCACTCGCCTTTTTATCATGGACATTTCTAAATATTGGTTGTGCTAAGCTCTCTATGTCACCTTGACTTGCACCAACAGCAATTGCAGTATAAGATCCTCTTGAATATGGTTGTTTTTTCCAGCTTGTACTAAAAACAATATAATCCTTTTACTTTTTGTTTACTTTTTTTATTAACCAGTCTATTAAGCCAACCTTTTTATTTAGACATGCTTCAAGAGAATACTAATAAAGTCATAGGAAAAATATAAATTTATATAAATCTACAATAAATTATAAGATGATATTCCATTATGTTAAAAATACATAATATTATGTCTCGTCAGCATCTTTGAACTTCTGCTTATTGCAATAACTTACCATACACAAGTTTTAGGCTCTGGTACAAAAGGATCATTTAAAAATTTCCTCAATATTTTCGTGCAAACATTTCCAACCTCCCCCATTGACAAGGACTCCATGTACTCTGCTTCCTTACCAGACACCCACCCCAGCAACAAAGTCTCTGCGATTTTTGTAAATGAGTAAATTTTCTTAAACCATGACTTTGATATATCCTCTGGTTGCAATGGACTCTCCCAAAGTAACATAATTTCAGTTATATCTGGGTTTAAAAAGGGTCTCTCATATTCTAGAAATATTTTATCTACCGCACCAAACAAAAGTCGTTCAATTGATTCCATTTTATACTGTGGCAGTGCCGGTTGAAATAAGTCTGCAGCATTCTCCTTCAGAACTCCTAATGGTATTGTACATATCACATGATGAGCAAAATAGGTCCTTCCATTTTCACAAACAACTTCAACTAAATGATTACTTATTTTCTTTGGTTTTTCTCCAACGTCTTGGTTGACACTGAGATCTAGTTTACTGGAAGATATTTTAGATATATCCTCTATAACAGTCTGATCGGAATCTTCAGATTCATCTCCTAAATCTTCAAACTGTGAATTTTCTGAGCCCCATACAATTTTAGTCACTGGTTGATTAGATAATATCTTTTCGGCAGGTATATTTTTTGTCATCAGCTGCAATATAGAACTATAGCCTGATGGTATCATTATGTTGCCTCCTTGTAGTTCTGTATAGCTGCCTAATTCTAATAGATCAATGTCATCCATAGTGTTACAGCCAGATATACAGGTCTCCCTTTTTAGTAAACAGTCAAATATCAATCGTCTCAATCTCTTCTCCTCCGACGTCGGTAATCGTTCTAAATATATAGTAGCCTCTAAATTTATGTGCTCGCCGACACTGTGTATGTCGGGCGGTGGAAGATATTGACACAAGAAATACTCCTCGCACCTTCTCAGGAAACAGACGTACGCTTCATGAATTTCGTGTAGTACTCCAAAAGGCACTTGCTTGCCGTCTTCTGTCGCTGCTATAACCTTATGCTGTTTCGGTACATTGACAATATTTATAAGTCCGTTTGCCGAGGCCAATTCGTATATCGGATTACCTAAAACCCCATGAATCCAATTCGCCCCGAGTTCTACTTTGTGATTTTCTAAGGGAATTGAAATAATTCGTCCGCCAATACGTTTTGTAGCTTCTAAAACGATGAAGTCTTCTTGACCGTTTTTTATAAGATGGTTAGCAGCGGATAACCCAGCCATACCACCACCGATTATAATAACACTGTATTTGTTTTTATTATTACTTTTACCAGAATTTTTGTTCTCATCGCCCATAATGAATTCTAATTATAAATAAAACAAAAATGAAAATTATTTATTTTTTCAATGAGCTTTTGACAATTGACGCTCAGCTGATATATTTTTTTAATAAAATTGTAGCAAAGAAGTAATAATTATGAGTCTTAAGAATCATGCACATAATATATATTATAATAGAGTGGTATTTATTATTTTTCAAAAAATATCCACCTTTAAATTACATGGAAATTAAAATTTATAAAGGTAAGGAAATGGTATTATAAGACGATAAATTAAAAAATCATTTTAAAACACTGTTTTATTACTAATATATATTTTGGCTTACTAACATTTTCATAAACCGACATTTAAATTTTTGTATATTTATATAATAAACAGTAGGTAGGTATATATCGTATTAATAAATAAAATTATTTTTAAAGCCTTTATAATTTATGACGTTTGACTTTTCAAATTCCTAAAAAGAAAAAGTTAGTAATACTTCCGGATTTTCGCAAATCTTCTATCTTACTTCAGCACAAAAAAATTTATATCTTTTGAACTCTTCTCTGACCTTTGATTATGCTGAATAATAATAATATCATAAATCTTTGTTTACTGCTATATCTGGTAACGCGTGCAAGTGTTTTTGTTATTGTGTTCATCAGAAAAACAACATCAGTGCTATTTCCTGCTAATGTAACTTGTCTGTGAATTCGTTGTAAAGTGTTTCTGGATGATTTACATCAAAACATTACACAGAATTTCGAAAGTCATTGTGAATAATCAAGTGATTACCAATGAATTTATTTGTCTGATTCGAATTATGTAATGCTAAATTAATGAAATTGATATCCTTTACTAATAGTGGTATATACGTATGTAGATTTTACATTTATTCGTGTGATAAATAAACATTGTAAGCACGACACTGAATTAAAATCGATAATAGACGTAAGCGTGCGCCAGTGTATCAACGAGACGATTCTACGTCAAGGTCACTTCATATAAACACGTGCCATGTCGGATTCTATTTACACCCATGACTTTCTTTTAGATTCTGGTTTAGAGATAAAACAAGAAACGCCATTCGAGTTAGGAACGATGACCGCCTCTGTGCCTATCCCGCAGCGTCGCACGGATCTCGGTGATTTCAATCAAGACTATGATCTATGTTTACAAGATACTCAAGTTGGTTCTTTTCATAATGTACCTACATACCACAAGTCTTCCTTCGAAGCGGACTCATCAAAATTAGAACTGTTCAAAATGGAGGATGATGATATATTCCAAGTAGACAAAGCTGACCTAATACTTGGGCCGACTCTTGCAGAGTTAAATGCAAATCCTGATACATCATTGGATGACTTGAACTTTGATGATTTAATTTTGCCAGAAGAGAGTGAATATTGTATACAAATAGGTGGTGCCATGTACGGTAACAGGCGTTCAATGGACACATTACAGCCAAATAATACTATAACATCAGAAAGTCCATGCAGCCCCTACAGTCGTGCACAACTTGCCTTCTCCCCTTCAAGTCAACATAGCTCTGCTTCCTCGAGCTTTGCACCTCCAGTGAATAATTTACCAGAACTGCTTCTACGTTTGGATGGTTACAGTGGTGAAATAGCTTTGGGACAGTCTGTACCTGCATCTTCTATTTTGCCCCCATACCCCACTAGTGTAAAGCAACACCAGCCACAACTTTCCTCTTCAGCTCCAACACATCTCACTAGAGAACAGGTAAATTTGACTAGTAATCAATATCTAGATCTAGCTATCAATATTATTTTGTATCTTTATTTTAGATAATAGGCATGATGACAAAAATTTTTTTATTGCATTAATGAATATTGCTCTTAAATATGAGTAACTTCTCAGAAGAAACAACAGTATATGAAAAGTCAATATTTTCAAAGGTACAGCAATTTGTAAACAAAATTTTGCAAGTCTTGTGAAGACGCTCCATACTAAAGTCAAATCAAAATCAATCAAAAAAAAATCAATTTGATTTGATTTAATTTGATTTGATTTGATTTAAAGTCATACCTAGCTGTGACGTCATGCCTAGGTTAAAGTGTATGAAGTATACGGTCGCAGGAACATATTTGTAAATATCTCCAATATTTGTGCGTTTAAGTTCATACTTAACATAATGAATATTTTTGAATATGATGTAAGAAAACTAATGATGTAGGTTTTGTTTACTAATATAGCAAAAAACTTTTTTTTTGTACTTTTTAGATATATTTTTTTAATTATTAATGTACACATAAAATATTATTGTTTTTAACATTTACCAAGTAGTAATGCCTCAATATATCTGAGTAATTAACGAAACTAAATATTTTAGATGTAGTCATCATCCCCATTCTACAAAACATTACAGATTTGGCAACGTCGAGAGCCACGTAAGCATTTACTTTCAACAAGCTCTCTAGCTGAGGCCGGGTCTATCTCTTCACTGTCTGGAGATTTACTCAGCCCAGGAACTGGAGAATTCTCTCAGGATGAAGATGAAAAAGACATTGAATCTGATGAGGATAGTGACAGATATGAGGATCTTTCATCTGATGGTAATTCTATTATTTTATTTAAAATTTATTGGATACATCAATGATTTTATAATATATGCTATTTTTTAATATTTTAATTTATAAGCTTCCAAAAAAATAATAGATCCTTTATGACTATGACAATTTTGGCCTTATAAGAAAGAAAATAACTTTATAACTTTGTCACTTACAGAATCAAATGATGAGAGTCCAGAGAAAAAGGAAGCTAGGCACAATGCTAAAAAAGAAAAATTCTTTTGGCAATACAATGTTCAAGCAAAGGGACCTAAAGGCCAGCGTTTGGTACTCAAGAAGAAGTCCGAGGACCCTCATGTACTGAACACAGTCACAGATCCAGTTTTCAGTCCAAACTGTAATGTGAAAGGCATAAAACACAGGTGAGTTTATGGTATAACTTCAATTTATTATACAAAATTTTAGTCACACACACTTTAACTGTGCCAAATTCCATACTCCTCCATTAGCACAATTGACGTAAAACGGAGTACTCAAACTCAATTATTTTTTCATATAGGTTATTAAATAACACTTAAAGAATTGTGCTACATGACTCCTATCACCTGTTCGGAAATAAGACAGGCGAGAAGAACCGGCGTAAGAAACGCACAGGGCCACCTATTTGTAAAAAGATGGTAAAATTGTACTTTTCCAAAAAAATATTTTTATAATGTAGTAAGTTTTTGCTATACAAAATGATAGATTACAGTTAATCTAGTAGTATTTGTAACCAAATTATAAAATTTCAGCGGCAAAGCTAGAAAAGGTGATGGAAATGATTTGACGCCAAATCCAAGGAAGCTGTATCTGATTGGTAATGAATTGGATAAATTGGGTAAAATAATCAATGACATGATACCCGTCAGCGAGTTGCCATTTAATGTCAGACCAAAAACAAGAAAAGAGAAAAATAAATTGGCCTCAAGAGCATGTCGCCTGAAGAAGAAAGCTCAACACGAGGCCAACAAATTAAAATTGTATGGATTACAACAGGAACATAGTAAGTTTATAAGTATAAAGGTGTGGATTGACCATAGTTTTGTAATAAGCTCAATATTCAAAGATTTAGCTCAGTCCATACAATGTTTTTAATCACAGCCTATATTTATGTATATTATGTATTTAGATTTAGATTAATTGTAAAGTTTAAATAGTACTAATTGTTAAAAATATGAGACATATTTGTTTGAGATTTGATAATATATCTAATTGCGCTGGAGGGTAAAAAACTAACCATCCTGCTCAGAATTTTCTCTGTAACAAGCTTCTATATTTATTTTCCAGAGCGTCTAATAAATGGCATTCACCAAATGAAACAAGTGTTAAGAAATCGAGCGACAAATCCAGATGCAAGTGTCGACTGGTCCTCACATGTTAACGGAATTGTCAACACATCTACAGGTATGTTATTTTATTACAAAGTCAAAATATCAATACTAGTAAGCAATCAATATAAGATTTTACTTTTGGATTATACCTTTTATCTATGCTTAAATCTTTATTTCAAAGTATCTAGTTTAACTATTCAAATTAAGATACATAAAAGTAATAAATTTAAGTTAACAACAAAATTTGTTTGAGTAGAATGTCCCTATTATAATCTCTATCCCTATTGTTTTCAGCCAAAGTATAGTGCTGTCCTTGTTATATCTCTGAGTCACGCATTTTGATATAAAAGTAATAAATTTTGTTTGACAACAATTTCAGAGGTGAAAATAGGAGGGAACACTTCAGAATTTGTAAACAAAGTCTTGGAAAACGTCAGATCTGGCCAAAACAATGGCGGTCTCAATGACATGCAAGCATTTTAGGTCAGACACACGATTATAATAACGAAAGGCTGTTTTATGTACCTCCAAAGTTTTATAGAGATATTATGACACATATTAAATCTTATTGTCGAAGACAATTTTATTTTTATATGAATACAAAATAGACTAAGTCATTAGATTGCAAGGCAACTAAATGTTAAGAGTATTTAAATATTTCCTATATAGTATCGTTATATGTATGTCATACTATATTAGAGCTTTAGTGTTTGTATATTATTAATGTATTTAAATTAAGTTTCAAAATAGATGTCTATATTTTAAGATCCTTTTTAACATATATTAGTGTTGTATAAATATAAGTATAGAATTCTGTATTATCCATAATATAAACATGAAAAAACTGGAGCACCTCAAAGTACATGATTGTCTTCAGAAAAGATTTAGAGCCCAATTCTCACTGGGACAGTGGCACCACAACTTCGAAGTGTCAAATCAGACTAGATACCCCAATCTTTTGTGGCATTTCTCCTCATATGATTTTTGTGTTATTAAAATAAATTTGTGCAATATTAGGATATGTATATGAAGCAGACTACTGTTCTTATAAAGGGTTTTTTAAGGTTTTTCATTAAGAGCATTCGAACTTATGAAATAAAACACGTTTAGTCCATGCCCAGTCATGTCCACTGGAGACTAATTTTTAAGATAAACAAGGCTCAATTTCACAAAGGACTGACTAATGACTGAATAATTGACCGTCGTCTATCTGCGTAGACTAGAGGATTCACTTAGCCCCTCAGAAAGTAATCGAGCCATGTTAAATCACACGATTTCGGTGGCCAGTTGGTGTCGCCACCGCTAAAAATGACGAAACCCTCGAACTTCACATTCAATACGTTTAATTTTTCGCGTGCTGTATGGCAAGTATCGCCGTTCTGTTGGAACCACGTGTTAGTCAGATCCATACCGTCTATCCTAAGCCACAATTTCTTTATTAAAACACCTAAATTAGACGCAACGCATTAAACGTTTAGGCGAATTGAGCAATGCTTTTGATAACATATTTTAACAAGTTCTACGCGTATTTGAAGATTCCATGGTAAATTGTCATTACTAAATATGTATTCATGGTAAGTTAACAGCTATATCTTTACCAAGATTGCCGCTGTGTGCTTTCAAAGTTCGAGCGTTCCCATTGAAAAACACTTTAATGAATTAGATATTATTTTTAATTATTTCCACAAATCCCTTCGATACCTTTCGCACCATAGTTTAGGTAAACACTAAACATCAACACTAAAGATTAAAAGTACAACAATATTGATTACTGTTGATTTGTTCAAACATATCAAAACAAATTAGCTAGTCAATAAATTATTTTGTATTTGTTGTACCCAAACATTGTTATGTATTTACAAAATATTATTTTCTTGCGAATTTTTTAAATCATCATTATTTTAAATAATCAACTTATTGCTAAATTTTAAATTTAATAGGTATATATTTAGTCGAGTACGTAGGTACTATAAAAATTAGATTAGACATATCATTTAACTTAGCTCGAATTTATGTTGTCTCCCATGTTTTATTAATTATTTTGCGTGTACCTATTGCATTCCTCAGTGATTATTGGCCATAATAATCTTGTATTTTATCATTAAATTGTTCACAATTTCATAACAATTACATAATTTTTAGCAAATATTAAAAATGTCAAGTGGGTTTATAGTTTTAATAAGACTTGGTGTCTGAATGTTGAATTTATCATTTATGTGCATTGTTAATATATTTTATTGTAAGCATTTCGAAAATAAAAATTCGATTCTGATGTAGATCTTATTATAGAAATTAATATTTCATAACTGTAAGAGTGTACCTAACCACAAATAATTGTTGGTGTAAAATTATATTTATTAATCATAAAATAGTTGTTAATCTTATATTTTGTAAATTAATTGTATAAGGTTTAGTTTTGCGTTCAAACAATTATACTTGATGAAATAATTTGTAATTCACAAGCGCAATGTATTTTATTGGCACTAGCTTTTGTGTACGACCCCCATGGACCCTCATAGTATTCCCTGTGGGGGATGGATTTCGAAAAATATTTTTTTAACCGATGTCAACATCATAATAACTATCTGCATGCCAAAATTCAACTCAATTCGTCCAGTTGTCGATATTATGCAAATTTTGGACCCCCATTTCTCACCTTTATGGGACGAATTTTAAAAACTATAAAAAACGCAATTAATGTTTTGTATTTATTAGCTCGGATATTAAATTTCATGGAAATAGGGACAGATTTTAAATATTTTCATACATACTTTCAACACTTATTTTACACCCTCAGAGGATTAACTCTAATAAACCTTAAAATAAGTATTTAATTAAATGAATTTACGACTGAATCCTTTCATAGGTGCGTCTACGTTATGAATCAAAACAACTGCTCAAGTTTCACGTTTCTACCATTAGCGGTAACGGCTGTCCCTGTGTCTGTCACCAGGCTGTATCTCCTTAACCGTGATAGCTAGACAGTTGATTTTTTACAGATGGTGTATTTCTATCATCGCTATGATAACAAATACTAAAAACAGAATAAAATAAATATTTAAGGGGGCTCAAGATACATCAAACGAGATTAGGTACTTCGAGGGTTTCATCACTATGATCATTTTACAAGTGAATTATCATTATAATATTATGCTTTTGAATTACAAACTATAACATTTGAGTGAGGAATGTTATTCATGCCATATTAATATTACAAGTAATAAGTATAAATAATATTTTAACAGGATTGAAAACTGTTAATGGTTTTTAGTTGTCCACACTTGATATACTTAATGCATCAAATGTTAAAGTTATTTTTTTTTCAAATGACGATCTTTTTAAAATTGCAGGTGTTTGTGTTCAATTCAACAAACTGGCTGTTTTTTACTTGAAAATACAAATTTATATTATGTACTAATAATGTATGTATGTGGTAGAATGAAATCCTACTAATCCCAACTAATATTAGAAATGTGAATGTTTGTGAGGATGGATGGATGGATGTTTGTTACTCTTTCACGCAAAAAATACTGAATGGATTTCGATGAAATTTGGTATGTTAGTAGTTTGTGGCTCTGGATTAAAACATAGGCTACTTTTTATCCCGAAAAAAGTGTTACTACCTTTGGGATACTGTATTTACGTGGGCGGAGCCGCTGGCAACTAGTTGCATCCTATTTCCGACACAAACTTGTCGAATAGCTTACGTTTTGTGTAGTTTCTAATACTTAGGGCCTGGTTCACAATCTTCTATTTAGTATTGACTCTCGGATAGCTTATTCGGAAGTTTTATCGCTGCCTGCTTTATATCGAGCGACAGAGACAAAATATGCAAATAAGCTATCTAACACTTAACAGTAGATCATGAAACAAGCCGGGCCAGTTTACACCGCGACGATACGCAGCGCTGCATTTTTTAAAGATAGTTATTGTAAATTGATCTTTATTCACTACAAGATACACGTTTCATTATAAGAGTTCGAATTTTAAACTTTTTGCACTGGGCTGCGTAGCGCGGCGGCGCTCTTGCAATGAAACGTGTATCTTCTTGTGTAGTGAATAAAGTTCAATTTTAAATCGCTATCTTCAAAATGCGAGAGCCGCGTCACGTCTTGTTTCAGTGTAAGCTGATACTTAGGACCTGTTTCACGATCTACCGAATAGTTAAGTGTAGACTTTTCTGCCCCTTTTCGGCTTTATTATAGAGCCGGTAAAAACAATAAAGCCGTAATAAAGCTATCAACCAAGGTTTGTGTCTTGTAGTAGGTGTATATTAATATTATATGGACCACATTCTATACGAGAGCTAAACACTATTTTATAAAAATTGATAATATTAAATTAAACTAAATTGCATTTATACCTCAATCAGCCTTGAATTTTATTTATACTTTCTTTAACATTATTTAGCAATAAAAATATATTACTTATTTAATGTTTGAATTTAGGCCTGTCCACATCAACATATTTTTATAGATGTTTAAAATATGTATTGTAGTAATATTAATCATGCTGCTTATTGTACGACTCAATGAGTGGAACTAACATGAGAAAAATAGTTTCATTTTTATTGACAAGGTTTTTGCTTTAAGAATATGCACTTGAATAATTTCAGATGAACTACTACAAAGATTGAGGTATACATACTTTTGATTCTTAGCATTAATTTGCTGCAACTAGAAAGAAAAAGACTTTGTAGTGGGCCAACTGAGGTCAACAATATTTCTATGTTTTTCTATTATATCTTTATATGATATGATCATAATTATGAAAGTGATATGTACTGTTATAATAATTAATTATTTTGATTTGATATTGTTATTTTAAGCATTACTAAAAATACAGTTACACTATTTCAAATTATTATATATAACTTATTATTTTAATTTTGTATGTATTTATACAAAGATTGCAGAAAATAGTGTACTTTTGTGCAAAGTTATCAACTGGTCTGCTATTCAAATTAATAGGCTGTGCTAATTTTTATAAATTCTTTAAGCTTATGTTGTTTTCATACAAATGTATGCCAATATTACAAATTGTGTTATGATTTTTGTTTATTATATTATGTTAATTAATTTCAAAATAATAAAAGATGTTTTTAATTTATATTTTATACTATCATATATACAAGTTTGAACTCAAAATACTATTGTGTATCCTCTTGTTGTTTTCAATGAGTTTCAGCTTTTCTAATTGACTGTTTATTTCTTCTACATAGTCATTGCTGAAGTCCACATAGTATACTAACACAGTGGCAGGTAAATTCTGATGATCCCTGAGGCATGTCACTGGAAATAAAAAGGAATGGTTAAAATATACAATTATAATTTCCATCAAAAAAATAAAAAGCTAAAATTTTAGTCTTACTCACTCAATTTATAAATAATATACAACTTAAAACTGAAAGTAAGCTTGATAAATGCTTTAAATATTTTCATACTAATATATTTTTTTTAAATTGAAATGAAACAGAATATTGAAACACACATTTTGGGTTTAAGTTAGCTCAACTTGAACCCAAAATGTATGTTTCCATATTCAGTGACACCATATTTTTTACACATTTATAAAAAAAATTAGCATTAAGCACTAATAAAAATATTTTTTTTTTGTAGAACAGTGCTATTGGACTACTGTTCATTTATATTACTATTTCATTAGATTTTGAAATCTAAAAACTAAAAATAATGGGCTCATAAAGTAAGTAGTGTACCACTGGTTTTTGCTACTTCAATAGTTGTTTTTGAAATTCTTATCAGTTTGTCAGTATAAATGAAATAAAAGAGCTCACCACCGGCTGACACTCCAGATATAATGTTAGGTTGTTCTAGATTTTTTAAATTGAATCTGTTATCATCCAGAGCTGTGGTTGTATTCAGTTTTCTCACAATACACATACTCGAATCTGGCAAGGTTGACTGATAATCAGGTAATGGCTTTGTCAGTAATGACACTACATTACTACTTTTGCTAACAATAGGCATCAGAACTTCAATGATATCACTGCTTTGTAGTAAATCATAATCTTGGATAGTACAGACATATACATTGTCCTCTTTTTTAAGTTTATACAGCTTCAAGTTGACGCTATTGATCGAATTAACGAGCTCCACAATTTTTTGCGCTTGTTTTATGCAATTTGACAAATATATCCCTTCTAAAATGAATATTGTATTGATATTTTCGGTAACTTCCAGTGGTGTCGACCATCCTAGTCTGAAAAATAAAACAAGATTAATGCCTTGAAATCAACTAAGTCTTCTAAAGTACAATCATATTTTACTTACTGATTGTTCACTGGATTTTGTGCGAAATCATCGTCCCAATCTTCCCAAGTGGCACGACTGGTTGGTTCAACAATTTCACCAAAAAGACTCATTGTTTCTTTCCCAATATATTTTTTTTGTTGATACGAATTGATTAATTGTGATAAAATAAGTATGTATTGAAAAATCTAATTCAAACTACAGGACCTACACCATAGATGATGTACTACATAGATGATAAGTACTACTACCAGGGGTAGGACACTTCGTGTAAACGTAGGTTCCACACTCAACATATGCACCGGGGAATTAC
Source organism: Phengaris alcon alcon (assembly GCA_037179445.1). Lineage (NCBI taxonomy): Eukaryota > Metazoa > Arthropoda > Insecta > Lepidoptera > Lycaenidae > Phengaris > Phengaris alcon. Next base: position 726,097 of record JAYRCH010000112.1, read on the forward strand.
CGCACTATTAATCCTTCTTTTTATTTACTTTTTTTTACCTCGTACGGGGGTACTTAAAAAAAAAATAAAGCTCCGTCCCTGCAGACTGAATTTAATATCCTTAAACTAAGATTGCACCAAAGAAAGGCCATGTTTCTATACATAATGCAGTCTACACATACATACTGGAATATAGAAACAAACATAGTGCGAATGAATAATATATTTTGGACATTTTATGGCAATGCACAGTGGTCGATTTGACCGACATCGTTGCATGAGTTCTAATACCACGTAAGTAATTTTTTTGGTGGTTTTGACTTCGATGCCATTCACTAGAGCAGTGGTTCTCAGACTCATTTGTTTCATAGACCACTTTCAAAATTTTGCTGGATCCGGTGGACCCCCTGCATCTACATTCTACATTACTACCAATTTTTAAATCTCGAAAAATAAAAGTGAAGATTAGATCTACCTATCTATGGAAACTTGCGTTGTGACTGAGTTTCAATGACGAATTAACAGTTTTCGAAAAAAAAAAAAGGTTAGAATTGATTGCTTGATAGGGTTAATTATTTGATAATAAAGTAGGTCCCAGTTCGGAACTATTCATTTTTTTTCTCAATTTATTTATAAATTGTCTTATTGAGAAGGTTTAATTTAGGTATTTTATTAGGTATATTATATTTTTTTAAAATAACAAGCCAACATTTTAGTTCTTCACTATCGAAACCAAATTAATTTTCATGCACCCCTGCTTACGATTGTAGACCCCCATTTTCTGTCACGTCCAACGTGTCTCCCCGTCGAGTCTCCCGTGGACCACTTTGGGAATTACTGCACTAGGGGATCAGAAGACGCGCTGTTTCAGCCAATCAGAAAAAAGTAAAAAGTACCTTATGTATGTCTATGGTATTAAATATACTACTATGGTACTGTGGCGGACCAATTAGCGCCACAATGAATCGCGCTATCGAAGTTTTCTAAGATCGGCACTATATATACGACATATAAAATTCATACAAGTGGGTTTCGGCCTGACCGAGCATAGCACCTCGCTCGGTCGGAGATCTCCCTTTGGGGCATCCACTCTTCCCACATTGGTGACCCCGACGTGATTGAGAGATGCGTGGGATTATCTAAGCATGGTAATATCTTGCGTTTAATTATTATTAAAAACAAATTGATTTGATTATTATAAGACCGATTGCTTAAAGGATAAAAATGATAGCTATGATCGTAAATTGTTGTTTGATTTTGATTTTTGTTTGAGACCTGTTTGATTATGTACTATAAAAAGTGGAATTAAACGTAAAGTATTTACTTAGTTAAGGATAAATATTGATGAGGAAAGAAAAGGAAGGAAGAAAGTGCAATTTAATAAATAAATAAACGATTAAAAATTTATTTATTATTCAATTTTGCATAAAATTTTTCAATACTGCGTAAAAAAGACGTAAGTCAGCCCGAACGGATATTAAATTAGGAAACACAACGTATGTCACAAAAATAGGATAAATTACCAATTTTTATAAAAAACTAATTATCTTTTTAAATTAAATCTATTATGAGGTGTATACAAAATACGTAATAGTACTATAATATTATACGTTAAAAATTATTCAGTTTTTTCACTCTCCTCAAATGACTATCTTTTAAATAAGTAGTATTAGAACTTATGCCACGATATTATTACATGTGGCAAATCTCTAATCTTCATACCAAAATACAAGAATATTAAAAAAAAAACATTTAGAAAGTGGCTGCTGTTTTGAAAAAAACAGAGTTGGTTTTTCTTGTTTAAAATTTAAATAAGAAAGTCGAGAACAGAAATCACCATGAGCTATAGATGCATTTTCGGCTGCCCACCAGCAAAAAGTAAGTATTTTATTTAAAACGAGGTTACATATCATGTAACTTCGTTTTAAATAAAATTAGTAAGTCGACGAAAAATTGTTAGATTTTATTTTATTTATGTATATGTCAAATTTAAGAAGTATCTGAAAAATAAGAGTAACACTAACAAAGCATTGCTCATTTACTATTTTAATACAATCCAAAAAAATATGACATGTGTAACGTTAGGACCTAAGTACATACCTAGTTGGAAGATTTATAACATTTGCAATCAGTAGTAATTAAAATACAATTTAGATTTTATCTTCACAGTTCAGTCTATTTATTATTCGTTCCAATTTTAATATTTATATTTTCTTTTAGGGTCAAAGGTTGTACATCGTTTCCCCAATCCAATGAAATACCCAAAACAGTTTGAATCTTGGTTGAGGCTTTTCCCAAACGACTTCGGTAAAGAAAATTTTGATTATTCCAAGTACAGGGTATGTGATCGACATTTTGAAGAAAATGATAGATATACATGGAATAGGCCTATTAATAGGCTTGCAAATCCAAAATTGCACTTACCTGGGCAGATTGGTAAGTAAGGCTTTATAATTTATCTAGGAGTCCAGAGACGGCAGCTATAATTTATATCATTACATCCTGGGATTTATAGCTTTGCATAATAATTTAAGGTATCACACACAAACAAAAGATAATATAATGCATCTTTGCCTTCATTCTGACTTACTGAATGTACTCTGTCTCTTTTTGTAATAAAAGAGATGTATTGTAATAAATATTATAATATCGCTGATACAAAGATGTAGGAATATAAATTTATCTGTTGTGTGTAGTGTTCTGACTAATTCTATAGATAAATTTAATGACAATTGAGATATATCATTCTTTAATATACATCTTTACATTAAAGTTGCTGTTTGTAGACTCCGTTACTTATAATGAGTATTTAATAGTACAATTTATATTTATAATTAAATAAATAATTTTAAAGTGGAATACTCATGGGTAAGTTTTATTTGTTAAATCTTATTCATCACAATATTTTTCCAGGTACACATTTTACCTCTGCAGATTCATTTAGCATTGACTTACCTTCCTCTAGTGAGTAGCAATATTATTCAATATTTAAAAATATGTATTAATATGTATCTTATCATTCTAAATCATTCTATCATCTATCATCTGTAATAGATGATAATAATATGGTCAATTGATCATATTTGTTAGTTTATTATCATATTATTATGTTTGTATGGAAATAAGTACCTAAGTTAATAATAAATAAAAATAAAATAATGATTCAGGTGACCCAATGCTTAGTGAAGGTGCAGAATGTGTGATCAAAAACCCAATAGAAGTTGATGTTGCTTCAAGTAAGGATTTTAATTATTTTCTTTAAACTTATTTATGTATTGATTTCTTATGTTTATGCGAATATTGTTCATTGTTTTAAACACTTACGGATTGTGTCGCGGTGCACTTTTCATTTTCCCGACGTTTCGGCTACTTTCCAGCAGTTGTGGTCACAGGAGGACTGATCCTTGAAATGAACTTATTTATAATTAAATTTAGTTTTATTCAATGAATTTAACTATTTTTAACAAATGCATTTGAAAGGGTTTTATTATATTATTTCTTATTATTATAACACTTGCAACCCTTTGCTAGCTAGATTTGCATGGGTCCAATATATTATACACATAACCTTACTCTTGAATCACTCTATCTATTGCTAAAAACGGCAATAAAATCCATTGAGTAGTTTAAAAATGTAAGCAAACATGAAAGGAATTTTATACCAGGTATAGATAATGATGATGAAGAGAGACACTAGATATTCATCATAGTTATTGTAAGTGAAATTAGTATTGAGTGGATAATACAAAGATTATAGTTATTTAAAACCAAATATTTTTCTATCAGGTACTTGGGGTAGGCTTGTTCATGATGTATCCATACCATACAGCGGAGAAGTTTATTATGCTTCTGGTAAGTATCTTTACTACTAGGAAGTAGGAACTCTTATAGTTTTACGTTGTAACAATACATTGTTATTTATACAATTGAAGTTTTGGAATCATAACATAATAATAATTTTATATTTTTGTTGTGACTTGTAAAGTGGAGATGTTTTGTCATTCTACCCTGTTATGTGGGGTTTTGTCGAATAGGCTTAGATATATACATAAAGGCGAGGTTTATTAGATGAGAAATTTTTCATTTTATAATTTTTTATAAAATGATAAATTTTTATCTCCCTCTCTTATGCTATAAGAGATACTAGTTTGTAACTTTCATGCTTATAGATCATGCTTAAAACACTCGAGGAGGAGGTAAAATTAGGCCATGACATTAAAGAATTTTAAAAGCATATTCTATGTTCATAGGTATGAAACAGTATTTATGCGAGTCCATATGCGTATTAAATTTCTATGTACATCTGCACAATCCAGAATAAAACTATTCTCTTGTGATTAAATTTTTTTAATAATCCATTTTTTCAGACTGTATTGGAGAAACATCTCAATTACATTCACCTGGACAAGTGTGCATTGTACAATCTTTTGATGGGACTAAGGAACTGGAAGAAGAAGTGAACCACGAGTTGTTAGGGCTGTGTAAGTATCTTTTTTACATATAATATAATAAAACTATTACATTCGATATAGTATGAGCAGTCGCCAACTTATTTTTTTATCGCAAGATTATTTATATCCCAATCTATACAAATAAATAAAATTGAAGTGTCTGTATATAATTTTAAATTAACTGCTTTTCACTTATTGAATATGGAAGTATATGCGGTACTGACAATAAAAAATCAATTTTTAAAATGTTTGTCCGTCTGTCTGTTTGTTTCGGCTAATCTCTGAAACGGCTGGACCGATTTTCACGGGACTTTTACTGGCAGATAGCTGATGTTATAAGGAGTAACTTAGGATACTTTTTATTCTCATCATCATCATCATCATCAATTTTTTTACCCCCAACGAAGATGGCACGGGTCAGCTAGTATGTAATAATAATGCACATGCGCTTGGTGAGGTTATTCAATTATAGCAAAAAAAGAAACTAAATAGAAAAAGAAGCAAGAGTAAGATTAAATTAAATTTAAATAAAAAAGTAGTGATTTGTAAAAAAAACTTGTATAGGTAGTTCATTAACAGTGAACTAAGAACAAAATAGTTCCATTCTTCATATTATTGTCCTATTTAATTCTTTCTTAGTTCACCGTTTAACAAATTTTAGTTTTTATTTTGTAGTGTAGACTGTAGTGTATTTATTTTGTATCTATTTTAATACATATTTAACCGATTGCGCCAGAATCTTCGAGTGTAGGTATGTACGAATGAATATTTCTTTGGCACGCTCCAATGTTCAATTTCAACTGAAAATCGGTTATCGTTTTTTATTGGTCCATTCGAAATATTACTTAATTACAAATGCCCGAGTAAAATACCCATGACACGTATTTCTCATATGACGAAGGCATCCACTTAGGAAGGATTTTTCAAATTCAGGTGGTGAATTAGGGGAGAAAAGTTTGTATGAAACTTTTTATTCCTTGGACATATTTGAATGAAATTTCGTATGAATTGAGTACGAAAAAATAATGAGTTTAGTATTTCAGCGTCTACTATTCAAACCCTATGAGAGTAAAATGGACGATGAAAGTTTTTAATTATTATAATGATATCGTTTAAAACCCAATTTCACGCTGGCGAAGCCGCGAGCAAATAATGCTAGTAATATATATAGTACCTATAATCGGGGCAAATTTTTAACAAAATGTGCTTTTTAGGGTTCCGTACCGAAAGGCTAAAAACGGGATTCTAAAATGCGTATTTTATTTGGTTAGAATTAGTTAGAATTATGTAGATTTGAGATTTTGTTTTCTTGTAGATATGCAACATCAGTTGTTGGTTATATTTGAAATTTGAGTGTTACAAGTTCACTATTCAGGGTCAATGCTGCCTTCGAAATATAAGAAAATAGCAGAGGAAGTAAGATCTCTTCGTCGCACAGTAAGGAACTTGAGTAAGGGACGTGCTTCATTTCAAACTAGATTAGATAAAGCTGAAAGATGGCTTGATTCCGTGGAAAAGATTACAAAGCCCGCTCGAATTTTTTGCAAAATGCAATTCACTCAAACGAATAAAAAATAAGAGGACGTCGTTTTACTTTAGACGAGAAAGTTTTATCCTTATCTATCTATAAAAGAGGTCCTAAGGTCTATAATACTTTATTGTATAAACTATTTACTTTGCCTTCTCCAAAATCTTTGAAAAGGCTTCTCGCTCAAGTAAAACTATATCCTGGCACGGACAATCATATCCTTTTTAAAAATTTAAAAAAGGAAGCCAATCTTTCTGCTCCTGAAGATCGTCTTTGTTCATTGATTTTCGACGAAATGTCAATTACGCCCCAATTACACTTCAATCCTTTTAAAGATGAATTAAAAGGTTTAGATACTAACGGTAGTAAATTTGTTAATCATGCCTTGGTCTTTATGATTAAAACTTTACGAAAACGTTTTAAGCAGCCGGTAGCTTTTTATTTTACAAGCACGTTAAGTAAATTTGAATGGGAAGTATTACTTTTTCTAAATGTATATTTTTTACATTGTGTAAAATTTTCATTAACTCTGATTATTAATTATTTTCAGCATCGAGCGGATAATTGTGGGCGCTTCATATAGGTTAAACGAACGAACGAACCTTTCTTCGTGGAATCGAAAGTCAACACCTGCTGGGCTGGTCATCAATCATCATTAACTTAAACAAGAACAACCGTTGAAGGTGAGCAAACTGTTTATTTAAAATATCTTTAATCTGTCAATAAAAGTTCTCCATAACGGCTCGACTGATTCTAACGGTATTTTATTACTATTGCAATTTATATTAGTGCAATTTAATATTAGTACTTATTAGTTGTAATAGGCAATATACCTAGTAAAGATTAGCTGTTGCCTGCCATTTGTTTGGGTAAAACAAACGGAGCCCTAATTTTTTACATTATTATCAAAATAAATAATAATCTTTTATTTATTTATTTATTTATATTTAGTATACAGACAGGTTACAGTCATTACATGGTAATACAAACATAATCTTAATTCTAGGCTAGACAGCAACCCAAAAACAGTATACATAACATAATTATTATAAAGTTGTTACTAAAATTAAAATAATAACAAGAAAACTGATACCTAATATACTACGAAACATTGAGTATACACTGAGTGACTTATATTTAGCTTAACTTATTATATTACTAAATTCGGTTAAAATAAAAACAAAATAAATAGTATGTAGATTAAGGAAAAAGATCTGTAAAATCATTATTGTCTGAGTTATCAACATTCTATATCAGAGTTGGAAACAAGAGATGGCAAATACTTGGCTTTCATAATATTGTTGATCGTTTTCTTATAATGTGAAAATTGTCGAAAAATGTCTACGCTCCAACTACCCACTACTAAGTCATTATAAGTACGACACATTCTAACTAGCGGATTGTAATAGGACGTATTGTTTTTGAATGCCTGTATAGTGAACATTTTCGGTTTACGCGTTCTATACCGAGTGTTAATGGATATTTGGGATAGAAGATTAGGAGCATCAATAGAAGAATGGAGTATTTTATGTAGGCAAAGAAGATCGTATCTCTCACGACGGGCACTTAATGGTAACACGCTGAATTTGCACAGTTGAGTGGCATAGTCTTTTACCATACGACCGAGATTAAGTTTTCGTGTAAGATATCTCAAACACATTTTCTGTACCCTCTCAATGCTCTCGATGTGTGTTTTGTAAAAGGGGGACCAAACTGGACAGCAATACTCCACAACGCTTCTAACTAAGCTGAAAAATAGTGTTAGCACACTATTTGGTTTTCTGAAGTCTTTAGTGGAGCGTATGACAAACCTTAACATTTTATGACTTTTTTTTAATATATGCTCATAGTGCGGGCGAAAGGATAACTGGTCGTCAAAAATAGCACCAAGATCCTTTACTGTCTGCCGTCTTGACAAGACTTTCCCTTGTACATTATAATAATGATTGTGCGTAAACTTCTTACGAGTGAAAGATATCACACAACACTTTTCAACATTGAGCTTCATGTTGTTAGATACGCACCAGTCCGAGATGGCATTGAGATCATTTTGTAGCGCAGCAAACTGATCTTTGATGTTTACTTCAGAAAAGATTTTTAGATCATCTGCGTACAAAAGTGAAGGACAGGTTAGTCGGAAAACTAAGTCATTAATAAATATGACAAACAGCAAAGGACCAAGGTGAGACCCCTGGGGGACCCCGGAGGAAACCGAAACGGGGAAGGAGGAGAAACCTTTCACAGTAACAAGCTGACTGCGATTACGGAGATATGAGGCTATCCACCTCAATAAGCTACCGTGAATGCCATAATGTGAAAGCTTGGAAATAAGTAGGGAATGATCAACTTTGTCGAAGGCTTTACTGAAGTCTTTTAAATACATAATCATTTTTAACGTTTAATTTCTCATTTTTCAGTGTCAAAGAAGAAATATCCCTTATTACTTGTGAGTGGTGACTGAATAGTCATTATAATATTGGAAATAAAATAAAAAGGTAAGCAGGATATTTAAATTTTATCAAATATAAAAAGGAAATGACTTTTACCAATGGATATATCTCATGCCCTATTATAAGCCGACGAAGTTATCAGGACTGCTCTGCATACACTCTGTATAAGGCTACTAAAACTACAACTACTTAATAGGTAATACTTATATTAGTTTAGGCTGGGATTAAACTGTTAAAATTATTTTGTGAATCTCTGAACTTCAAGATTAGGTATCATTTTTCTTTTTCGTACACCATGCAATTTTTTAAATCATATCATCATAAAACCATAAAGTTACTTAATAGTTCGTATATTAAACCACTTAAGACCATTGTCTGAAGTGCTAAAGCTTGCATGCCGAGGGAAGTATTACTTTTTCTAAATGTATATTTTTTACGTTGTGTAAAATTTTCATTTAACTCTCTGATTATTAATTATTTTCAGCATCGAGCGGATAATTGTGGGCGCTTCATATAGGTTAAACGATCGAATGAACCTTTCTTCGTGGAATCGAAAGTCAACACCTGCTGGGCTGGTCATCAATCATCATTAAAATAAACAAGAACAACCGTTGAAGGTGAGCAAACTGTTTTTTTTTTAATCTTTAATCTGTCAATAAAAGTTCTCCATAACGGCTCGATTGATCCTAACGGTATTTTATTACTATTAGTGGAATTTAATATTAGTACTTATTAGTTGTAATAGGTAATATACCTAGTAAAAATTAGCTGTTGCCTGCAATTCGTTTGAGTAAAACAAACGGAGCCCGAATTTTTTACATTATTATCAAAATAAATAATCTTTTTTTAAATACATAATCATTTCTAACGTTTAATTTCTCATTTTTCAGTGTCAAAGAAGAAATATCCCTTATTACTTGTGAGTTGTGACTGAACAGTCATAATAATATTGAAAATAAAATAAAAGGTAAGCAGGATATTTAAATTTTATCAAATATAAAAAGCAAATAACTTTTACCAATGGATATATCTCATTCCAATTCATTATATACAAATATAATCTCATACCAATTTATTATAAGCCGACGAAGTTATCAGGACTGCTCTGCATACACTCTGTATAAGGCTACTAAAACTACAACTACTTAATAGGTAATACTTTTATTACTTTAAGCTGGGTTTAAACAGTTAAAATTATTTTGTGAATCTCTGAACTTCAAGATTAGGTATCATTTTTCTTTTTAGTACACCATGCAATTATTTAAATCATATCATCATAAAACCATAAAGTTACTTAATAGTTCGTACACTAAACCACTGCTTTTTATTTTTCAGTATTATGAATTCAACATGTCAATCAATCTATGAAATTCTGGGCACTAAAACAAGCATTAACAAAGCCAAAGCAAGAATTGAATCCCGAATATGGGAGAAACATAAGCATTGGTTGGGAGAATGGACGAAGACGCCGTGGCCGCCCTTAGAAAGAGATGTTCCGTTGTGCAAGATGCACTGCAATCAGGCTTGGGATGACGCGGGAACGAGGTCATTGGGGGAGGCCTTGGTCCAATAATAGAAAGCATAATATAAAGAGTTACAAGTTAAGTCGATGTTGATCCTTTAAAAGGTTGTATTTACCATCATTTCCAATATTGTCTACAATGAAGTGAAATCTACAATGCTAGTAATGCCGCTATTATTGTAAAAATATCTTTAGTTTTTTGTAGAAAATACAAAAAAAGGTTGGGAACTTTATCCCTTTAAAGGATAAACTTTGACTTAACCTATATCCCTGTATGGCACGAGCTACGTTATAAGGAATATATTATATCTTCATTTGTTATTAATTTACGATAAGTTTTAAATGATAGATAAAAATCTAATTAGCATTGCATATGTATATTAATATTATCCGCACGTAATTAAAATACGCAGCCTATTTGCAATGTATTAATTTGATTATTATCTTTAATATAAAACTTATAGCAAATGAATAACTCATATGAATAAGGATATTATTAATAATAATATTCTATATATCTGATCTTAGATCAATATTGATATGTATTCTATTTTTAAGTGCATTAAAGGCGTCTCAGATGACGAAGATACTGTGCTATAAGATGTCTTAAGATTTATATTAAGTGTACTGTAATATCTGATAGCGCGGGCGCGCTATCACCAAGTTGAAAATATATACTATCTTCGCCATCTGTGATAGTTCATACAAACTGTACAGCAAGCGATATTGTATCTAAACATAAAATATCAAATTATCTATGCCATCTATGATACCTCTTAAAAAACTTATAGAAATATCTTAATCTGGTTTGAGAGTTTCGCTGATCGTCAGCACCAGCTTAGCCTACTGCTATTACTTAGTGATATTTACAATTAATTAATGTTATGTATAAACTATAAAGTATTGTTTTTGTAGCTTGAGCGGGAATATACAAAACTTGGCCATATGCACTAAATTAAATTAAAAATATAATAATTAATATCAGATCTTCGAGATTAAGCCGAACACTTGTCAACTTTTCGAACACTATTCCTGCAATAAAAAATGAAACTCGGTTAGGTTTTTTTATATTCCTGGTTAGGCCCTAATTTATTTTATTGATTTTTTTTTAGAAGATAATCAAGACGGAGATCCTCCTCCTTTTGCCAAACTAATGTTCTTTATAAATACATGATTTTTCATTTCCCATGGGGTTCTAAAAAGCAGTTTTAAAGATAATAAAATTAAATTATTAAGTATAATGGTAATGATATTATGTAGAGCTCCAAATATTGATACATAATTCGATTTAGATTTAATGGTAAACATTGAATGTTTTCATAATATAGTCCTAATATTTAGCTTACGTTAAATATGGGAAATCAAAAGGAACACGTTGTATGTATTAATTATTGGTGATAATTTTATATGAAATTATATCTGGCAAGATTTATTCAATATTATCAACTCTTTATGTAAATTCATAGTCACATGTTACAGGAATTTGACATTGGTCGCATGGTTTTAGTATGTTTATGAGTTAATGATAGTTTAAAACTTGGAGTGTATTCAAAAATTATATAAAATTTAAATATATTTTTTTTGTAGTATTTATTGATCGTAATGATGTTCTCATGTTTAACTTATGTTTTTTTTTATTCTCAGCAGTAAAATGCCATTTTTATTTACTGATAAAACAAAAAGATTTACGGATTAATTTATTTTATTGTATATAATTTATTCAATAGTGTTAAGAATGTGAAGTTGTAAACTCAGTTCAGACCCCATTTAATCTAAACGTAAGCAAAATGTTTAAATTCCACCAAATCATTGTGTGTATTTCTTTATTGCACGGAAAACAAGTGACATTTGAATAAGTAGCTTTATAAGTATTCGCTTACGTTTAAATTAAATTGGATCTAAACAGAGTATAAGCAGTATAACGTGTTTAAACAATAATCATTTTCCATTTTCATATGTGAAAATAAAATATTTTACCTTTTTGGTTAAATTTTGTTTCGTTTTGTTTTATTGTCGGATTTTTATGTTTCAAAGGTTTTATTTTTGTGAGAATTGTGTATTTGCTAAGGAAACTTAACAAATAAACACTGTTCTTATGAAAATCAAGGTCTTTGAAACATAAAATTCTGACATACAAATCCCGTAGATTTCGTATTGAAATCTATACCTATAAATATATATATATACCTATATATAGGTATGTAGTGCAACTGCATCTTAACCAGGTGGCGCTAGGAGCTACATCAAACCTTCATTTTTGAACCGTCAAACAGGGGAAGTTGCTTATCTACTTCAGTGGTACTACTTATTATCTATGACTACTACTGAAAATTGTACACATCTCAGTAGTAACTAGTAATTCACATCTATGACAAATGACAATTGACAACAATGAACACAAAAACCAATTTATTATTACCAACTCAAAAATATTTCTCCCTAAACGTTCTCCCCATTATTATTATTTTATATGTATAAGATTATGTACTATCGATAAAAATCTATGAATACTATAAATACTACAAAAATCAATTAATAAACAAATAGCAAAAAATAATATTCTGTAATACTATTCTGTCCTTTATTCATTATAATATAAGAATAATATATTTCCAAAGGTTTATTTTCTACAGATTACCCTAAAATTCTTCCCTCAGAAACTCCTCTGAAGAGATTTTTTCCCCATAAATTTAGGCGAGAAAACCCTATGTTGGCAGCACACAGGCACACATAGGGGGTGCGTTCCACTAAGCGTTCACAACGATCACGCTCACGACCGCAGTTTTTCCCATTCCACTTGCTTGTGAGCGTTACTGTCGTAAACTCAAGTGAAATGGATTATAGAGCGTTTTGAGAGTGGAGGTAAATTATACAAACGGCGAGTTAATAAAAAGAATGCAAAAGATTTAAGAGGTTAGGTTAAAATCCGTAAGCCTTGAAAATAAACTTATTTATTTATTGTTTAAATCGATTTATATTGAAAAAATTTATAATTTAATTTTTTATATTTAATATTAGTTTAACGAGGAATTCTTCATCAATAATATGATCCGTGACATCATCAGAAAATTGAAAATTTTCATCAGCACGATCAGCAGACGTTGATGTTCCGGGTTGTTCATTTAAAGCTCTGTTCAAAAGTTGTGTCGCAAATGCTGTTGTCTATAATAAAAATAAAAAATTTATCAGTGAAATTTTAAACCTATGTAATAATTTTTTCAATAAGAAAACTAATTTAAAGAAGGCTAAGTTAATTTTCATTTCTAAAGTTAGGTTATATTATTGGCAATCAGGAAAAAAGTACACATGTATATTAATTATAAACTACAATTAATTTTTCTAAGCTTGTTTTACATAATTTAATAAAATATTTACCTGCGGAGGCAAGTTAAGCATCCGCTGCAGAAACATTCACTTCTACTAAAATATCTCTTTCCGCATGAAATAACGTAAGCTTAACGGTCGTCATTTTTGTTGCTTTGAGTTTTGAAAACGCCGCTAATTTTCTCAACGATCACTTCGACCCACCTTTTTAGATAGGTCGTCGTGAGCTTCGCGTGAGCGAAGTCATGACGTCATAAGTTTTCGCCGCGACCACAACGACCGCGGTCGTTAAGTGGAACGACTAAAGGAGCATTTTGATCGTTGTGAACGCTTAGTGGAACGCACCCATACAGTGCTGCATTTATCTTTTGGCACGTGGTGAAAATCGAAACTAACGCCGCCCGCCATCTTGACACAGTAAAACGTCAATTGTTGACAGATCGTTGAGTGTGTCGTTTGATGTGGATTTTTGTGCTTTTATTTCAATAAAAATACGAAAAACCTGCCGAAAGTGAAAAGAAGTGATGTGAGAGAAATGGTATTAAAAGTGAAAGTTTTTTTTAAAGAAAAAACAGTCTGGCACCCCGATAATACCATTTGAAAAAGTAAATGAGCGAGTTGCAGCTGCTACAGGTTAGTGATACCATACTTACCCCGTTAGTCATGCATATTGAACATATTAATCTAATACATAGATGTTTATTACATACATACATAAATCACTCATATTTCCCTTTGGGGTAGGCAGAAACAACAGATCGCCACCTGCTACGATCTCTGCACAACACTTTCGCCTCTCAGATGTTTATTTATTGTGTAAATACATACACTTAATAATAAATTATAACTAAATATTAAAAAACTAATTATTATTGGTTAGTATGGTGTATGTAATCTAATGTATATATTATCAAAATATTAAAAGGACATACGATTTCAGGATTATCTTTACGAACTATAGCAAGAATTGGAAATGAAGGAAAATTGGCGACAGCGTCAGGTTCTAAAATAGTTACGCCAGGGAAAAATCGAAAAACAAGGAAGGACAAAATTACAATGGATAATTTTGACATTGGAGTTCTACGGCGAAAAATTCATGAACTTTATACCATGAGAAAGGAAATTCCAACAGTAAAAAAATTACATTATCTACTAAAAGAGGAAATTGGATTTGAAGGTAGTCGGGAAATTCTCAGACAGCATATGAAAAAGATTGGTTTCCGATTCAAAAAGACAAAAACCACAGAAAAGTTCTCATGGAAAGGAATGATATAACGGCATGGCGTGCTCGTTACCTGCAGGTATTATGCTTTATTTTTGATGCTGTTGAAATAGTAATAATATGAACAAATAATAATATATAAAATTCATGGACTACATACTCACAGGCTCACTTAGCAATAATTATATTTTATTTCAGTCTATAAAGCATAATGAAGAGACAGGAAAACTACCAGTAGTGTACTTAGATGAAACATACATTCACACTGGTCATACTGCTGGGAAATGTTGGCAAAATGATGATGAAACAGGTACTGCTATTACTACTATTTCTATTTATATTATATATACTATTTCTTGTTTATAAACTACTAGCTTCTGCCCGCGGCTTCGCTTGTGTGGTATGGAATAACTGATGCTTCGCTCCTATTGGTCGCAGCATAATATTATATAGCTTAAACCTTCCTCGACAAATAGATTGTACTGTATGTGCTGACAGTGTCTTCTTTTGTTAAATATTAACTTTAAAATATTCATTTTCAGAAGCAGTATTGGAACCCATGTCTAAAGGGCAAAGATTTATTATTGTCTACGCTGGTGGTGATCAAGGTTTTGTGGAGAACTCATGTTTGATTTTCAAATCGCAAACAAAGAGTGGTGATTATCATAATGAGATGAATCACACTAATTTAAAAAAATGGGTTATTGAAAAGTTGGCCCCCAATTTAAAGGAGCCCAGTCTAATTATCATGGATAATGCTCCTTATCATAATATGAGCCAGAACAAACCTCCAAACACAAACTCCAAAAAAAGTGACATAGTTGAGTGGCTCCGAATGAACCATATTGAATATTCAGAAGGGTATACAAAACCTCAACTATTAGAAATTGTTCAGAGGTATAAACCTGAACCAGTTTATGTTGTTGATGCTATCTTAAAAGGATTGGGACACAAGGTAAAGTATAGTAATTAATTGTAATTGATTTTGAAGTATTATTGGTAAGTTCATGTACGACATTTTACTAACGTAATTATTTTATTTTGTTTTTACAGATATTGCGATTACCGCCATATCATTGTGACCTCGATCCTATTGAAATGGTTTGGGCAAAGATATGCCAGAAATGGTAGTAAATTCCTTTAACAGCATTTCCATCGATGAATGACGCAATCATTGTGCTCATGTCAAGAAACTCGAGGAAGAGTATAGGAAAAGGGATGGATATTTGGATGAACCATTTATTGTCCAATTAAATTCAGAAAGTTAAGACAGCAGTGACAGTGAAAATGATTTTGAAGATGAAAATGACGAAGATTTTAATTCTATACGGCCACTAGACATAGTATTGGTAGAACATAATTATAATAAAAAAATATGAAAATCACATGAGTGTATCCTTATTTACAATCGTTTTCAATATCCCTTTCCAATAACTCTTCAAGTGCGGATGATCCCAACAATCTCACTATAACCAGAGTAAGAGTAGCAGTCAAATCTTTCGTTTAGCGATAGTTTTTTTTACCAAACACTTAGTTTTACTCTGGCTAAAGTTAAATGAGATAAGCCACTAAGCACTCAAAAATCTCGCTTAACTAGAGAAATCACTGTTTGTTTCACTCTGGTTATGGTTAAAGATAAGTCAACTGTTGCAAGCCACACTAAAACTACGCAATCATAACTTCATCGCTCACGCATTACATAAAAGCAATAAACAAAAACTGCTTTGTTCCTAAATTCCCTGAAACATAGGAGTTTTTATTGTATTGGTAACCCTGATTTCAAACCAATGCAACGCCCTCCTCTAAACGTCATCCAAGTGCCAAAAAATCCTTGTACATCTATAGAATAAATTTGACATTTGGGAGTTATTAATTAAATAAAAAAAAAAAAATTTTATTTATATATGGCATCGGCTTATAACCATTTGCCAGTGTCAAGTTAAAAAGACGGAAAATAGAACTTTCGTTGCAATTTTCAACACCGTATGACGTATTCCTTAATCGTCAAGTCTAAAGTCTAGTCAAAGTCCAAATAAATAGTCAGTCCAGTCCATGAGTCACGTCAGTCGATTCAGTAAACTGGTAGAAACTTTACTGAAAGTTCCTAGGGAGTTTTAGACGGAAACTCAAAATAGCACGTTTTTAGAAGTTGTACCACTTGCCCAATGTTAATATTCTACCAATATTACACATTATGAACCGAAATAACACAAAGGAGGGTGGGCAAAAATGTATGGAGCTCGGTCCAAATTTTTTTTTACTGCCCCCAGGGTTGACACTACCGCCGTTTGGCACATCACGTACGTTTATCTCTGCGAGTTAAACCTCATTGAATTCTAACCTGTAGTTGCTGAGTTATACTACAGTTAATAAAATTATTTAATTAAGCTACGTACTGGTGAACCAGACACAAGATTGGCAGACATGTTGCATATGAGTCGAAGAACGTTGGAAATACTACTTAAAGCAGCGAGAGAATGCTTAACCCGTGACTATGTGCCAATCCATTTAGGGTGGGATCATATTACAAGAGAGCAAGTTGTGGAAAAAAATCTTTTTATCGCCAATGCACTTTTTGGGGGCAATTCTGGAGATGCGATGAAAGCAATAATTGTTTGTGATATATACATAAGTACCTTATGTATATATTCAAAAAAGTGCTAACTTTTTATTCCAAAGAATGACATATAGTCACCATAAGTTTCAAAACCTATTGAAACCATTTTTGATAGTCTGTTGCAATGGTTATATTATTGATGTCACAGGGCCTTACGCAGCCACAACATCAGACGCGACTATATTAAGTGGCATGCTGAACGCTGAAAATAGTGCTTTTAACTGGTTTTTCAGACCAGGTGACGTTCTAATATTAGACCGAGGTTTTAGAGATGCTTTGCCTGATGTTGAAGCTTGCGGCTATGAAATGCATATGCCCCTATCTGTAGCAAGAGGCCAAACGCAACTTTCGACAATAGATGCCAATAAGTCAAGAATGGTGACTATTTGTCGGTGGGTCGTGGAAGTGGTGAATGGCCGTTTCAAACGTGACTTCAAGTTATTCAGACAAGAATATTTTAACAAAGCGTTACTGCATATGCAAGATGACTTTCGGATTGCCGCAGCCATCACCAATGCCTTTCACGACCCAATAACCGATTGTTCCAATGCCCACGAAATTGTTGAGAGAATAAATAATAGACTAAATGTTGAAAACTTACTAGCAGAATATGTAATTGGCCAAAATCTTAATAGTAGAAGAGTGAATTTTCAAAGTATGTCTGCCGACTTACCAGAAGCTTCAAGATTTTCCTCGTTTGTCCGAAAACGATTTAATTATGTTCTCACTGGGGACATATGAAATAAAACTAGCCAGAAGTTATTACGCAGAACACGATAGAAATGGTGTTTACACTATTGAAATATTCAGAAGTACCAACGATTTAAATAATACTTTGATCAATTATAATATAATTGGTAATAACTTCTGGTTACCAAGAGGAAGAATACAATCAAGACACACAAGAAGTCGCGTATATTATACATACATTTTAATAAACTTGGACCAACGAGGACTGGAAGCTCTGGAACACTATTACTGTTCATGCAAAAGCGGCAGACGTACCTTGGGTTCATGCGCCCACATAATGTCTATTGTATGGTTTCTGGGATGGGCACGATATGACACCGTTAGTCACCCTGCAGCATTTTTAGACTCTGTTATTGTAGATGATGAAAATAAATAATAACTGAAATAAAAATTAATCAAAAATATCTGCGTTTTAATGTACTCACCTACCAAATTCGTAAACAATTCTTATTTAACTTTCGGATTTTTTTTGTTCAATATTTCTTTTTCTGTAGGTTGGATTTTTACGATTCCATATAAAGAAATGGTCCGTATATAATACTCTTTTGAATGTACTACGTGCCAACCCTGGGGACAGACTTTTGTATTTTTGGGCCAATTTTCCCATTCTCCTTTATGAAAGAAATGCAGAATCCAAAACGTCACCCACTGAATTCCCGGCAAAACTCAGTTTGCCAGATTTCATCATCGAGGTGTAAAATAAATGGAGATCACAGACTTTTAAGTTATATGTCCGTGATGAAGATGCCATAATATTTCTATATATATCGCTTATACAAATATGATGTAAATATGACACAGAGGTGAAATATCATTTGATCTCTTTCTATCTAATGCAATAATTTTCAGTGATAAAAGAGGTAGCAATAGTTTTGTTGTCCTCATTTTAGAAACATTTGACTTTGAAACTGTCACGATTAAGAAATTGTGGCACGGTCCGCCATTTTCAGCTCACTTTTTCATAGTAATACTTAATAAATCCATTTATGCACTTTTTGTGGTATGTCTTCTGTCAAAAGGTTGTTTAAGTTTTGTTTATTTATGAATTTCCAGGAAATTATATTAAGTTATCCTTTAAAATTTTACATGTATGTTGTAAAAGTGATGATTAACATGCCTAAATGTTATATAGCAAGGTGAGATGCAATAAAGAGTAAAAATCAACCTCAATTGTCTTGACACAGGTTAGTAGTCGGTTTTAATTAAGCAATAATATAAATATTTCATGAAAAATTGCAACGTAATTTGATATTTTCATTTATTAAATAAATATCCACTTGTATTTCATTTTAACAGTCCATAATATTGCATTTTACGTCATTAGATTGATTTATTTACGTAATTGAAAAGTGTTGTACCGTTTGTAATAGTTATCGATAAAGATACAAGTAATTATGTCATGTAATCTTTGAATACAATAGGCATTCTGAATGTGTTTTATGTGGTTTTAAAATAAGAGAACAGCTTTTAATAGTTATTGTTCTAACCAAAATTATTTGACAAATGATAACAAATAATGACGGTGTTTTACCTGTAAATAAAACACATATTAAATACTTACCTTACTTGAAGCTTACTGATATGAGATGGCGCTAGCGTGCTCGACCTTGTCTTGTCTCTTTCCTTCTCGTACCCTCTCGCTCGCACAGCTACCTTGAGAACCTCACTATGGCGACGCCACAAGCAGTGGCCTAATTTATTTTCAAATCATTGAGTCGAATATCACACCAGGCAGTATTAAAAATGTAAGCTTCAAGTAAGGTAAGTATTTAATATGTGTTTTGATTTACAGGTAAAACACCGTCATTAAATACTGTACGCATACTTGAAGCTTACTAATATGAGACCTGTTTGTTATTGCCTGGTGGGAAAAAGTCGCCAATGTGAAGGCATATTATACATATTATGAGATTAGAAAATAGGAATGTAAAAAATACTTTACTAAGATCAATAGATTTATTCATTTGTACTAATTAATAAAGTATAAATTAATTACAGAATAAAGTATAAGTAAATATAAAATCAGTTTGTAGGGCTAAATAATTGAGCCAAACTTGTTGATTTACCTGTGCGAGACGACTTTACTTCTCTGCGATAAAAACGCGAGAAAGTATTACTTGATCGCCAGTTTCCTTTGGCCAATATTTGATCAAGAGGTAAATTATCAACCCAGTTTTTAGACGCTACGGCAGAGCGAATACTTCCTGGAGGGGCAGTAATACCTGCTTCACGAAACACAGTTTTTACCCAACCAGCAATAACCGTTCTGGAGGCCGGCTTAGGGTTTCTTCTTAGATTAATGAAAAGATTATGTAAATTACATTCTTTCCGTTTTTCTTTTAATAAACCAATGGTCCGCTTAACCCAAAAAACAGGATCTAAATTTCTGGAACTATTGTTTGAAAATATGTTCCATCCCGACTGTCTGTAGTTCGCACTATCAGTTTTAGATCCGTAAAGAGGCCAAAAACAAATCGAGTCTTCATTTACAGTGAAGTGTTCTGAATCAACCGCTAATAATGTCAAGTCATGGACTCTTCGGCCTGAGCATAAAAGGAGCAAGGTGGCTGTATGTCGACAAGTTTGGAAAACATTGTTTTTATCGATAATTTGCTTTTCCAAATGCTTCAATAAATCGTCTTATATCCCATACACTTGTTTTTCTAAAGACTGGTTTATTTACAGCGATCGACTTAAGCATATGATTTACTAGAACATCTGAAGATAATTTGCCCGCATCTTCAACACTGCACAATGTCGACACGACCGACTTGTGTACTAATATAGTATTGTAAGCTAGACCATCCATAAGATGAAGATCAGCTAAATATTTTCCATTTTCCAGAACAGATCCCGACGGATGAGTGGCATTTTCTTTATTAGTGCGGCACCATCTGAGCCAGCGGTTCCACGCCACTTTGTAAGTTTTTAGTGTCGATGGTCGTCAAGAGTTTTTTAGGAGATTAAGGTGGTTTATATTCCAGTCCTTTAGCTCATCTGTCCACCCCCACATTTCCACACCTGCAATTCCATGTCTTGGGTTCCTGCTGGGGGATGACCTGTCGCAATGTCTATTAAATTCAGGTGTAGATTCTGTATGGTTAACGGGGCTGCTACTGCTCGGGTTCTTAGGTCCGCCCTCCAAAATACTCGTTACCATTTCGGGACTACCAACAGATAGAACTCTGTCGCCTTGTACAAGTGCATGAGCACCTTGGGAACTAGATAAGGCGGCGGGAACACCCAAGCGAGGGGATAATTCCAGGTTCGGGAGAACGCACCGTGATATATCGCCTCCTGATCCGTTTGATCCAGACTCACATAATTGGAAACTACTTTCGACGTTTCGCTTGCAAAGAGATCGATCATCGGTGTTCCGAATTTCTTGAACAGGTTCTCTGTGCAATGAGGCAGTAAATGCTATTCCGGAAGACTCAGATGTCGTGATAAATGATCTGCATGACTGTTGTACCTTCCCGGTAAGTGGTGTACCTGTAGTTCTATGTGGTGTAAGTCTAAAAGGTGAAATATTTCTTTTGTCAACTGGAGCAACGGTAATGACCTGGTCCCCCCCTCGTTTTTTAAATAAGACACAACAGTCTTGTTGTCGCACTGTAGGAGGGCTGTGGATTTCTTTATCTTGTGACATAGACTTTGGAGTGCCTTTAACACCGCTAACATTTCTTTTTGGTTGCTGTGCAAATTTTGTTCTGGACCTGTCCACATTCCACTCAAAGATATTTTCTCTAATTGGGCTCCCCAGGCTACGTCCGAGGCGTCCGTAGTTAAGAATTTTGTTGGAGATGAAAAATGTATTTGTGACGACAGGTCGTAATTGGCCATCCACCGCTGCAGTTCCATTTTTACTGTATTTAGCAACTGATGCACGGCACTAAGCGGGCTCTTCATGGCAACGTTTAAGAACATGAAAGTGTCTCGAAAGTGTAGTCGTCCCCTCGGAATCACAAACCGAGCAAAATTGAGGAGTTCGACAAGACTTTGCAACTCTTTTAGGTGTATTTTTTGAGTTTGAAGGATTACGGAAATCTTTCTTTTTAGGATTATCACCTTCTCTAACGGAAGACATTTTACATTGCGCCATGGGTCCCATTGAAAACCCAGAGAGGTCAGACATTTGGACGGAGTCAGCGTTGACTTTTCGAAATTGATTTGAAGGCCCAGATATTGAAGTCTTTCCACTACAATTTGGATATGTGATTTTAGTATATGGTAATTTTGATTGACCACCAAGAAATCGTCTAGGTATACTATGATGCGTATACCCTGTTCCCTTAGAATTTGAGCAATCTAGTTGCTTAAACAGGCAAAGACCCTTGGGGCCGTGTTGAGGCCAAAGGGAAGACACGTCATTTGAAGAATTTCCTTGTCGTAAATCAGGCGTAGAAATCGTCTGTGAGAACGAGCGATTGGTAGATTGAAGTAGGCCTGGGACAAATCCACTTTGCACAACCAATCGTTCGGTTGTAGGAAGTCTGGGACCCTGTTCGCATTTATTAACCTGAATGGTTCGGTTAGTACATATTCGTTCAACTTGCTCAAGTTGAAAACTGGACGGTGCGAGCCGTCTTGTTTCAGAATGCTCGAAATGAAGCTGGGGGAAGATCGAACTACTTCGAGAACTTTCTCGTCCTTCATCTTTTTAATTGCCTTTGACATTGCTTCGCACTTTCTTGTCACTAGGCAGGTGCGTGTCATATCGAGGAGGCGAAGAGGAGGTTTCTTGTAAAAGGGTATGCGATAACCTTTTATTATTTTAAAAAGAAAACGTGGTGCCTTCAACGCCCTCCAATGACTGTGATACGCACAAAGTCGGCCCGCTTGGAATCTCGAGTCAGAATCTTCTTCTCTTACCTGAGTTATATTCTCTATTAATAGGCAGTTTTCTATTGTCCTTCGCATGCTCAAGCCATAATTACTAACTAAGTAGAAACTTTTCAGGTGCGTTTGGTACCGAAGGCTCCTTTAATTTAACTTCAATATCAAAATTAAAATCTAACTTGGCATTATTAGTATGTTCTTCATCATAAAGACTACCACTAACTTGATCGTCAGTAATATTATCGCTATAATAGTCTCTGTCGAGGTCTACGTTATCAATGACTAAAGGCGAATAGCTTTTATCTACGTGATCGTGGTTGTATCTAAGATGCCTTTTAAGTTCGCCTACTTCCTGTGTCAATTTTTTCAAAACTCTATCCTTGCGTTAACGGTGGCGCTGTCGCCGTTTCTTCGTACAAGAAGATGAGGAAGAGGAAGATGAAGAATCCGAGCTAGTGTCGTAGTTGGCGGTACTCAGGCCCGGTTTATCTACGACCGGGTTAACTTCATCATTAGTTTTTTCCATGCTAAAAACGAAACCTAATATTAGTATTCCATGCAAAAAGCTTGAAAATGTAAGATATGAACGACAAACAAAAGTATTCCTTGACGGTAGTTAAAAATATTTGAAAACCATAGAAAGATTTGTGTTTTACTAAAAATACGTACTTAAAACTAAAACGCACGAACGTTAAAAGCATTACCACTATGCATTATATTATAAATAGTTCTAATTATAAAGAAATCTAAAAAATAAGTACAAAAAAGTCTATCTGAAGGTAGATAAAAATTTCTAGAAAAGTGGTAAAATTTTCTAAATTTTCTTATAAAATTACTGAATTCCTTTAGAGGGTAGCGTATATAACTTAATTATTATAGATTCTAAAAAAATAATGATATATTTATAGAAATATTTTCAATACGAACGGTAAAAACCGTTAGTTGTATTCACTTTGTAAGGAAAATAAAAATGAGCACTTACATGAATAGCTGCTTTATCAGGCTCACACTTATAAAATAGAATAAAAACTTAAGCACTTATCACATAATGAACTGTTAGTAAGTGCAGACGGGTCGAAAATTCAGACGCCAATGATTTGAAATTAAATTAGGCCACTGCTTGTGGCGTCGCCATGGTGGGGTTCTCAAGGTAGAGAAAAGAAGGAAAGAGACAAGACGAGGTCGAGCACGCTAGCGCCATCTCATATCAGTAAGCTTCAAGTATGCGTACAGTATTTAATACTTGTATTTTTATAGGTTTCCGAAAAGTGATACAATAAGAAAATTATGGTTGAAAGCTGGAAAAGAAAATATTAATCCCCGTGAAGAGAATCGCATAGACAGTTTTTGAACAAACTAATTTCATTTCGAAATGAGTAAGAGTACTCATTTAAATAAAGATAAGTGGACACTGGTCAAATTTCTTTGTTTTTTATTTCTATTCCACCTTATATAGTTAAAAAAGTTTTTAGTTCCATCTGTCAACGCCACCAGGACTTATTTGGCAAGCTTATTTAACATATTCATGAGTAAATAGCGGTATAAATTTGAAATTGGAATTCCTAACAAAAGAAGATATATTTGAGATCAAAGTGGCCAGTACGACAAAACGCCAATTTCATATGTAAGGACCTAATATATCTTCTTTCGTTAGGAATTCCAATTTCAAATTTATATCGCTATTTACTCATGCATTTGTGTTTCAAAAACAGTAATTCATCTGTTTTTTCCAAGGCACAATAATGAACGGATTTTAAATCTAATCATTACCTGTGATGGAAATTGGATCCTTTACGATAATCGGAAACGCTCATCGCAATGGCTGAACCCTGGCGAACCAGCCAAAACCTGCCCTAAGCGAAAATTGACTCAAAAAAGTTACTTGGGAGCGTTTGGTGGACTAGTGCCGGTGTCGTTCACTACAGCTTTCTTAAATATGGCCAGACGATTACCGCAGATGTCTATTGCCAGCAACTGCAAATCATGATGGAAAAGCTAGCTGCTAAACAGCTGAGGTTGGTCATTCGCTCTATGCTGCTTCAGGACAATGCTAGACCACACACTGCACAACAGACGGCTACCAAATTAGAGGAGCTTCAATTGGAATGTCTAAGACAGGGGTTCCGAACCTGGTAATTACCCCTCGGGGGGTAAACAGGGGTAACAGGGGTAATCTTCAGGGGTAACAGAGAACAATTTGTTAACCGAAGGCTGAATCCTGAGTCACGGCGCATCACGCATGCGGAATCCGCCGCGCTCGATACAAAACCTCGACATGTATAAACCTGTCCGAACTGAGAGGGGGCGCGCACACGATCCGGCGCATTATCGCATTTGCCTCAGCCTATTGCGCCGTATGGCAGGTTGAGATTCAAACAATTTGTATACGTTCGCTTTTCCAGTCTTGAAGTAATTACATATATTGTTTACGTTTTTGAAGGTAAGTAGTAACAAATAATGATAATTATTTATAAGTAGTTTTTGTTTCTCAATATTCTTAAAAGTAAAATGTAATTTTATTTTTATTTTTTCCTTATATATTTTTTTATCATTATTTAGGTGGCATGGCTTCTAATACCGCAAAAAAGCGCTCATATAAAGAAGCATTTTTACAATGGGGTTTTACGAATATTCTAGACAGGAATATAGAAAAGCCGCAGTGTGTTCTATGTAATAAAGTGCTTAATACAGAGAGCATGAAGCCGAGCAAATTAAAAGATCATTTCGAGAGAGTTCACAAAGAGTTTGCAGGCAAATATATGGATTTTTTTAAGAGAAAAGAGAGTATTCTGAAGTCTTCGCGATTGGATTCCACAGGAAATATGCAAAAAGGAAATGAATCGTGTCTTCAAGTATCATATCAAATTTCTTATCGTATTGCTGTGAACAAAAAACCGCACACTATAGGAGAGGATCTCATCAAACCTTGTTTGTGTGATGCAGTATCACTCGTCATTGGCGAGCAACATGTGGCTAAGATAAAACAAATATCACTTTCAAATACAACAGTTCAAAGTCGCATTTCAGACTTGAGTAACGATATTATGGCAACCGTTGTTGATGAAATGAAAGGAAGTTCTATGTTTGCGCTGCAATTAAATGAGTCCACAGATGTAGCTTCGTGTTCACAACTACTGGTATTTACACGTTATATTAGAGATGACTGTGTAAAAGAGGAATACCTGTTCTGTAAGTTCTTGTCCACCACTACACGTGGAAAAGACGTATTCGAAATGCTGAAACAGTTTATTGAAGAAAATGGTTTGGACTGGTCAAAGCTGGTCGACATTTGTACAGACGGGGCGCCTTCAATGATGGGTGTCCGTTCTGGATTTCAAGCACTCGTGAAACAAGTTGCTCCTCAAGTGTTATCCTATCATTGTCTCATACATCGCTACGCTTTGGCTGTTAAGACGCTTCCACCAGAATTACTAAGCACGTTGTGTGACATAGTGAAAATTGTGAACCATGTTCGTGGCAGTGCAACAAACACGAGAGTATTTAAGTTTTTATGTGATGAAGTTGGTGCCAAATATATCTCTCTTTTGTATCACACAGAGGTACGCTGGTTATCACGAGGCAGAGTTTTGAACCGGGTTTATGAGCTCCGTGAAGAAATAGCATTATTTTTTGAAAAACAGAAAACACAAAGAAAAAGAGTATCTGTCAAACATAAAAGACAAAACATTCGTCGAAAAGCTGACGTATCTTGCTGATTTCTTCAGTGAAATCAACAATCTGAATATTTCTTTGCAAGGGAATATGGCGAATATTTCGACAGCGCAGGATAAAGTGCGCTAGTTTTATACGTAAATTAGAACTTTACAAACGCAGAGTGCAAGCATGCGATGTGTCGATGTTTACACTACTCTGTGAGCAATTGGTAAATACTGAAGAAAACAAAATCACATTTGGAAATGCCGTGGATCAACATTTATCTGCAGTAATAGAGTCACTGAAGCAATACTTTCCGGATTTAGATAATCGTCAGTCTAACTCTTGGATATTAAGTCCATTTTCTACTGATGATGACATTATTAAAGACGAAGATGTAGCGGCCAAAGTAGAATTTCTTGGACTGCGCGAGAATAGTACTTTCAAAGTAGAATTTCAAATGTATGATCTCAACAGATTTTGGATTAAAGCAAGTGCCGAATATCCTGTAATAGCTAACAGAGCTTTAAAAATGATAGTACCTTTTGCCACCACTTACAGATGCGAAAGTGGTTTTTCGACTTTAGTTTCATTGAAAACAAAGGCCAAAAACCGTCTCAATGTGGAACATGACATGAGAAGTGCTTTAAGTGACACTAAACCTAACATAAAAAAACTTGTAAACGCAAAACAATTTCAACCCTCACACTGATTATTATTATTAATTCATAGTTAAAATATCGTATTATTGTTGTGTTTTTATGTAGCCACAATGTATCCAGTTTTCTGACTAACTGCTGGGCAATGACTACTTTGTAATTAATAAACATTAGAATTAGCTTGCATTGAGTGTTTTTATAACATTTTAAAATTGGGGTAAAATTTGATTTCCTAACAGATTACGGGGGTAGCAGTATTATAAAGGTTAGGAACCACTGGTCTAAGACATCCACCGTACTCCCCGGACCTTGCTCCAACAGATTGCCATTTTTTTTCGAAATTTGGATAATTTCTTGCAAGGGAAATACCGGTTGTCTGTAAAGTCGGTTTACTGACGATAGTTCAACGTGACAACGTCAACAACAACAACAACAACAACAACGATAATAATAATGAGGTAAAGGCAATGCGAGGTAGCGCTGGTAATTGGTAACGGTACTTGGTAACGATAACAGTTAACAGGTAACGCATGAGTCATTTTTTTCGTGCGTGCAGCCGGCTCCATCGATTTATAAGACGTTATCACGTCAAAAATTCAACTCCGATGGGGCAGTCCCAAGCGCCTTCATAGATTTTATTGATACCTGTCCGAATGGCTTTTTTTGTAAAGGAATCAATGAACTACCTATGAGATGGCAAAAGTACATAGATAGCAATGGTATATACTTTGATTATATATATATAATGTTTAAAAAAATTGAATTTATGTTCCTCCTTTACAAAACGCCCATTTCATATGTAATGACCTAATATATAGAAGATTGTCTTGTAAAATAAAAAATATATAACCAATATACACTAATATTATATTATAACCTCTGGGTCCTATAACTAATAAAAAAATATGCGTGTTGAGTTCAATAAAGTAATGGCACTTCCTATCCTATGGTTAATAAAGGTAATTCTCCCATAATTAATAAAGATTTTTTAATCAATGATTTTGAAAACAATTTTTTTTTGCAAGTGGTGCAGCTGTTTTGGAATAATCGATGAACAAACGGAATAAAACTATCCTCATCATCGAAAACTTTTTTGGATGTTGGTTAAAAGATACTTGCGATTGATAAAAGTAGTTAAATGTTACTACGTACATACAATGTCATTAGTAAAAATAAGTTTTTTATTTACTTAAACGTGTAAATTATTGTAAAACTTACAAAAATTAAAAATATCAATACTGCTCTATACACTTATTCGCAACTTTAGTACGGCAGCCATTTTATGTTCACAATCAGCTGATAAATTGGACACGTTTTTGTCATAGCTAGGACAAGTCCATTGTATTAGGATTGGATTTCATAGACAACATTATAATTGACCAACAGTGATGTGCTTATTCATAAATAAACCTATCCAAGAGCATGTCAGGAATATCTAAGGAGGGTTCCGTAACTATCAACGCGCCGTAATTTCTTTGAATTACTTCAAATGCTATTGTTCATTTTCTTTTTAATCAATTTTCCATAAGAGTTTTTAGCATGGTCTATCAGCATGAAAACTTACTAGTTTCTATCTCCAATAGTTTAGAAATGCCAAGAGGGGGGAACCAACTTAAATATAAACCACTTTGGAGGCCGATTACTCGAAAATGGTTAACTTTGTAAAAGTCATGTATTCGACGATACCCCATACGATGGGGTAGAATTATAAAATATTTTTCATCTCCACTTCACTGTGTCGAGAGCCACCCTTAAAATATAAAGTTATTATTATTTTATTATGCCAAAACCGACATCTATACACAGTCTTTAACTATACCAAATTTCCTCCATTTATATTCATAATTACACAAGCTAGAAGCGCGTACAGACAGATAGACAGACGGACGTATGGACAGAGCAAAACTATAAGGGTTCCATGAGTATCGCGGAACCCTAAAAAGGTAGGGACATGTTCCATATAGCATGGAACCACGGAAGATCCCTATGGAAGGAATGCTGAATTTATGTAAGGAGTATTAAAAAGTTTGTAGATTCGTAGTACAATTTCTTTGGCCCCCTTTACCTAAGGATTAGACAAATTGCACAAACTAGGGGGTATACTACAATAGGGTTATGTTGCCTAGTGTGGATTATCACATTTTTATAAATTAAATTTTAAAATTGTTGATTAAAGATACAGTAGGTAATCTAAAAGAAATAAGTATTTAGATTGTCGCGATTAAAAATTATAAATGCAAATTAAAAATATTGCCCATTCCTTTCTCGCAAAATGAATTGTTAAGTCACAAGTTACAATCGCCAAACATTTTGTAATGACAAAATATGTATGTCGGGTGTAACTCGTGACGTCACAGGCCGATATATCGCTCATATTGTAAATTTAGTATCTTCGTTATTTTTTAAGATATACGAAAATAAATGGGTTCTAGATTATTTAATAACATGTTGCCTAACATCGAATGGACGAAAAAAGTTTTTTAGGTACATGCCTATTTATGATATTTATTATTTTAAGAATGTAATTGATAAGTGTAGTCAGGCGCAGTCTGGGATCTCAGACCATAGATATTATTGTAACGACATGCGACAAATTATTGTTCGTCGTAAACAATTATGTTTGAATAATATTATTATCATCCATTATTATTATCCTTGGATAATATTATTATCCAAGGTCGCAAACGACTTGAATCTTGATTTCAGTTTCAGTACATACGAATCCAGACCTCAGTTAATTCCAATTTGATCGTAACGATTGATCGTCGTAAGTGACAAGCTGTAAGTGGATGGCTAAACGGCCATAGACAAGCCCAAATACATTCGTGTACCTACGCACAACTTACTACTATCGCACAACTTACTACTATCGCACAACACTATTTCCGATTTCGTTAAAATTACATTACATGGCAGGAGGTGCATTAAATTTTAAAGCAGTAATTTCTATTTAAAGATAGAATAGAAAGGCTGAATTGTATTAATTAAACGAGAAGTAAATAAATCTTTAATCTATATTATGAAAAAGAAATCTTGATTTCAAAAGAAGTTTAATCAATCATAGCTAGTCATGTTAAAGGTAAGTTTATTACGAGAAATCTGAACGTAAATGCTAAAGAAAAGTTGTAGGGTCATTAATATTGAGCGATTCTTATTTTCAGGATAAAGGACAAATCACGTTTGAGGACAAATGGCCTTCTATGCGTCCTATAGTGTTAAAATTACTGAAACAAGAACCAGTAACTCAAATAGAATGGCAAGATCTGTTCGGTGCTGTGCATTCGGTCTGCCTTTGGATGAAAGAGGGCCCTACAAGCTGAGAGATGCTCTTCAACAGGACATAATGATGTACATAAAACAGGCCCAGGCTCGTGTGCTCGCTCAGCGCGAGGATCAAGCCCTCCTCAAGGCTTACATAGCCGAATGGGGTAAATTTTTTACACAGTGTAACTATTTACCGACTCCCTTTCGACAGCTGGAAAGCTCAATCAATAATCTGAGCAAAGTTAGTAGTTCAAATTCATCAAATTCGCAAAAGAAGAATAATAACAACAACATTGAAGACAGCCTAGTGCGTAAATTGATGCTGGATTCTTGGAACCAAAGTATTTTCATGGACATAAAACAAAGATTGCAAGATTCTGCAATGAAGTTAGTGCAAGCAGAGCGTAATGGAGAATCATTTGATTCTCAGCTGGTTATTGGAGTAAGAGAATCCTATGGTGAGTAGTTTGTTATATTAGTCTCTAAGACAATATATTTTTAAAGTGGTAAAATAAAATCACAATAAATATATTTTTTGGGGTACCTTTTCTACACATAGTGGGGATAAATTTTTTTTGATTGCATCTCCCTCATAGTGTGGGGTATCATTAGATAGGTCTTTTAAAAACATTGAGAGTTAACAATTTTTTGATTTTGGTATTGGGTGTGAAATTTTTGTATATAACATTTTTTTTTGTTAAAGTGGGGTAGTCCATATTATTATGATGAACTTAGATGGAAAACTATAATGGCTTAGAAAATTTTGTTAGTTCAGGAGTTATAGAGGCCTAACTTGTAAAATGCGCTTACTTGGAAAACTTCATACAAAAATAACTAAATAAGAAGTAAACATGTAAAATTATAATGGTATAATGGTATGGAACCCTTTGTGTGAGAGAACGACTTACACTTGGCCAGGTTTTTAGGGTTCCATAGTACTCAAAGAACCCTTACAGTCTTTTTTTAAGATCAGGCTAATTTGTTATTTTAAGTTCAATAACAAGAAACAAAAGATAAATGCTTAGAATGATTTCTGCATGTATCAGAAATTGTATCAAAATAATACATTTTAAACTAAAACTTTTATGATTAATGACATTAGGTAAAAACATTCAATTAGGTCAAAAATTATGTAACCTTTGGAACACATGTATGTAAATTGTATAAATCCTTTTGGATTGTGAACAATACAATTTTTAATTATTTATTTATACATGTGCAGGTTGTGCGTGAACTATAGAACTAATCAAATATTTTATTATAATTTGAAAGTAGATAAAATGAAATCTTATCATAGTAATGCATGATTAAATTTAAGAACTTTATTAAAAAATGTTTGATATTTCTGTTTCAGTTAATTTAAGCTCAAACTCAGTAGATAAATTACAAATATACAAAGAGAACTTTGAAGCAGCTTATATGCAGGCTACAGAAGAATTTTATAAACTGAAAGCAAATGAGCACTTGTTAGAAAATGGTGTTCAGTCATATATGAAATATGCTGACCAACGTCTCAAGGAGGAGGAGGCTCGAGCTCATAGATATCTTGAACCGGGGAGTGGTAGTGTTGCCGTACTTGCAGAGTGCTGCGAGAAGGTTCTTATTGGAGAACATCTTCCGACACTGTTGGCTGAAAGTGCATCACTTATAAAGATTGGTGATACAGAGAAGCTCCAATTGATGTTCCGTCTTTTAGACAGAGTTCCTGATGGTGTTATTCCCATTTTAAGAGACCTTGAAGCCCACATAGTTTCGGCTGGCTTAGCTGATATGGTAGCATCAGCTGACATTATAACAACTGATTCCGAAAAATATGTTGAACGTCTACTAGATTTGTTTAATCGTTTCAGTAAACTAGTCAAGGAGGCTTACTTAGATGATCCAAGGTTTTTGACTGCTAGAGACAAAGCTTACAAGTGTGTCGTTAATGATACTACAGTTTTTAAATTAGAATTGCCATCCTCTGCCCTCATTAGGGGTAGCAAAGGTACAGCTCCGGAAAGTAAATGTCCAGAATTGCTTGCAAATTACTGTGATATGCTCTTGAGGAAAACACCGTTAAGCAAGCGTTTAACTAGTGATCAAATTGAATCTCGGCTTAGGGATGTTTTATTAGTTCTAAATACATTGAGAACAAGGATGTGTTTATGAGATATCATAAAGCCCATTTAACAAGGAGATTAATATTAGACTCCAGTGCAGACTCAGAAAAAGAGGAAGATATGGTGGAGTGGTTAAGAGAGGTGGGTATGCCTGCTGATTATGTAAATAAATTGGCTCGTATGTTTCAAGATATTAAGGTCAGTGAAGATCTCAATACACAATTCAGAAATGAGACGACTAGGCATGATGCAATAAATATAAAGATCCTTAATGCTGGTGCTTGGGCTAGAGGCTCAGAAGAGTGACAGTCAGTCTTCCCTTAGAATTAGAAGACTACATACCTGAAGTTGAGGAATTCTATAAGAAAAAACATTCAGGCAGGAAGCTACAGTGGTATCACCATATGAGTAATGGCACAATTACCTTTGCTAACTCTGTTGGTCGTTTTGACTTAGATGTCACCACTTTTCAAATGGCCGTACTATTTGCTTGGAACAGAGACCAACAGACAAAGTTACTTATGAGAACTTAAGACTTGCTACGGAGTTACCTGACCCAGAATTAAGGAGAACTTTGTGGTCTCTGGTTTCATTTCCAAAGCTTAAGAGACAGTTGTTGTGTTATGAACCACCTGTGCAAAATCCTAAGGATTTTTCAGAAAATACCACATTTTGGGTAAACCAAGAATTTGCCCTCATAAAAAATGGTAAACCTCAGAGAAGGGGTAAAATCAACCTCATTGGTAGATTACAATTAAGCACAGAACGATCTCAACTTGAAGATAACCATTCTATTGTGCAATTGAGGATATTAAGAACACAAGAAGCAATAATTAAGATTTTGAAAATGAGAAAACGGATTACAAATACTGCATTACAGGTGAATTTCACTTTATGACTGTAAAGTATTATTGATACTTATTATTCTAAGGATGATATTTTTCTATATCCTGATTTTTTATCTGTAAAGAAGTTATGTCACATAGAAAAATGAAAATATTTTTAGCCTCATATAAATGTTAACTTTGGCCTTATTTTTTTACAGAGTGAACTTGTTGAAATCTTGAAGAACATGTTTTTGCCATCAAAGAAAATGATAAAGGAACAGTTGGAGTGGCTTATTGAGCATAAGTACATGCGGCGAGATGATGAAGATATCAATACTTTTATATACATGGCCTAATACATTGAATGCACCTGAAAGAATAAATAAATTATTTATCACATATACATTCTTTTTTGTTACAAATAAAATTAATAAACGAAATTACTTGGTTGCGTCTTAACATAATAAAAGTTCAGCAATATTAGAATTTAAAATTTTAATGTAATGATGCTCATGAGTTTTATGATGAATGATGCTCATGAGAATTTAACCCTTATTTCCTATATAAAATTCCTGGACTGTGAGTATGGTGCATTAGGGTGGTATTACATCTATCAAAGATCTTTGTCCAATGTGCAGTCGAAGACACAACTGTGCCTCTGTCGACTGGGGGTTAAAAGGCTGAGACTATATTACTGGAATATTTCCGTCCGGAGAAAATCAGAGCATTGAAAATAGAACTCTGGACTAATACAAGCAGAAAATCGAACGCACGAGTTTTGAGTTAAATGTCAGATGTGACAGTTGTCAAATCGTGTGTTCGATTTTCAACTCTATTGTATTAGAGTTCTATTTCCAATGCTCTGAATTTCTCCGGATGGAAATATTCCGAGTCCTAGCTTTAGTGGATTTTCCACGGTAATTAATAGTTGAAGGTTATTTGCCGTTAACTGTACATAATGTCATTAAAAGAAGTTGGACAACTAATCAAATTCACAAGGAAAGGAGATAAGGATACAAACGAAAAAGAAATAAATTATCTCTGTAGCTCCTTTCCTTGTTTATTTGACAAAGATTAGATGAAGTCACCTAATTATATATTTGATCCATTGCATATTGGACTATCTTTGATAGATGTAATACCACACTGTGGTATAATGGTTCGAAATCAAACAACTTATGTGCTAAACACACCGACCAGCCTGCAAATCCAGCACCGGTACTAATTACGGCCATTATTACCGGTGCTGGATTTGCTGGCTGGACCGTGAGTTTAGCATGAATTTTTATTTTCATTTCTATTGACGATGAATCTACGTCCTTACTGCCTCAAATCAAGAACTATTTTCCTTCGGAGTATATTTCTTTATTCTTGGATAAAAAGAAATATTTCTACGGTTGTTCAGAATGGATACGTCTGGCAAAATCGGCTATGGGTTTTTGCTTGAAAGAGTGAAAAACATTTATTTAACGTTAAATTTATAATGTTACTACTAATTTATTTATAGTATCAACTAACTCATCAAGTTAATTGAATGTTTTACTAGGCTACCCTTATATTTTTTAAATTTGCCGCCAATTTTTAGGTATTAATAATTGATTAAAAAAAATGGGAATCGAACAAACGTTAAATTTGATAGAACAATCACGAACAAACGGCGAAGGAGTTTTGCCGGGGAGTTTAATGGGTGACGTTGTGGGATTTTGTTTTTTTTTAAATTTGTGTTATTTCGGTTCTTAATGTGTAATATTGGTAGAATATTAACCATTAAATATTCCTTAACGTGCACAAGTGTGGGCAACTTCAAAAAACGTGCTATTTTGTGTCACCGCCAAAACTCCCTAGGAACTTTCAGTAAAGCTTCTACCACTTTACTAATCGACTGACATGACTCATAGACTGTACTGACTATATATTTGGACTTTGACTAGACTTTAGACTTGACGATATAGGAATACGGTGTTGAAAATTGAAACGAAAGTTCTATTTCCCGCCTTTTTAACTTGACACTGGCAAATGGTTTTAAGCCGATGCCATATATAAATAAATTAAAAAAGAACAACACGTAAGCGTTGACAGGTTGTCAAAGCAAAAGTCATAATATTTTGACGTTGGTGTCATTTTAATTCCTTTTGGGGTCCGAAAATTGCGAAGAATTAGATTCTAAGAAAATTCTTTTTAATAATTTAAATATATAACTAGAAAACGGAAATGATTTGATTCTACTATACCAAACACATCTGTTTATCATGACAATAAAAAATGAAGAATCGCAAGAGAGAACTAAGAGGTTACGTTTTAAGAGTGTAACAAATGTACAACAATATGCAAGTGACAATATTGATAAAAAGAAATGAAAAATAAAGGTTAGTAGAAAATTAACACTACTTTCTTTATTCTTTTTTATACAAAAGTATAATCTTATACAATAGTCTTGTTTTTTACAGACAATGATAAAAATGCCTCTCTATTCACATTCCTGCACGTCGAGCTTACACGAGGATATTTGCTCGAACATGACGAGGAAAGGTTTTCAGCGAGAAGAGAAAAAGTATATTCTTTCATTAAAATTCCGCAAGAGCTGGAAAAATTTATGGCTTACGGTTTTTTTCAATGTGCTGATTCCTTGCTGTTTGTTTACACATTTCTTCCACTGAGGTTCTTCATGGCATTCTGGTCATTTTTCAATAGAATTTTTAGGCGATGTTTTGGGTAAGTACCTTTGATTTCTCTCAAACGTTAACAAAGGAATAAATATATGCAACCAGACTTTTGTGGTATCTACAGGACACTAACAATAAAAACATAATACGAAAGGTATCTTAATTGTTATATCTAAAAAATAACAAAACATTTCAGGTATTATTCACACCCCAAAAAAAGTATACTTAAACCTGCAGAAACCTGTGATGTACTGAAGGGTTTTATTCTCCTAGTCTGTAGTATCTTAATGTGTTACATTGATACAAATATGATGTACCATCTGGTCAAAAGTCAAAGTGTGATGAAATTATATATATTCTACAATATGCTTGAAGTCGGGGACAGATTATTTTCTGCCTTTGGTCAAGACACAATTGATGCACTATTCTGGACGGCTACAGAACCAAGAGGCAGAAAACGAGAGCACCTAGGTGTAATTCCACACTTGATTTTTGCTATGATTTATGTCTGTATCCTTTTAAAAATATATTATAGCTATTTTAATTATTATTTTTATAATTTTAGATTAGTTTCAGCCTGGTGATGTCCACTGCAGGATATAGGGCTCTCCCATAGATTTCCAGTGTGACCGGTCGCTCGTGGCCTGTATCCACTCCCTGGGACTTTTCTCAGGTCGTCTGTTCACCTGGTGGGAGGTCGTCCTTCGCTTCTACGTCTAATGGTCTCCACTCGAGAACCTTTCGGCCCCAGCGGGCATCGGTTCTACGGGCTATATGTCCATCCCATTGCCACATTAACTTGCTAATGCGCTGAGCTATGTCATTCTGGGGAATAAAAGTCTACTAATTTTACGAGGGGCGGCTGAAAAGTTTTGAGCCTAAGTACCTTAAAGTACAACTAATTACTCGCGCATCATACCACTAATTGCGGGTATCCTTAGAAACATAAATGTAAAATTTCATGTCATTTCCATCATTACGCTTTTAGTAATTGAATCGTAAACGTCACAATGTCTGAGTCTTCCGCACTTTGCACGAAATTGGAGTACAAAGCTGTGATAAAATTCTTAACAAAGAAGAATAAAACACCGATGGAAATATTTGAAGAGATGACAGCTGTTTATGGGGAGTCTGCACCTTCATTTGCTACCGTCAAACGTTGGAACCGACAGTTTAAACTTGGCAGGGAGTCACTCGAAGATGACCCCAGGTCAGGACGCCCAAACACCGCTGTTACCGAAGAAAACATTGAAAAAGTAAAAAAACTTGTTCTGGAAGATCGGCGAATCAAGTTGTGGCAGATAGCTGAAGCCATGGGCATTAGCATGGAACGAATCGGAAATATTTTGCATGATCACCTGCACATGAAAAAGGTCTGCGCGCGATGGGTGCCGAAAATGCTGACGCCGCTGGACAAGCAATGTCGAGTCACAACTTCACAGTTTTTGGACATCTGTGGCGATAATCCAGACGACGTTTTTTCTCGCCTTATTACTGTTGATGAAACCTGGATTCGACAGTACGATCCGGAGTCAAAACAGGAGTCAATGCAGTGGATAGAAAAGGGAGAAAAGCCGCCACGGAAGTTCAAGTGGAAAGATCGGCGTCCAAGCTCATGGCCACTGTTTTTTGGGATTGTGAAGGTATTTTGTTTATTGATTACCTTCCGAAAAATACTACAATGAACGGAGACTACTATGCCGCATTGCTGACCAAGTTACGTCAAGGGGTTGTTGAGAAACGGAGAGGCAAACTGACAAAAGGAGTCCTGTTTTTGCAAGACAACGCGCCCGTCCACACTGCGCGAGTTGCAAGGCGTGCCCTCGCCGAGACAGGATTTGAGGAAATCAACCACCCACCCTACAGTCCTGACCTGGCTCCTAGTGACTATTATCTTTTTTCAAATTTGAAAAAAGACCTACGGGGACGGAGATTTTCCAATGACGAAGAAATGAAGATGGCCGTAGATGAACATTTTGAAGACAAAAACGGCGAATATTTTTTCATTGGGTTAAAAGCTCTTTACAATAAATGTAAGAAGTGCATTGAAATACAGGGAGACTATATTGAAAAATAATTTTTTTGTACATTTTTATCAGCATTTTTAATACCTTAGGCTCAAAACTTTTCAGTCGCCCCTCGTAGATCAATTACTAATATTATTATCATTTTCATTTTAATGATATAATATTGCTTCTAATGGTAATCCTTTCAGTTTGAAATGTTTTCATTCCTTGGTTTTTTAAAAAGTGATTTCCTTACATCAGTCTTTCAGTTCTTCATAGCTTGTTAGTATTGTTTCAAGCCACAACGCTAAATGTAGCTTTCAACTCTAATAATAAAAGTCTGCTAATTATAATGATGTCAAATAATGTAAGTCATATTTTATATGCACTGAAAACCTTATATTAATTAAGTTTCATTTTTTATTAATTTTTAATGGCATGTATTAAAACTTGCGACAAAACAATCAAATTTTGGGTGTGAAAAAACCGAATATTGAATACTAAATTACCAAGTTGGCGAAAGAATATAAGGAACAAAAAATTTGAGAGTACACATTTAATTTCAGAATAGGAATTAACATAATATATTTTCCCTGATGTAGGTAATTCTGAAAACTACCTCCTCGGGTCTTCGGGGGGGAGTGATGTAGCGGACCAATCAGCGCTATGATCCTGAATCGCGCTATCAAAGTTATCTAAGATCAGCACTATATAATATACGACATCTGAAACACATATAAATAGGCTTCGTCCTGACCGAGCATACCAACTCGCTTGGTCGAAAATCTCCCTTTGGGGCTTGCCACCACATATCCCACAGCTTTATACTTCGTTCGTATCTCAAAGTAGAGCATTGTCATTTTTTTTTTTATATAATAGCGATCTCGAGAAGAATCAGGTAATCCTACTGAAAAAATAAAGAAATTTCCCCCCACAAATTGTGGAGTAGTTGACATTCTTGTAAGACTATTTGACATTGAATTATGAAAACGTTTCTACTTTAGCTGTCAAAAGAGGCCATTTTGTGAGCTCATGCTCGAGAAGAAAAGAAATGTTGTTTATCATAACGACGATGCATCGACCTTGCTGCTTCACAATAAGAACTATTTTGCTCCGAAGGGTATTAATGTTTCTTCAATCTGTCATTTTGTCGATTCTTCGGTGTTTCTTGTAGGGTGCGCATGCTTAGCCTGCAGGTACTTCGAACTACTTATCATACTGTGTTATTAATCATCAATTCTAATCAGCATCCGGACATCTTTTAAATTAGTAAGTACTCATGTAATTTTTACGAAGAATGAAAATTCTCCTTTTTGGAAATTGAAATTGGAAGACAATTTTATAATAAAGAAACCTGGAAAAGGTTAACTAAACTAACTAACCATATTAATAATTTTAATGAAAAAATGTACGCCATTTTCGAATTTTAAAATGGATTTAATTTTCTTATTATTCTGCACCCCCAAAAACCTTGAAAACGACACCCATACGAAAGGAAAACAAAACTCCAACAGTATCCAAAAATGCGATTGTCTGTAGCCTGCAAATTGAATTTTTAGCAGCCATTAATTTATCAACCCCATCTGGTTTTATAGCTGCTTAAATCGTTAAATAGTCACAGACTCGGAAATTATGTCGCGAAATTATAAATTTGTTAAGGTGAAAAAAGGTTAAATTAATAAAAAGGTTCATAGGTGGTACCTATGAAATAGCCGTTCTGCAGTACTGGCCATTTCAAATCAAAATAATTTTTGTTTGGCTAAGAATTCTAATTTCAAATTAATTTTATTTTAAAAATATGGAATTCTTTTTACCCGACTACGGCGAAGCCAAAAGGAAGGGTAATGATTTTGGCAGTCTATGTATGTATGTATGTATGTATGTTTGTTCCCTCGTAGCGTCTAAACTACTGGTCCGATTTAATAAATGAGATGTCAATAGATTCGTAATGATACCGCGGGTAACATAGGCTATATAATTTTTAAAAAAAATTATGCATTTCGAAAATTAAACCTCAGATTCTAACATCAAAAAAAATTAAATCGAGATAATTATCACATGTTTGGTATCAAAAGAAAGGTCTTGGCAAGCACACTACAAATATTTACTTAATTTGTATATATATTATATTATATCATATCTTATTGTTTAAGTCAAAATATACGTTTAAAATACAATTCGTACAATATTTGTCCAATTTTCTAACATTACGTATAATAAGACTATAAATATATATGTAATTTATATATTATGTTCCTGCATAACATAATATTTTATTTTATAAATATAATTTTTTGCAGGCAATCCATAACAAAAAAAAATTAAATAACACATATTGTCAAGCAGTGAACGAGCTGATGATGATGAATTATAGCTAAGACCACTCTTAATTATGTCAGCTTTCAAACAAAAAAAAACTAGATCAAAATCGGTTAATTGGTTCATCCGATTTTAATAAGAAAATGAAGATGAAATCAATTACTAGCACTTTTATTACTCACTCGTTCAATAGATGTCACTATACGAGTCTTAAATTTTTCTGAATCGCGGTATCGTTGTGTTTGATATATTCCACTACAATTATTGAATAACATCAAAATACGATTAGAAGTGAATAAGTGATATAATTGCATTGTTTTAATTGCATTCATTTCACATGAATGAATTTTGAATGATCTCTATTGCGTTTATTGAATATAAATTATAAATAGTTATATTTTATAAATCGTTTTCCGAGTTCCAATCATGTCGCCATTTACTGTGTATGCTATGGTTAGTTCATTTTAATTTCAGTTTTTCAGTTACTTTATTGCCTTTAAGGTCCTTTAATAATTAATACTAATTATTGTTTCCTCGTGATACGGTAATTACTTGATTTAAATTTTAAATAATATACGTATAGTTTTGTATTAGATTAAAGTTATTAAAAAAATTTGCCCGCTTGTGGATAATTTGTAAAAAAATAGTTAGATTGGGAAACGGAAAAATATTAAATAAAAAAATAAGTTTAAAAACTATAACCCGACTACGTAAAAAAAGGGGTCTAAAAAGGCCGAAACAAGAAAATAATTCAAATAGAAATCCAGAAATGCATAGTTACAAAAATGGTCAAGGTAGAGCCGTGGTCGCACCTACTGTTGGGAACAGTCGATGTCAAAACGCAGCCTATATATCTTGGGGTATGCATGTGTACATGACGATATACGCAGTTTCAGTTTATACCTAGACGTCACGCATCTCGGTGTGAACTGACGCTTAGATGACGCCATTAGTGTGTGCGACCACGGCTCTACCTTGACCATTTTTGTAACTATGCATTTCTGGATTTCTATTTGAATTATTTTCTTGTTTCGGCCTTTTTAGACCCCTTTTTTACGTAGTCGGGTTATAGTTTTTTAAACTTATTTTTTTTCCAAAATTAGTCATTTGTTTATTGATTAGTGTTACATTTTCATCGCATTTCAATCTTTTTCGTCATCATGGATACGTTAAAAATTCGAGTAATTATGGAATAGGAGTACCGTCGTGGTAGCAACGCGGCACAAGCGGCACGCAACATCAACGACGTTTACGGAGCTAACACTACAAACCAATGCACCACCTGTTATTGGTTTGCTCGCTTCGGTTCTGGAAATTTCGACTTGAAAAATGAACCTCGCGGTCGTCCGAAGACTTTGGTCGACAATGACGAATTAAAGGCGATTGTGGAAGCTGATGATACACAATCTACGGCTGAATTAGCAGCAGCTTTGGACGTTAGCGTCAAAACAATATTGGTCCATTTGCGTCAAATTGGCAAGGTAAAAAAGCTTGACAAATGGGTGCCCCACGAACTCAATGATCGCCAGCGCGAAGTACGTGTCGAGACGTGCCTTGCACTGCTCAACAGCACACAAATGAAGGAATTTTGAATCGCATTGTTACCTGCGATGAAAAATGGATTCTGTTTGATAACCGTAAGCGCTCAGCAAGTTGGTTAGATCCTGGTTCAGCACCTAAACAATGCCCTAAACGAAAACTTACCCCTAGAAAAGTGATGGTCACTGTTTAGTGGTCTAGCGCCGATGTAATTCATCACAGCTTCTGACCAAACGGGGTGAGAATTACTGCATCTGCAGTAATGCTCACAGTTCAGTTCTTGACAGTACATAACTGAAGGACAGAACTGAAGAACACAATGATGGAGAAGCTGGCACATCTCCAACCAGCGTTGGTCAATCGCTCGTCTCCGCTGCTCCTGCACGACAACGCGCGACCTCATACTGCACAGCAGACGGTCTCCAAGTTGCAAGAACTGGGGTTGGAAGCTCTCCGTCATCCGCCCTACTCACCAGACCTTGCGCCTACAGACTACTACTTTTTCCAGAATTTGGATAACTTCTTGGCGGGAAAAAAATTCAATACCGAGCGGCAGTACAAAATGCCTTTGAAGAATTTCTTGCCTCCCGTCCAGCTGATTTCTTTAAGAAGGGCATCAATAAACTGCCACTGCTAAATTTTTTCCTACAAAACGGCAATTTCATAGGTAAAGACCTAATATAAAGATTTGTTATATTATAGAAATTATAAAGTGCCAATTTGGATTAAATTTCGCCTCTTTATCTTCCGATTTTTGTATTTTTTGTCACCTAGTGCTTTCGTCAGTTTAGTAATTTAGTCGCCAACATATTAATTCGCTGCCAAATTCAGTAATACAGTATGCTCATGTGCAGTCGCCAACTTATTTTATGTTTGCAAGATTAATTGTATCCCATTTTTAATTGACACAGTACTGTAATATGAATAGTATTTAACTAATAACAAAGCCAAATTAAGTCGCAGTGAATGGTTTTATAGAGATGAGAGTGGATACTTAGGTTGCTTAGTAACTAGGGTTAGTTAGTAACCCTAGTTAAACATAATTAATATTGTTAATTTAAATATCAACAGTAAAAGCATTTTTAGTTTGTAGAATTAAAAGGCAGTGTGTTCAAGAAGTTTGACAAGAACAATCTCTTCCAAGTCTCATGTAGCGATGTGAGGGAACGGCTGCACTTGTCTGTTCTACTGTTTATTGTGGTACTACAAACTATGAAGGAGTTTGTATGGAAGGAAGAAAGGTTTTGGATTTTAGCACCAGATTGTGTTCTCGTACTAGCCTTTGAAGTCATTATAGACTGGGTGAAACATGCTTTTATTACTAGGTAAGAAACTTTAATTTCTATGGATTTATTTATTTGTATATTAAATAAATCCATCACCCTTACTACTAAAATATTCAATGTTGCTGTCTTTGTCTGATTTGTTGAAAAAGTCACTTGACAGCAAGTAGCATCATTATTAAGACAGTATGTATTGTATATGTAAGTATGTATTAAGATGGTGTATAATGAGAAATAATTCATATTGAATGAGGTTAGGTTGATAATTAAAAATAAAACTCTTTAACTTTTTGTAGCCTCCTGTCCGCGTCCTCCACATTGAATGAATCTCGTTTTGATTTGCTTATTAATTTTTTAGTGAATAAACAACTAAAATTATTTTAACACAGGTTTAACGAGATCCCGTATGGCGTGTACCGCGAGTACACTGTGAGTTTGGCGTACGATGTAGCTCAAACTCGTCAGAAGTACGCCTTCAGTGACCACTCAGACCTGGTAGCGAGGAGGATGGGCTTTATACCGTTGCCCCTGGGCGTTGTCATCACGAGAGTACTGGTGCATGCAGTCAAAATTGATGGGTAAGTACCAAGATGGTTTGTGGGCCTGTTTCACAATCTTCTGATAAATATCA
Source organism: Phengaris alcon alcon (assembly GCA_037179445.1). NCBI lineage: Eukaryota > Metazoa > Arthropoda > Insecta > Lepidoptera > Lycaenidae > Phengaris > Phengaris alcon. The sequence goes on from JAYRCH010000112.1 coordinate 769,726, forward strand.
GAGACGAAACATTGAAATAAGCTAATATGACACCTATTAGAACATTGTAAAACAGACCCATATTAATGTTTTTTATTAATAAGATAATCATAACATAATGCCTTTTGTAGGGGTGTACATTTCTTGTAGTTTTCAATATAGCTTCCAGCCAGGAATTTTTTGAGCTTGATGTGTGTCATCTTTTTTCAGTTTTGCGGCAGTTCTCCTCGTGTTTTTAGCATACATATGCTTAATCTCCATAAGGGTGCTCGTATCTATCGTGATACTGGGCAAGGCCTGTGACTTGATCTCCCAACATCAGAATGACAAAAGTGACAGTCATAATGCAACACCTAAAAAGTAATTATGATTCTTATAAACAAAATAGTCAGTATTTATACACATTAACATTAAGCTACAGTAGAATTCCCTTTTCCAATTGAGTTCTTCACACTTGGGAGTAATAAAATATTACCTTTGTTAGATAAAGAAAAAGAAGACATTAAAATATATTTCGTTTGATTAAACTTACAGGGAATCAAAAGAGGTAAAGGAAACGGTTGCACATAAAAACACTGATGATGATGGCGCGGCCGAGAAAAAGCCCATACATTTTAAATTTTTGGCGCCAGACAATGTAATTATAGTAAGTAGCACTTATATTTTGATTTTGTACAATTTCGAATGAAGTTGTTCTGAACGTAATATGATAAAAATACAGTAAATAATTTGGCTCTAATACGTTACGGTTACGTCTATAGGTAAAGAATAGTTTAGCAACTATTTAGTAAACTTTTACTAAATAGATCCTGAGCTATAGATTCAAGTCTTAAAGTCCCAAGTCTTAAATTCTCTTTATTAAATTTTAATACAAATTTAGAACGAGCCGTTGGTGGATTCGTCAGTAGGAGCTGCAGCCATTTTCTCCAATAGCGCCATAGACCTCAACGGCGTATGCTACTTAAACGACAAAATGAACGCGCAAGTCAAACAGGAGCCTATCGATTATATAGAAACAGAAATGGTGAGTAAAGGAAAGTAATTAGTTATTTATAACTAGCTGTCCCGACACACGTTGTTCTGTCTTAACTATGAACTGAGATAAGGTTTAAACGGTGAGAGACCATTTAAAACTTTAAATCTTCCCTTAACTACCGCAATCATTTTAAGACCAAATTTAGCCAAATCTGTCCTGTCGTTTTCGAGTTTTAGCGAAAGCGGAAATAGTGCAAGAAGTCCTGTGTGTTATTACTGTGAGTTTTAGCGAGACGTTAAAATTGCAGTCTTTTTTTATGTATAAGAAGATGTAGAAGTGATGTATGAAAGGTTTTAAGCAATTGTCTTTACTGCACTTCCATATGCGTTCTGCAGAGGCCCCTAATAATGTTGTGTGTTCCGTTCAGGGCCCTGATATTATGTTGTATATTCTGCAGAAGCCTCTAACAATGTTGAGTTCCGCACAGGGATCTTATGATGTTATGTGTTCTGCAGAGGACCCTAATAATGTGTTCTGCAGGGCGAGGTGAGTCGCAGCGTACCGGACATAGCGGCTCCGCTGACCGCGCCCGAGTCGCACTCGCCCGACGAAACGCTCAAGCGCCGCTCCGAGTCCGAGCCTAACCTCGCCAAGGACGAATAGAGATAATAATTATTTATTATACAAGTTTTTATACTAATTTTTGGTTTTATTTGATCTAAATTTAATAACTATGTAGTTGTTGTAGGGTAGTTAAACATTGCTATGTGGCTTTAGCAAGATTTATATGCTTAATGCTTAGTCTATGCTTTTCGAAACTAGAAATTTGAATTTGCTACGATATATTAAGGAAAAAATGTTACGCCAGGACGATTATAAAGCTGTATTCGTCGTGGCTGTCTGTACCTTCAGAAAGAGAGAAAACAATATAGATAATTAAATATTGAGTCCATGCATTATTATCGTTGCAGCTTATTCGGTGCGTATCTGATACCTATCCATAATAATGCCCATTTTTAGGGTTCCGTAGTTCACGTCTCGAAACTCTTATGGTTTCGTCATATACGTCGGTTTACCGTCAAAACGGTCAGTGCCAAAATATGAAACTTGCATTTATATGTGTATTTACCACGTCGACAAAGTGCTAAATTAAAGTATCGATAAATATAGATTTTTTGGGCACCACTACACGTAAAGTGTAGGGGGTGACTTTTTTTTCTCGCGTCTACCCCATAGTGTGGCGTATCATTAGATAGTTATTTAAAATACATTGAGAGGTTGCAAAGACGATTTTATGATTTAGGTATGCGTTTGCGAGAAAGCGGTCCTACCTTTAAGCGTATTTTTTTATACCCCTCCCCACCCTAAAAGCTAAACGGCTGGTTCAAAAAATCTGAAAATATTCATGATGGTAGTCCATGTGATGATCTTGAAGGAAAACTATAACGGCTTATATAACTTTGTTAGTTCAGGAGTTATAGATACATACCATATAAAATGCATTTACATGGAAAACTTAGTACAAAAATAACGAAATAACAAGTAAACATGTAATATATTGGTATAATGGTACGGAGCCCTACGTGCGCGAGTCCGACTAGCACTTGGACGGTTTTTAAATAATTTTATATGTGGGTAGAATTATAATTTGTCTTGAAGCTAAAGAGCCGGACTTATATTTACTACGTATTTGTGTTCTTTACGAGGTAGCCGCGCCGATAGTAGTTCGGATATTGCGGCCCTAGGCTCTGATTTTGGTTGGCTGCCGACAAGTAGTGTTTAGTTCGTGCCGGGATATATTTTTATTTATCGGCTTTTGAATTATGTTTTTGCACTCATTACGAGAAAAGCATGCAGTAACTTTTTTGAAAAGCCGTGAAAAGCAGTTCAGCTGCATTAACCCCGATAAGTTAGTTCGGATAAGTAATTGTGTAAAGTGTCTTGTTTCACTGGAACCGTGCGTTTGGTGCACACACTTGAAGGTATGTTACAATACTTTTTCTATCTTAATTCCCCTAACCCCTTTGTTGTGTGCAATTTTTCTATTTTGTCCAGAATATTTTGCATATTTCGTATAGCGTAAATTGCATTTTAAAAATTTGACCAATTTTGGCAACGATCTGGTACAATTTGGTACGATCGCGATCGTTATATTAGTACATAAGCATTTTAAATATTATTAGATAAAGCGCCGCTTCGATTAGCAAAGCATTATGTTTTGAAAATTGAAACTATTTTTTAAACCAAACAGCGCCATCTTTCCTAAACTTCATTAACGTTATTGTTTCACTGCTGGGAACTAAACTAGAATGAGTCACAGAATATAATGTCGTAGTTGGCTTAGTAGCCTCGCAGCCTCGTAGATGTCGTTATTTGTCGCAATGGACTAAGTAACCTAGCATAATCAGAGATGTCACTAGTTGCTTTAAATAACATTAAATAAATAACATTAAGTATTTATTTTGTCTTTCAATCCTTTTTATGGCTTCTGTTCTGGAACTGCGCATGGCTTTTACAGGTTTACTTTTTGGAGTTATACTTTCAAAATTATTAAGATTATGTAGGTAATTTTAAAGTTTTTGTCGACTTACAAATATGTACCTTACTAAAATGTTAATACTAATCGTTGTTTATTAAAGTATTTTTAATTTAAAACAAAAAGCAAAATGTTCGTTACTAAATTAATTCTTTTTTCTTTAAACTTTGAACTAGTTTTATTCATTTTAAAACAGTTTTCTTTCTTTGGATTCGTGTACAGGACCGGTATAATTTTTGGAGTCGGTGCCTTTAAGCTAAAGCTCTATACTTTTATAAATACTATATTATGCGTAATGCGTGTCTTTCAATGTCAAAACAGTATACAGTTAACGCATACGCACATAAAAAAACATCTTCACTTTTTCACACAATGTTGATTGGGAAGTTACGTTATACCTATGCGTAATAATTGTGTAAGCTCAATATTCTGCATCTTTCCAGGAAATATTTTATTACTGTGATAATTTGTGTATAGTATTTTAGTTTAGTATAATTTGCGTAAACAATGTTTACTGCCAATGATCGCGTCGTACTAAATTTAACACCCAAACGTGTGGCATTTGCTTGCCAAGATCACGCTTCGGTGGAAACTGAGGAATTTCACATGCGGCAACCCTAATGTACGGGCTTGGGAAAGAAAACATTCGGATTCTGCAACAATTTGTATTTCTGCACCTTAGGTGATTTTATATTAAATAAAAAATTTCCCTTCTCTTATATACACATTAAAATCAAATTTAGTCGTAGTGTATTTACAAACATATTAAATAGATTTTAGTAAAAATTAGTGAGATTTAACAATACCTAATATATACTTAAAACTAGTAACTATTTTAGAACATTAACATTTTTACGTGCGTGAAACACATAAGTTAATTTAAATTATCCATTCAGAAAGTACAAACATTCTCCTGTGTGTGAACACCATAAGTAGTTTCATATCAATTATCACTAGAGCTAGATAGAAACACCAAAACAACTCGCTCGTGCGAACAGAAGATACTGTAACAGATGAGTCAACAATGAAACCAGAAGCTTCCAAACTGCGAATCGTCACTGGGTCAGATAACTAGGAACAAGGTTTAATTTTAAAATACAGTAGAGTGAGAAACGTTTGGAAACCTCTGGTGTCGTTTCAAATCTGCTGCATGTTTCTGCCGAATTATCATATAGTATACAATCACAGCTGAAACTGGTTTGGTTGATTTTCGAAGCAAGGTGTGATTTATCTCAATCGACAAAGCTGAAACAGTCTTGAAACGACTAACTCCGTAACACGATTTGCGTATATATATATCAATAACGCCAACATGATGCAACATACATAATGATTTAGAATTTAGTCTTTTTCGTTTCGTTTATCATAACACTTTAATAAAATCTATCTACGCTAGCCCATCTAAGAGACGACCGCCGTCTCGACTACAAGTAAAAACGCTTATAAACTCGTTCACAATATTTTAATCTGTACTTATCGTTACGAGTTTTGTATTTTGCCTCGAGGTCTTTGTATATTCACATTTGTACTGGGAACGGAGGTGTGATCTAGAATTTTGTAACATGACCGAATATACCTAATATTCATAACCGCAGATTCCTTATAGGCTGAGTTAGTTACATTATTGTCAGATACTTATTTCATAATCGAACGTTACTCCAAACTTTTTAACCCCACCCTGTTGCGTATCACTGAGTAAATGAAGACCACCATGGCCTTAAGATTTCAAAATTGCACAAAGTCACAGGGAATAACTTTAAATAAATAGATATACAGACGTTTAGTACTTCTAGAAAACAACCATTATTAGGAAGGAAATTCCTATTTTCATAACATTTGTGCTGCACGTAACGCGAATATCTCAACAGTATTTAAATTCGTTTAAAATTCTTATCAATATTCAATGATAAAAATACCTATGCGGTAATGACAATGCAATGTTCGTTCAACATAAATTAGTTTTAACACATCGATGAATGCAAGTATACTATAGTAAATTGAAATCTCCAACATTATTCTTAAAGTCTATGTAGAAACTTATGAGTATTATAAATAAAGGGCCTTCGCTATACTTCAAATTTATTAATAATGATTAAGAGATCATAATTTAATACCTACAAGCTATTACTTTTCTATATTATTCTAAACTGTAAAATAAATACCTGAGAAGGCTGTAGAAGTGAGAAACAACAAGTGCGTCAAAATAGATTTTCGTACCTTGATAGACCGGATAGAGATATATAAAATATAGTTTGTTAAACATGCTATATTACAATGTAAACCAAATAGTTGAGCAAAATTTGTTAAAACGTTTGAGCAAGATAAAGTTAAGACAAAAGCTGTCGAAAAATAAACGGTAACTAGTGAAGAACTAGAAAAGACAGTAGTCGAGTTTACCGCACTCACATCTTCGACTAGAAATATTAAAACAAAATATTAATATATATTATAACAACAATTATCACTAAATCAGCAGTCGTGTTATACTTAGAATGACCGTGGCACGTGGTAAAGTTAAATTAATGGCACAGTTTCACGTTAGTTTGTCAAGTATTACAAGAACATATTTTAAATCATACCTATCTACAAATTATATCCGCTACGATTTTATTACACAAGGTGTGTTAGGGTCAAATGACGTTTGTCGCGAAACGCAGAAAGAGGATAAATTTTGTTATGTAAATGATACCTATCTAATATACAAGCTTGTAACTAACAAATATTTCCTGACCCTAATTACCCGCCTCTAAATAGGCCCATTACGTATCACTCTTTAATAATACAATAATGTATCCACATCTATTTGACCGTACGGTCAATAACAATGCGCGAGTCAACTTTAATTCTTATCTACATTACTAACCCCGGATAGAGAGATATGTTTTAGCTCTACGTCGACCGCCACGGGTCCCAGGCAATTATTCTTCCACTGCTTTCTGATTGATACAAGACGCAGTTATTGACGCCTTACATTAGGCCATTAATTTTCGTATCAATATTTGTTCCCAGTCTAATTCATTGCATTAATCTATCTAATTAAAATAAATACATTGAGTTGACAATTTTCTATCGTAGTACATAGTTACAAATATGTATAAAAAGATATATAAATTTCAATGAATTCATAATTACAGAGTTAATAAAGCTTCATTAAAGACAATTCATTTACACTTAACGAAGAAATTATTTAATAATTTCAACGTGAAACAACTTTTAAATCGTCCATGGATGACGGGGAGTCAGTGGAGGCTAGCGCCGTATCATCACGGTTGGGCGAGGGCGTGCTGCCGCTGGCCGGCTCGGCGGCGGCGGCGGCTGCGGGCTAGAGCGACGCGTGCGAGTGCCCGTCGTGATGGTGCGTCGGTCCTCCTCCCCCTCTTTCCCTCTTTAGTCGTTGCTTTAGGTGAACCTTCGCGTGCCTCTTTTTCTCGTCTGACCTAGCGAATTTGCGTCCGCAAACATCGCACGCGAAGGGCTTCTCGCCGGTGTGCGTTCTTACGTGTGTCGTCAAATGGTCTGATCTACTGAATGATCGCATACAAATACGACACTGAAAAGGCTTCTGGCCTGTGTGAATGCGTATATGCCTCGTCAACTCGTCCGATCTCGAGAACCTACGATCACAACCATCAACGGGACAAGCGTAAGGCCTTTCGTGCACCGGCGTTTTGCTTGGACGATTAGGATACTTACGGGGTTTGACGGCCACCAAACGTAGAGGTTGGGCACTCTGTTGATAGACCTGCGAGAGAATTTCGTGGCCTTTACTCGTGGATGGGTTGTATTCTGCCAACTGTATCGGTCTATCTCCTACCGGACTCAGATACGGTTCTCGCTTTGGCAAACCGGAGGGTCCTGGCGCGGGCTGCGGCGCGGCCGCGTACTCCTGTGTCTCCCACGTGTGCTGCTGCTGTTGTGGGGGAGGCCGATATTCACAATGTTGAGGCTGACACTGTTGCGGCTGAGGGCAGTACGAAGGCTGACAGTCCGGCGGAAGGAGTTCGACTCGCTCCTCATATTCTTGTTGAAAGTATTTATCGACGCTGCCCGGACCGGGTCCAGACGGCAGGAGCCACTGCAAGGGTGGCGAAGGGGCGCGTTTGCCTCCCATAGGAGGGCCATAAAGCGATGCACTCGCGCTCGATGCATTGCTGGCATCCTCTGCTCTGGCGCCAGGTGAGAGGGACGCTTCGTGCTTGTGTCGTCGGGGCGAGCAGCCCAACGACAGCTCATCGCCTGGCAAAGTACCTGTAACAAAAAAAAAATGTATAAGAAAATGTCATTCTTAAACAGATTGTTGCCTACGTACTCGCAAGAAAATAATATTTATCTCATAGTTTGTGCGCTTGTTTTCGCAAAGTTTCTAGACGAAGTTAATAAATTTGATTATGTCTCATTCCTAATAACGTCTCGAGTCTAGACTCAATTTGTGTGGTTGGCAAATTGGGACGTTCGGCTGGGATTAAGAACAAACATTGATTTTCTTATGCGAGAAGGCATTTTTGCCTATATTACTTAATGCTATAATTGTGAGTCAAATAAATTGCATCTACGAGGTCTATTTTGTTAAATATGATGTTATTGTAAATTGCAACGAGTAAATAAATAAATGCTCTACATATATTACAAATATATATTAAGGGCCGTTTTATCGCTTAATTTTTTATTTCAATTTACAGATTAAGTTAATCTTAATCACTAATTCGATAAAAAACTGTCAGTTTGATGAAAATTAATTTTATGTTGTATAATAATCAAACATTTTTAATATAAAACCATATTTTTCCTTCGAAATAATTTGTTCTCTATTTAATTAAAGAATATCTTAATTTAAAGAAATCTTTTTAAAAACAGATTCAGAATAAATAATCAAGACTTATTTTACTTTAAACACCAAATAAAATTAAATGGAACACTGTGGATAAATAAACTAAATTGCAGTCGGATAACTTACTAAATATTTTATTTGCCTGTTTAGGTATAGCTTCATTTAATCACCATTCAAAAATCTAATCATATTCTTTCAGCTATTATTTCAGAATTAAAAAATAACTAGTGGTCAAAGTGGTTTTGTCAAAAGCTTTTACTTCTTAGATATACGCAATAAAAATGTAAGTGTTGCCTATGAAATGTGAAAGACAGATTGACAAACGTGTAACAAAATTGTGTCAACTGTATATGTGTGTACTGAGTTTGTATAACACAATCTCAGTAGTACAGAGTAACGTAATTTTTATTCATTTACTGTACTTTTTATGCATTAGTATAAAATTTACTATATGTAGATCACTCCTTCTCTATATTAATCTTTAACTGTGACAAATTTCCCATCGTATAATTTTCATGAAAAGGAATACAAATATTTTGATTTACGTATTATTTATATTATATTGAAACTAATTAATAACTTAAACAGATTTTATGTTTTTCTCCATATGTACTTATGTGGAAAGTGGAAACCATTGTACATTTTCGTTTCCGATACCCTGATAACGTATTTTGGCGCATGCGCTTTACTTTCTTCATTTTCAATTACTTCAGCAAAGAAAAAGAATAATATCGTAGATATAGAAATACAACCGTTGGATTTATAGAATTTATTTTTAATTAATTTCATATCTTCATCGTTCATAATAATTGACTTTATTTTTGTCAATTTTCAGTCAAAATTCAACTTCAACCGGGGCATTTTTGTTTTGTTACATGTCACACACTGTCTTTAAAGATTTTCTGTTTCTATTTATGTACGATTTTTGTATAATTTTTGTAATATTTATTTATCATAATAATATTTTTCTTTTTCATTTTTTAATGACATTTGCGTAGTAATTTTGAATTTTTTGCGCAGTAGTGATGTCGGACGGAAATCGTCCGGTGGCTGTGATAAGCGCCGGAAGTCGATAACTCACTATCATCGTTTTGTATTACAACAAATGTGCAAACTAATGTCAGTTTTCAACATTACAATGTGTAATCACAAGAATTTTATATAGAAAGTCCTCTAGAATTCTATCTATACCTACAATGTTGTTGAAAAATTTGTAATTATGTACCTTACATTTGTAATTATGTACATTACATTTGTAATTATGTACCTTACATTTGTAATTATGTACCTTACATTTGTAATTATGTACCTTACATTTGTAATTATGTACCTTACATTTTTATTTGGTACGTGATAATAAATACAAATTCTATCTCCAATAAAGTAACTCTTCGTAGTATGAGGATTTAAAAAAAATATAATCGTACCAAAAGAGATTTAAAAATTACAATTACGTTATTTCAGGACTTTAATTATTATGGCCAGTCCAAAAAAGAATATTTACCGATTTTTAATGTTAAAGAATTGTTATATTTACCCTTAACATCACAATATTATCACAAAAATTATCACTTCAACTTAACACTAGCTTAGACGACATAGACGGATGTCTTCGTTTAGTGCCGCCGGCGTTTTCACAATGAAACCATTTCATTCAGAAGAGTTATCGATCCGATTTAAAACACGGGCCGGTCAACTTTCATTTTCACTTCTGGACAAACACTTGTATTTTAGACCTTTCCCTTCGGGATTTGACTTCAATGGATAGTTTGGATACATTTTAATTTTTACAACCGATACCCGTTATCCATAAAATTTACGATCACTGAGCGAAAACAACGACAAAAACGCGCAAGAAATTTTAATGTTTGTTTACTATTTTATCGTTCGGGAATCGACGTGGGCTAGTCTGCCTACTTGTCGATAACGTTTTATTCACCTGGGTCATATTCTGGTGTATAACAGAGAGTGCGTGCGAACGCACCTGATATAGGCGGAGGTTCGAGCAAACTCGGGAAGAAAGCCGGCAGGTCAGACGTGGAGACCGGCGTGTTGAGGTCGGTCGGGGTGCCGCCGGACGTCGGTGCCGGTGCCGGCTTGAGCGCGCAGTCGAACGACAGCCCCACGTCCGCCAGCGACAGGAGGTGCGGCGCCGGGGGCTCCGCGTCCGTGCCCATTCCGTCCGGCACCACCTGCTCCTCGGCCCACGGGCCGAGCGGAATCACGAACAACGCCAGCGTGAAAACGGCCTTCTACGCGGCCGGTGCGAATGGGACTGGCGCCGCGCGACCCCGCGTCTCAGTTTTATCAATGGAGACGCGGTCCCATATTCGGTAGCGGCGCGCGCAGCTCCGCCAATCATACGGTCCGCCGTCCCCCCCTGCTGACGTCACCGCCCGACGCCGCCCACCGCCCGCGCCACCCCCCGCCCGCCACCTCGCGCTCCAAACCTCCATAGTCCATCACCTCTGAGAGTCGCGTGCTTCCGTCACGACCCATCGCGAGTGTACTCGTACAACGATGTTTCAAAAGAAATTCAATTGTGAAGAACCTACTGAAAGTATTATTATGCTACCTTCATATTTATGAATTTTCAGCTGTAGGCAACTTTAGTAGAACGCTTTGCTAAAATTTTTATACTTGAGTAGGAACATAATGATTAATTGACTTAATAATAAATGAATTGTAATTAAATTATGAACTCTATAATCAGGTTTGCACCTATATATTATTATGACCTACAATATCTTCATTTACTATATCAGTGATTTTTACTAATTATTTTTCTGCCTTTACTCAAAAGTTACAAAATCAGAAGCATCGATTTTTGGGTTTAGAATGTCCCAGGTATTTTATAGAGGTATTTATAGCGATTCCGCTGTCCGTCTGTTTGTCTGTCATCAGGCTGTATCTCATGAACCGTAATAGCTAAACAGTTTTTACAGTATTTCTATTGCTGCTATAACAAAAGTGCTTAAAACAGACTAAAATATACATTTAAGGAAAAATATATACATCCCATACAACAAATGTGATATTTTTTGCCCTTTGTGTGCGAGCCCGACTCGTACTTGGCCGGTTTTTTTTTAATAGAAGCCGTCGCGATTGGATCTGTTTTTAAGAACTTTCTAAAAAAAGCTTTATCTATATAATATACTATTTTTACTCGGTGAGTATATAGATAAAGCTTAAAATATTATGAAGAGGAAGGATTTGTTTGTTTACATTAAAATATATCCTTCCAAACTACAAGACCGACTTTGATAAAATTTGACACACATACAGACTACTAGACCACGGGGAAGGATATAGCACGGTTTCCGCGGGATTTTCATTTGCGCACACAAAGTCGTGGGCAGCATCTTGATTTTATATAGGTAAGGTGTTGAAATAGTAACTCAACTGCAAACAAATTGCCTTATATATTTCGTTCACTGGACTCATGTGTCGTTGCTACTAGATACATAAGCCAGTAGGTAAATAAATATTGTAAAAATTACTAGCTTCTGGGAAAATTAGGAAATTAGTGGTAAAACTTTGAAATGCTATGAATTGAGTCGTGCCATACCTATTAGTTGTAAGGGGCATAACATATTATTTATACGCCTACTTGGACATTATTGTGCAAAGCAGCAAGCGAATGTGTCCATATATGGTAGATCAATCGAGTTGATCTGTGTCCATTGCTCATTGGTGATTCGTGTCACCTGCGGGCTTAGTGCCTAGTGTAATGGTATTGGCGGATTGAAGCCGGAAGACTCGGTTGTAATTACAGACAATGCTACTTAAAAATAGAGTATTATAGGCAAAGTCTATAAAGTAAAAATTTAACCATTAACGTCTTTTTGTGAAACAACGCGAGTTGCAGTTTAGCCGTAGACTAATAGAATGTGTATTTTTGATTCAGGGATAAAATACTTCTTTTTGCAGTTTGATGCGATGCTTCTTGATTTAGAATTTAAATTATCAAGTACCTAGTACCTACATATTCATTTAAATTTTATTAAACAAATTAGTTATTTACTATCTTCATAATTGTACGCTTCAATGAATAAATTAAAATACCGGTTGTCTGTAAAGTCGGTTTACTGACGATAGTTGAACGTCAACAACAACAACAACAACTATAATAATAATAATGAGGTAAAGGCAATGCGAGGTAACGCTGGTACTTGGGTACTTGGTAACGGTACTTGGTAACGATAACGGGTAACAGGCTCCATCGATTTATAAGACGTTATCACGTCAAAAAGATAAAGACGTTACTCATAATATTGATTTTAAAGTTAAATAAGAGGAAAAAAGTTCTTTAAAATAAGTAATTTAATCGAAGAAGCAAATCGATACATTCCTGTTTTGGGAGGAGGTAAGAAGATATTAAAGGATTATCATAACACGTGTGTGCGTAAGGACATTGGCCGGCGCGTGGTCTCCATAGCCGAGACACGCCGACGCCGAGGCCCACATGCAACTAACCCAATTATCGCATAACGGAGACGATAAAGAAAAATAACAAACCCACGATTTCACCGCTGTCTAATTATAGCGCGCTATTTGTGGGTGCGCGGGCGCATAGCGTGGCCGCGATGTCAGGGCTATTCCTGGCCGTCAGCTGACGATCCCGCGCTGCTCGTAAACACCACGCAACCGATTGACGTAAAATGCGAACAATCGAGTTTTCGGCAGGTGAATCACGGGATGAAAACGTCCCGCGGGATTCGTTCTATTATTAAATACTTACTGCTTTTGGTTTGGACTTCGGAGGCGGGGTTCTAATTTCGTCTATACCGCCACTCGGTATCTATTTCAATCGCGTGACTGTTACATTATTTTAGATTGTTTCGAACGGACGTCATACTCGAAACGCCATGACTCTTGGTGATGAGTTATTAGTAGGCCGCTGTGACGGGAGTCTTACAAAAAGTCACAATGTTGTAAGGTAGATGACGCGTTTGAAGTGCGATATGTCACGCTAAGTATCCTCGTAATGTGTGGACAAACAGTGGTGTATTGGCCCGATGTCTTCCCACGGGTCGAGGCGGCCGGCGCCGGTGGGTGTAAGGCTAGCCACCGTAGTACGCACTTCGTGTTTTTGTTGCATTAGCGTGTTTACAAATACAACCTTTTTAAATTTTCACGTATTGTATCTATACCATAAAGGTATGTTTACTTTTAAATCATTCTTAGGATGAGCCTTTATTCAGATCATCATCATTATCACTATTGGAAATACTTATTAGTAGCGGGATCATTCGAATTTTCTGTTCTCATATTATATAGTATAGATTTAACATTTCGATTGTATCTTCAACGTATGGAATTTAAGACAGAGTTTTTCTTATCTGTTTCATTTGAAATCAGCTGGCATTATTCCATTCAGATCCAATTTAGTCCTAACGTAAACAAAAAGAATAAGAAATCACATGATGCTACCAGATCACTTAGTTACCGTGCAATAAAGAAATAAAATGACTCATAATTTGGTCGAATTTAATATTTTTGTATACGTTGAGATTAAATTAAATTTGAACAGAGTATATTAGGTACCTAGTTGATTAATATTATCAACATATTGTTTTCATTGAATACAAAGGAGATAACACAATTTGAGCTTTATAATAATAATTTATATTTCTAATCGCTCGAATAATTAACGGTATAATGGAATGGGTACATTAAATATTTTAATTTACCGCTTATTCTTTTACGACTATCGCTTTGGCAATATGACAAACTGTGTCTTCGCTTTAGATGAGCCATAATGTAAGAAAGTCGACAATAAGTACCGAGTGCCGACCTACTAATAGTTTGGCAACATGGGACACTTCCAATAATAAACGTTGCAATGCAGGTGACTTCAGTGCTCACCTATACAGCACATCTAGCTGTTAATTATCATTCGTCAGATTTAGCATCGCTCATTGTGCTGCCTATTATTTAAATGTTGATCAAAATTTTTCAAACATTGTAGAGATAAAAAAGCCGGCCAAGTGCCAGTCGAACTCGCCCACGTCGAGTTCCGTATCATTATACCAATATTATACATATGTTTATTAAGTATTTCGTTATTTTCGTAAGTTTGTACGAGGTTTTCGAAGTAACCGCATTTTATAAGTTAAGTACCTATTCGTAACTAACAAAGTTAAATAAGCCTTTGCAGTTTTCCTTGAAAGTTGAAATCACATCATCATCAATCACATGCCAGCCGTTTAGCTCTTAGAGGGGACGCCCTATTTTAACGCCCAAAAAAATGCGCTTTAAAGTTAAATATCTCGTAAACGGATGCTTTAATAAAAAATTGTCTTAGCAACCTCTCAATGTTTTTAAAAGACGTATCCAATGAAAACATACACTATGGGGTAGACGCGAGAAAAAAAAAATCCCAGTACTTCAAAAAAATACATCTTTCATGATTTTATTTTAGCACTTTGTCTACGTAGTAAATATCACATAACACATCCATACAAATTTCATCTTTCTAGCACTAACCGTTTGGACGGTAATGCGAAGACGGACGAACGGATGGATATGACGAAACCATAAGGGTTACGAGATGGATTGCGGATAAGGGAGAAGTACGGTTTTTTTTTTCACAAAAAAAAAAAGTTTTTTGTCACGGACTGTAAACACAAGATGTTGCTATTTTTATTGCATATTCATATCTGATGATCCTTCGCAAGAAATTGATAACAATTTAAGCCTCAAGCACCTCTACCTACAATCTACATTATACATGACGGTCAAGGTTAATTAAAAGCGGATGAGCCATTTTTGTATTTTGTGCCCAAAACATTTGGTACCTATAATATTTCCTTATATTTTTCGTTTGAAATATTTCTTATTGAAAAATTGTCGTCCTAGCTTCAATTTCAATTATACAATTTTTTCTGTCAAACTGACACGTAGCTTGAATACGTTGACGGTTTACGAGTCCAACATGACTCATTATTGGAACACCAAAACCTCAATCATATATAAACGTGTATTGTTAAATGAATACAAAAGTTAAAAAGTTTTTGGATGCTTATAACTTTCGAATATCATTGGATGTGTTGTGTGCCATCATGACCGATAGCGGATTGAAAATAGCGCATCATGACGCGAACGTGCGAAATAATCTGCGCTCATCGAAAAACAATGTTGGCAGACGCGCGTCGGGCGTCACTCCATGTCACATTTATAATTACGCCTGCTCTCTCGAAATCTAATTTCACGGAGATTCATCATCGCAGACGTACGCCATGTTTTTCGCCACAGTTTTAATCTGGCGATCGATATTTCCACGTAATTCGTGAGCAACACCGTTTATTTTGAATTAAATTTTCCAATTATTAATTACCAGTCTGTCATCGCCGAGTGTTCCAAAGCTAAGTGGACATTGGTGATGGATAGCGCGACCGGTGTGATCCAATTCCATTCCATTGAAATTAGTTCACTTTGACTTTTCATATATTACTATTAAGTGGACTTTTGGCGATATGATTTTTTTACTAAGCTATTTGTATCCCACCGCTGCGATAATACAAACAAAGAAATAATTGAACAAAGAATTAGCGACCAAAAAAGAGCAATTATTCATCGCAACTTACAAGAAATATCAAACATAAAAGAAGAAGCAAAACAGTTAATACAAAATCAACAACAATTATCGGACATTGACACAAATTTACTCCAAACACAAACTCATAGAATGCAGTGGTCATCTGAACTCAATGAACTCCTTATTGAAAATCTACTACAGACTTACAATATTAGAAACTGACTTAACAACGTACAGACCACTACTACACCAAGAAATTGTCTCAAAATGCTCAGAGCTTTCGCATTTATCTCTTCAAAGAATAGCTGATCAACGCAGGACTATCGTCAGTAACAGACTTTTATCCGTAGATTGCCTTGACCGCATTAAGGAAGAAGTAAGAAATGAGCTAGACAGTAATAATCTTCTAGAAGAAACAGACACTGGAGTGAATACCGACGATTCCGTATTACAAACAAATACTAATGACCATAATCAAACCCTACAAATAGATGTTAATAGTGAAATCTTGGGATCTCCCAAGTCTCACAACTTTGTAACACGCGTGTTTCAAATTTATCCCCTGAAATAGTCCTGCAGTTAGAGAAAATGCTTACAGAAACGTTTAATGAATTTAAAAATACCGATCTAACAAATAGCCCACACATTCCAAAATTAAAAACATCAAAAGCCATTAAACATCATTAATCATCATCATGAGCCACTTAAATTCTAAAACACTTTAAAAAATTCTCAATTCAGACACTGATTTTCATACACTACAAACGATAATCTACAGTGCAGCCAAATTTATCAGCGCCAGAATATTTAAAGATGTAGAAAGGATAAATAAAAAACGTGAAGTTCCCTGGTGGCATAAACGGAGCTCGGAGGTCAATAGCGGTCATTACAAAAATGGTTTGTCGTGAAATTATCTACAAAAAATGCATCTTGCAATTTTATGTAAAATTAACCGTTTACGGAGTAGAGCGCTGAGAAAGCTGACTAGTATGCACTCACATATGGTATTGTATTATGTATATCGTACACCAAGGCGTAAACTTTATTTCTCGATTTTCGTGACCATTTGACCTTTATAACTTTTTTAGCCGGCACGTATATCAATGTCGATTTTTCACATCTTCATTACAATGCCGTAATAAACACTCCTCAGGAGTGCCGTTCAGTGCTTATGGATCCAGGGTATACCTTGGCACAACAAATTTTTTGGTAGCATATGCTCAAGTTACTTAAAAAAAAGTCAAAATCACTATAGGGTTCCTTATAAAATTTGAAGACTTTTCTCGATTGCTCATGGATTCCGTCACCAAGTCTACCATTTGGTGACAGTAGGACCAACTTGGAAGTCAACCCTTTAAATTAAAAAAGAATTTCGCAAATCGGTCCACAAACGGCGGAGTAATCGCGTAACATACTAACAAAAAAAAAACATACACATGAATTGCTAACCTCCTCCTGTGTTTTGGTAGTCGGTTGATAATATAATCACATCATGCCTAAGCGAATCTATATATAAGCACACACAAGAACACAACATCTTATTTGAGGAACGAAAAGGGTGAAGGAGCTATTAGCTCCTTCTCTATATATATAGTCTATGATTACATAGACTTCGTAGGTTCGAGCCAAGCTTTTAAATATAATCAAAACATACACACCATGTTCATTGACTATAAAAAAGCGTTTGATTCTGTACCGCATTCATGGCTCAAATATATTTTAAAACATTATAGAATTACATCCACACATCAGTAACATTCTGGAAAAAACTATGCCGCACTGGAACACTAAATTAAAAATATGCATTGGTAAGGACAAGACCGCAGTAACTGATTTCATTCCTATCAGAAGAGGTGGTATTCCTTTCAAGGCGATGCCCTGAGTCCTCCATGGTTCTGTCTCTCATTTAACCCACTGTCGTTTTTACTAAAAGTACTGGAATAGGATATAAAATTATATACAACTCACAGCAAATCCAAGTCGGATTTGCTGTGAGTTGTATATAATTCATCTCATGTATATGGATGACATCAAACTTTTCGCAAATAACATTAATACTTTACACTGCCTGGCTGACATCACTCAAACTGTTTCAAATGATATTTGCTTGGAATTCGGAGTAGACAAATGTAACATCCTATCAGCAAGTAAAGGAAAAATAGAACATACCAACTAAACAATCATGAAATTATTGGACCAGTAGACCAAGCAGGAGGATATAAGTACTTGGGATATGACCAAATACAAGCAATACATCACAAAGACACAAAAAAGATACTACGCCAAAAATTTAAAAATATAATGCATAAAATACTAAATATTATACACACACATGAAAATATATCATCCGAGAAAGCGGTGTAGGTATCGACCACTGCAGACACTGCCACAGACGACCTGAAACACTTCAACATATAACCGGCACTTGCTCATCCATCACCCAAACGGACTACAAACACAGACACGACCGAGTAGCAGCAATCATACACCAGATACTCGCATTCAAGTACAACCTCATCACAGACAAAACTTCATATTACAAATACACACCACAAATTATACTGGACTCACCTGACTAGAAAGTCTTTTTTTTATATGGAAAGATATTTACGCCCTTCCCGGGGGTCTGGGGACCCCTGAGGGTATGTGAGACTCACCAGCGACTAGTCGCCGGAATACCGGACTAAACTACCTACGGGTGCCTTCGGCCGCATAAATGAAGTTACCCCGGATCTGTCAAGCACATGGTAACCACGCAACTGGCCGGTCCTGTGGCTTGAACGACCAGACTACATCATCAAGGGGGTTACTCCGGCAATCTGGAGCAACCCCGCCGACGCCTGGACCGTGCAATGGGTATAGGTTCCCAGCCTATTACCCTGGTTCCAAAACAGAGAGTTATCAAAGGGCACGAAATGTGCGCCTTCTCTCCCCTCGTCCGCCTTCAAATGCCATCATGGCATTCGGTGAAGTTGCTTGCCCTCGTCGTCCAGGGTCCCGCGGGGGAGACGAAACTCATGCGCGAGTCACAGGGGGGTTACAAAGATGATGACCCCTTACATGGTCCGCCGGTCACCCGGCGTCCCTGCAAACCGCACAACTCGGCTTGGCAAAACAGCTGGAGGCTTTATGCCCCGGCTGACCGAGGGGAAGCATAGATGGTTCCTAACCTTAGTGGAAGGGCACATCTCTGTCCCAACCATCATCGGCATCGGTAATAATGCCAACGCAGCTCGGCAATGTGTTTGAGCTGGCCGCGAGTCCACCCAACACCAATACTGCCCAGTGGAAGCAGTTTTTTTGGCTGCAACCACTGGCATGCGAATCAACGCTGATCGCGTCCCTCTCTTATCTGGGCGGATTGAACTTACCCAGATTTGATTAGGGGGGCAACCACCTTCGCGTGCCACCGCAAACCGCAACCGGTCCTCCGTGGAGGTATCATCCAGACCCGTGACTCTGAAACTAGAGCAGGGAACTGGCCTGGAGATATCAACCGTCTCTGCCATAGAGGCTCTCAGTTTGACCCTCAAAGCGTCAGCCTTGTTGTGGATCGTAGAGCTAGTGACCTCCAGAACGGACGGGCTCCCGTAGCCGACTGACGGATCCGGAGCGGCCCGATCTCTAGCTCTGTGAGGTTCACGTCTTTATATTTAAGATTTTTATTATATAATACACATATTTAATATGCTATGCTAGGCTTGAAACTTGTGTAAATTTTCATGCTGATAGGTCATGCCAAATACTGGTTAGGAAAATTATTATGAATGAAATCGGACTATAACATTTGAAATATTAAAAAAAAAAAAATACTGTGCGTTGATTTGTACGGTACCCATCTATAAACCATGTCCTAACATCCTCTTGGTTAGGTTATTTCAAATTATGATGTAGAAAAATACTAATTTATTATCTTTTAAACAAACATTTAAGTATTATTTAGGTAGACTGTAGTCCGTACATTGTTCTGTAGACTGTATCTATTTATTGTTACTAGACGTCGCCCTGTAGTCACTGGTCGAAATTCGCCCATAATAATTCATATCCCCCAGTTGCACAATTCTCGTAAAACTAGTAAAAGTTTTTGCTTTACATAATACTATATCATGATTATAAGGTTTCCTTTAAGTGTGGTATATGAAGAAATTAACAAATTATAAAAAAAGTGACGTTGGAACGCGGACCGCGCGTTCCCGACCACTGGTTTAACAGAACTGTGCAGTTTTATCGTTACGTCTGTAGCGGGTGTTATTAATTCGTCGTAATATTCAGTGAAATTCCACGTTGGAACATTTGAGAAGGTATTTCAAACATCAGCGTAAACATTTCTTGTTGTCACTTTTTTGTTATGATTAATTGAAAGAAAGAAATGGTCGACACTACTTTAACCCACACAAATTATGAATTTGTCCTTAAATTAATGTATTATAAGTGTGAATGGTAATGTAAATATTACAGGAGAAAAGACTTGCTGGTGAAATATATAGGCTATGAAGTATATTGAATGGTAATAAAAATGACGATGAGCTATTGCGTCAAGCGGTTATACAAACACTTGTAGTTCATATTCAGAAGTGCTTACGCAATGCGATCATTATAGGGGAAACTTAAGATAAAAGAATATGATGAGGGTACAGCGCGTCAATCGTTATCAATTGCTCTGACGTCATCGGCCAAGTGACAAAAATTAGTTTCGCGAAAAGTGTAGAGTGTGCGTCAAAACCACCTGTTGAACGGTCGCCCCTGCCCTTGTGTGCTAACCTCAGCCGTGGTCGCGCGCCGATCGATATCAATGACGTATGGCCCCATTCATAAACAGGGAGGCCTCCACCCCCGCGCGGGGCCCACCGCACCACCTCCCCCCCTCCCACCGGCTGTGTAAACTTGTGGGAAATTCATGAATGGTACGCACACTACCATATCCGTGCATAAGATTTATTAGAGGATCCCTTACATTGATAACGCAGATAATTAAGACAAATTGAGCATTCAATTAAGTTTATTGCTTTCCGTAGGACAATGTCTCTTTAAGCTCAAATGGGTATACGATTTTATTTAATATTCGTTGCTAACTATCTCTCAAGGGATTAATGCGTCAAAGGTTTCCAAGAACACTATGGTAGTTCTTTTAAAACTCAGATGAGAGATTGGTCTTATCAGAACCAAGATATAAACAATCTTTAGGAAATAATGGATAATCTACCTACAACCGATATAAAGACTTAGGGTCAGTTCACACACAGACGATACGGGACGATACGCGGCGCTGCATTTTAAAGATAGCAATTGAAAATTGAACTTTATTCACTACACAAAAAGATACACGTTTTGTACGACATCAGTCATACACTGCGCATACGCTGTCCAGCTCGGTGCAACATGACATTCGAACTCTTACAATGTATCTTCTTGTGTAATAAATAAAGTTCAAATTTGAATAGCTATCATAAAAATGCAGCGCCATATATCGTTTCGTTTCGGCGTAAATTGACTGCGTCTTTGAAATAATGAGAAAGTTTATTATTATTATTATTTAAGGACGAACTGCAGATATTTTATATACAATCACCATTTTCTGGATAACAATCAACAATTGGCCTATAGCAATTATTGTGCTACTATATTAGGGCTTGCCAAACTTTTTTAGAGGCGTTGAGAGTGAATTTTCATGGTCGCGTCACGTCACGACTTTCTATCACTAATATATTATAACATTTTGCTTATATTTTCCTGTTCACACGCACGACTATCAAGTCATAGGATGAAACATAACAAGACCTGACTGAATTAAACCGTGAAAAGGGTAAAGGTCAAAGTTAACGTTAATTTAGTAAGTAAAGGCCCTAATAGTCGACGCTCGAGGTAAGTGGCTAGTAGCCTGTTTATCAAATCGTGCAACATTGATTACCTGCTTACCTTGCAAATAGGTCTTGCCTTACATTGTTGACGGGTAAACAGTTATTTGCAAAGATTTCCAAAGTAATGATATGCTATGACGTACATTTGACACAGCATATCTTCATACTAGAAAAAGTTACGCCATCTTGGTTTTCACCATACCTCAAATATCAACCATCTTGATTTCGCCATACTTCAAATGTCAAAATGGCCCCAAAAACTACAAAAGTGGGGCTATTTAAGTGGAGACAGTTTTTGCCTTAACATACCTCGTCTATAATATATACATTATACGTCTATGTTTGTTAAGGATAAAAATGTAGAAAACAACAGATAATATATTTAAAAATAATTGTTTCTTTAATTAAATGCAGAAGTAGAAGTGAAGTGACAGTTATATTCTAACTTTCTCTAGAAGCAAAAGATAAGGACTTTGATACTATTTAATATGTTGCTTATTGGCTCAGCATCTTTTACGATAGTATGCCTATCTATGTTCTTATTATATCGTACTAAACAACGTTCTCCATCCTACAAGTCACCGTTTTAATTATTGAGAATGTTGTTAAAATTGTATCCTTATAAGGCATGATGACTAAAAAATTTTTTTCGTCTATTCGATGTTAGACAACATGTTAATAAACAATCTAGAATCCATTTTCGTATATCTTAAAAATATACGAAGATACAAATAATTTAAATTTACTATAAGAAAGAGAGCGATATACGTCATTACAAAATGTATGGCGGTAGCAATTTGTGATGTAACAAATCGTTTTGCGAGAAAGAGATGGGCAATATTTTTTATTTGATTATTAGTTTTAATCTCGTCAATCTAAATATCTATTTCTTTAATCTAGATTTAAGTATCTATAATCAAGAATTTTAAATTTGTGATATTCCACACTAGGCAACATCCCTATTATGGACTACTTATAGGAAAACTAGTTTTTGTAAAAGTAGGTCCTCTTATATACTTACGGGGTCTACCATAGAGTATCTAACTGTCTACTATACCTGATACATGCTTCTAAACTCTAAAGCATGATTAAAAGAACGTAATACAGTTGCGATTGACAGACGTTTGGTCGCTGCGATCGAGGTGCAGTCGCGGGCGTGGGCGCGCGCAATTAGACACGCGCGCGATCCCGCATTCGCAATCAGTTAGAACACTGGCGCAGTGTAATATTTAGACAATTTTTATTTCTATACCTTCAGAATTATATCAGAACTAGCTGTTGCCCGCGGCTCTGCTCGCGTAAATACAATATCACAAAGGAACATTGTACTTTTTCGGGATAAAAAGTAGCCTATGTTTTAATCCAGAGCCTAAACTACTACCATACCAAATTTCATCGAAATCCGTTTAGTAGTTTTTGCGTTAAAGAGTAACAAACATCCAACCATCCATACATCCATCCATCCTCACAAACTTACACATTTATAATATTAGTAGGATTTATTATCTTTTTATTTTTCATATTTGTCTTATAATAAGCTTTATCACTAAATGTTTTTAAGAAAAAATAGCACAGCAACATTAAATGGACGACTTGATTGTTTTCTCTATCCGTTCCGCGCTGTAATGTAATCAGCGCTGCGCACGCGTTCCTTATTTACGGCGGATTACGCGCACAATCAACTCTCGTTTACACTAAAAAATAAAAATTTACAATATATTACAGCTCTATTACAGCATAGCATAATCTTTTTATTTTAAAATTTATTACGCCTCTATGTTAGTCCTAACTATCGCGTTTCATTATATCACAACTCTATTTCATTAGTCGAAACCTGTAACTCGTACTTTATATTTAAATGAATACAATATTTATAGGTATAATGTTTTTTAGAACAGATGCTATGTTTTTTTAGATTTTTAGAACATATTTAGTCTGATATTTATCTATGCGGCTAATATTTAAGGGATAAGAACCTTTAGTCAAGATACATTCGATAATTACGACGGCGAAGTTCGAAAACAAAATGTGTGGGATTTGACATAAGGCATCGCAAGCTCCATGTCACTTAGCGATCACTTCCCTTCAAAATCCCATATATTCATCATCAAATATATTTGATTTCGAACTTCGCCGTCAAAATGATTAAATGAATCTTGACTGAAGGCCTAGGCTTGGATTAGATAAAAAGAAAACAATATTTAAAACATTTACGCCCGAAATTAATAACGTATCTAAAATCTTAGATTGACTTCAATCTGAGTTTCTCAAACGACGTAAATTGACGTGACGTGAGTTAATCCTAGGATCGTTGAAATGTATTAAAATATTGATCTCAGATAGCTAAAATGAGATTAAGACTGATTATTAATTTCGGGCGTTAATTGTTATTATGTCCAAATATATTTACGTATTATCCTATGTATTAAGTTTTGTATTAGGATCAAGATACAATTCAAATCAAACAATACGCAACAAAGAATCAGTTTATTGCTAAGTTCTTGTTACGCCGGCATTGAAAAGTAAACATGGATGCAGACGACGGCCGGTGTCCGTGGCATTGCAGGCGGCACGGCCCTGGCTGCGGCCAGCTCGGTATCGGATCGATGGACCGTCCTTGAACTTTGGTCGTCACCGCGCCTGCGCCGTCGCCGACGTCATTTTGTGGCCATGGCCACGCGCGTGTAAAACCCCATTCCCCAACCCCGAGCCTTCAACCCCTCCCACAGTACCGCCCTACACCCCCCAAACTCATTCATTGCAACTTGGCATCACACCAGCTTTACCTTTGGCATTTTACATCGATTGTGACCTTTAGTGGGACCTGTTGAGCATGAATTGTAACAATAATATTGAAAGGTTTCCACGAACCGTAATATTTTTAAGAGCTCATTTAGAAAAATCCGATAGGTAGAATCTACGTATGTAAATTATCCACAAATATATGGTTACATTAGTAGTATTAAGGACTTACTAATTATAATATTCTCTAGCTGGATATCTATTCTATACGTCTATAATCTCTAAATATTATAAACTAAAGTACCCCGCCACGTCTGTCTGTCTGTTCGCGATAATATCAAAAACTACTGAAAAGATTTTCATGCAATTTTCATCTATCGATATAGTAGTTTCTTAGGAAGGTTATGGCTTATAGTTTGTTAAGGTTTTATGGAAATTGGTTGAAATATGATGATAATTGATGAAGGTGTTCGAAAAAAGAAAACGTGGAAGCTTTCATCGAAAACTCTACTTAATCCGTAGGAGACAAAACAAAACAATGCATGGTGGGATTGTTTCTCTTTTATAGGTGTATAAATGGCATATAATATGTATATTTTAAGGATAGCTTGCTATACCCATCCTAAGTTTAAAAAAATGATTACAAATAATGTGGTATTCTCAGAAGCTATTAAGACGGATACAATATTTATCCTTATCAAATTCAATGAGCTAGTCACATAATAAAGGACAATTATAATGTGTACTAATTATTGTCCTTGATAATGTGTATAAAATACAGGAGATATCTTAAAATTAAAAAGTTAATTCAAGCGGTCGACGGCGCGTGGCGCGACGACTACCGATATGACTCGCTCGATGCAGGTATAGGCAGGTACATATACGAGTACATCAGAATTACGAATAGCCCTAAAACCTACCTCTACTACCAACTTCTACAACCAACACATACACCTGCACTAACTAATAACCGAATACACGGGATCGACCGATTCAACATTAGGCACTTTTGAATACAGATTTTAATTTTGAACTCGTGATAACTTCCTAACTAAATGTCCGATTTCGATGAAACAAAGAGAATTTCATTTCTTAAGCAACACTTCATGAGTAAGCTCATGAGTATTTGGATAAGGATTAAGTACGTGGCTAACGAAGCTTAGCTCGGAGTTGTGATAAACTAAAAAAAAGAATCATACAAATATTTATCTGACCGGGATTCAAACGGTGGGTTTGAATCCCGGTCAGATCAGAAAAACTTTTTGTTCCTTCAACGGGATTCGAACCTGCGACCCCCCACCTTGAGCACCAACACGCTGAACAACTGAGCCACAGAGGTCGTCAAATGATGTCTAGAACTGAATAGTTATTACTTATGATTATTACCTATCATAATTATGAAAGCTTTGGTAATTTGACATTGTCGCTTCATACTTTACCTCCAAATCTCAGGAGTAAAAAAACCTAACTAAGCGCCAGCAGTATGTGTCAGCTTGGTGTCAGCTGACCCTAAGTGGCATTAGCAAGTAGGCATTGGCAAGTATTACAAGTAAAATGCCAATACAGCCATCAATGGAAACGCTTACTCAGACATGAGAACGACATACCAAAAAATAAAGGTTTGATTACATTCTTATGATTAGGCTCTACATTAACTTTACATTAACATTAACGACTTACAAGCGATGTAGAGTGAAAGCTCTTACAAGTTGTAGGTAAAGTTGCAATGTTTAAAAAACCTAACCTAACGAAGAGCATGTCGGGACATGTCTAAGGTGGGTTCCGTAACTATTAATGCGTAATAGGTTTTTTCAAATAGCTACAAAAGTTATTGTTCGATTTTGTTCAAAATAATTTTCTTAAAGAGTCTTTAGCATGATCTATCAGCATGGAAAATTACAAGTTTCTATCTCCCATAGTTTAGAAATGCCAGGGGGGGGGGGCAACTTATAAGCTACTTTGGAGGCCGATTTCTAGAAAATGGTCGACTTTGTAAAAAAGTCATATATAGAAAGCTACCCCTAAAATATAAAATTATTATTATTTTATACTCGTATATTTTATAGTCGTTAAAACCGAGATCTATAGACAATCTATAACTATGCCAAATTTCATGCATTTATATTCATAACTACAGAAGCTAGAAGCGCGGACAGACAAACAGACAGACAAACAGACAGACAGACGGACGGATAGAGGGAAACTATAATGATTCCTTATATATTACAGAACCCTAAAAATTCAACTATACTGGCCTACAAAAGAAATTACAAAACTTGTAATTTTTTTCAAAACTCTAAAAGTTACAGATTTTAATTATAAAACGTTAAATCGCAAAGTTTATTAGGTTTCTGAAACGAGAAGAAAGATGATAAAATTTGCAATAAATATATTTTTTTGTGTAATCTTAATTTCCATAGTTTTGAAAAATTTCAATTTTAAAACAGTAGTACATTCTTTTGCAGACCGGTGCGTGGGTGGATGGTTTTGCAGTAATATTTTATATATACACCTATCTTGCTTATCTCAAACAAAGTTCTTACAAGATTTTATTGTAATATTCCATCTTGATTGTGCTCTACATTGGGTTTTTGTCACCAAAACTTTTCTCTGCATTTTAAATACAATTTGTAGAAGTCAACTTTAGAAAATATAATTTAAATAAACTTATAAGTTCACATCCGATTACAAATTCGCAAAGATAAACTTTAATGTTAATATATTTGTATCGAATTACAAATATAAAGTACAGGCTATATATTTGCTAAAATACCATGAACAGTTGTTCAAATGAAAATTTATTTGTTGCATAATCTTTTACCTTTTAAACGATTGCTATTTTTTGGGTAAAATATTTACGACATGCAAAGTATATTGAGAAGGAAAATATTATTTTTACCTATCAACAAAAGCACACTGTCTTTCTCGAATTAGTAAATAATCATGATTTTATTGAAACTCAGACCTTAGACGAATAATAATTACAATGTCTGCTGCCCTTGGGTTATTGATCTGTTTTTATTCATTAAGCTTACAACTATTTTTAGATTTGTATTCAACGTTCGCATATACATTGGTGAATAGAATGAAAAAATAATTTTGCCAGATATCATTACTGGAAATTGATTTAACAGCTCAGAAATAAAATATTTGTTATACCAGTAGGTTTCTTCTTTTTAATTCTGCTAATTAAAACTTAAAATAATCAAACAACGTCAAACGCATTTTGATAGATCCAAACTGCAAAAATCAGTTTATGCTAAAATTTATAGATGTTGTGCGAGGCAACACGACTATCGAACACATTGGAAATGAATCTATGGAATTCAAAGAACTTCACTTTTTTCAAAAACGTTAGGCTACAGGGCAAACCCTTAACCCGATCGTCTTTTTTTAGGCTCAAATTGTAGCTGACTAAAATGTCCAGAGAAGTTTTCTCAAATTTTTGACATCATTCTTCGTTTCCAAAATATCTACAAAAATATTTTTTTTTTACATTCAAAAATTGTTTTTTTTTTCACTATTTCTCGAATAAATCTTTTTGCTTTACGGCTCTCGTGAATACGCGTCTTTTGAGCCTATTTTTTTAATATAATCATATCTTCACAACTCTCCGAGATATAAGGGGATCGCACTTTTTCGTGAAATCGGAGCCTGCACTGGAGCGAACGAAAAGACATTCCCTATGTCAATATCGAGACAATTCATTTATAATTCATTGAAACTAAATCGAAGGGCTATGTTAAATACGGGAATTGGGGTTCTGAGTAAAATAGTTTTTAGGATATTATATGTTTTCAATATTAAAATTCTATTGGATATTTATTATAAAGCTTCCGATAGAAAATCCAATAGGTAACAATAGTATCATTAACTGTCATAATGCTGCGTGGTTTCAATCGCTATGACTGTGTTTGTACTAATTGTAATCTAATAATACATTGCCGACCTCTACGGCTCAGTGGTTCAGCGCGTTGGTGCTCTACCCGGGGGTCGCGGGTTCGAATCCCACTCATGGGTCATGGATGTGTATTAAATATGTGTATAATATAACAAAAATATTTAATATATGTATAGTATAAAAGTATTAAATATACTTCCCATTGTCTGGTACCTGTAACACAAGTTCTTCGGATACTTAGCACGGGGCCAGACTGACGTGGTGTGAAGCGTCCATAGATAGATATTATTATTATAATACGTAATGATATATCGTTGGGTTAAGTTGGGTAAGGTGTGATGTAGTCAGTAGGTCGTGGCGACCACGCGCCGTATGAATGGAGGCTCCGTGGGCGGCCTGTTCATTCATTACACGGAGGCCATTCCTCATGAATAGCAGCGGAACTGGCTACATCATTACGGTACAAACAACCCTTGCTTTGGTGGAATGACATTTGGCTAACGTTAATCAAGCATGTTCTAATACTTACCTACTGAAAGATGTATCAACAAGGTTAATTTTTCAGCTTTTAAAGTACATTATACCTACTTAATTTACAGTAAACTCAGTTAGCAATTAATAATCGTATGCAGGGATTAAAGTCTTTAATTACTGTTCTATCTTTAATGTAAGAAAAATGTTTGGTAAGAAAAGGAGAATAATAGTTTGTAAAACGCAATAACGTCACTGAGATTTATATGTAGGTATAATATGAAGCATAAAAAGTTACGACAGAGACTTAGATCACTACACACACAGTAGGTACAGATTTGCAGATATTGCTCAGAACAGGCCCTTTAGCCAAGATGTTATTGCTAATAACGATGACGAATTCAAAAATATATAAGTAAGTGATAGAAGTCAAAAATGTATGGTATTGATTTATCGCATCTCAAATGTTTTCAATTTCGAAAATCGTCATTGTAATTAACAATTGCCTATGCCCTGTTGGCTAAGCCCTCTGTAGTGGTATTATCTACTTTAGGAGAGTCTGGAAGCTATTAGTTGTATGGCTATGGATTGTTCGCTGACAGTGTCGTTTAGTAAATGGAGCTTTGACGCGTAGGAGTCAAGGTAAGGCCTTCAAGTTTCTCGCGATTAGAAACACCCGCCAACACACTTCTGCCATCTGCATCCACCTCTTTGACTCATCATTGTTTCGTACATTTCATAATTATCATTGTTCATGTATCCTGATTAATTAACGAATAACAGTTTTAAAAACTTTCTGACCCCGATAGGATCTTTTCAAGAGTAAAAGTAACAGTTAACAAAAGTAAACCAATCATAGAACACTATGAAATAATTAGGCAATTACTTTTTTTAAATAAAAATATGTGGCAAACAAGCCAACGGATCGCCTGAATGAAAACGATTACCCTCGTTCATGGATACCCGCAGCACCAGAGAGGTCATGAGTGCATTACCGGCCTTTCAAAAACAAAAAACCTACGTTCTTTTCTTGAATGTTTGAAGATCGTAGTGGTCCGGAAATATCGATGGCAACATTCCAGAGTTAAGTGAGTGGCAGAAAACTCCTGGAAAATCGCACGGTGTACGACTGCCACTCATTTAGGTGATGGGGATGAAAATGTTGTTACACCTTGTATTTCACATGTTGTTGAAATACAAGATGGACCAAAACTATAGGTGCCTAATCATCGCGCTTCCTTCTAGTCCTGAGGCCAGCTGCCAACTTTACAAAACTCCTAACCGTTTGTAATATTGCGTTCCATATAACATATAATTTGTTAAAACAATCTCGATTTCGTAAATCATTGTTGGATATTGTGGGTAAGATTCGGCCGTCCGCCTGTCCGGCTGTCATGGCTGATATACAACTTGAATGAGGCACAAATAATTCAAAGTCTGTGTGCGAGCTTTATCTCGGCTAGTCTACATTGGCGCTTTCGCTGCTCATTTTTTATTTAGGTTAAGCTTACTAATAAATTTTAAACTAAGATTGTATCTCAGACGAAACTATTGGTTTATTATTCGTCGTGTATTTTTTTAACACGTGTCAGTCAACTAGCGCATGTAAAACTATAAATATTTGGTTTTATCTTCAAACTCTATGCAAAGTTAACGAGTGATTCTGATTACTGATTAGTAAAATTTTACTGCTGCAACTAAGGCTGTATGGTTTAATTTTGAATGTGTTTCCCAGATTTTTAACTTTTAAAAATTTATAATAAGCTCGTAAAATTGAAATTATACACAGTAAGATTAACAAATGAAAAAAATTACGTCAGTTAATTTGTGTGGTAATATGATATCCATTGAATTTACATAGCCTCGTTTAATTTATAGACTGAAATACTGGACTCCCCAATGTACTCATAGTAGCTTTTTGTTCACTGCCGCAGCAGTTCAGACTTTGTCGGTCAAGACTCAAGACAAGATTATAATTCTGATGGTTCTCCAAAGGAAACCAGGATAATCACACATTTAGTAACTGTCAGGTACAGTTATCAAGTTAAAGTGTTATGTAAAAATCATGTGTAAAAGTATATAATCAGTGAAGATAATTGTATCCTAGCCCGCAGCTATCTATAAGTCACTCTATACACGAGACAAATTATTATAGGTATTAAGAAAATATGCCTTTTAATTGGACAGATATACGACATGCGTAGATAATAATTGTTAAATCATCTACATAGAGTCGAGAAATAGACATAAAAGTAGCTCGTATTAAGACGTGTTTCTAACAGCTAATAAACATTATTCATTATAAGAAAAATAACTGCTGCGCAATTTATAGGAAGTTATAGCGGAGTATGTAAAAGCCATTAGCCCACGACACTTTATGCGCATATTTTACATGCAATTTAAAGTGCATGCATTATATGCCGGCAGATGGCTGATGTTACATTTTAATATAATGTCCGATAAATATATTTACAGTAATTTATATACCTCTTCGCATCTTGATTCTCAGTCTGTATCGAATATTCGAAACTTATAATTAAATCAAGCAAATTCCAATTTAATATTTTTAAATATTTAAAGCAGGTAGTGGGTACTGCCAAAGTATTGTGCTAGGATCGTAGATTTGTACTTAAATACCTTTACGCTTGGCAAACCTAATTCACACAACGACTAACTCGCTTTATGTCTAACTCAAATAGCGAAGTAGGCAAAACGAGAGTTAGCCTTATTAACCATGTAAGGCCATCCGCGAGATAAGTCTCACTCTATAAAAGTCTAGCTTTAAGACTCAATCTCAGTAGATTGAGTCTTAAAGCTAGAGTGACTTTTTACAAGCCTTCCTATTAGTTGGGACTCAGAATTCCTTAAACCCGCCATCAATTTTTGGGCCTTCGGTAATCTCACTTACGCGACAAAACACAACGCGAGAGTTATTTCACGCCGGTTTTCTGTAACGCCGTGGTATTTATCCGGTCGAACCAGCCCATTCGTGCCGAAGCATAGCTCTCCCACAGTTATGAGACAATAGAAAATGTGACCGGTAAATGTGGTCAAACGTTACAATTTTCTTATCTATGTACAAAATTTAAGGCATAACGCGCGTTTGGCCATATAAGATTTGGGTAAACAGCGAAGTTGTTTTTAAGAGAAGTAGGCACAACTCGAGATAGGCAAACATCGCGTAAGCCCAGTAGCTATTTGAAAATTACGTTTAGGCATAACACGAGTTAGTCGTTCTGTGAATTAATTACGTATACCAACCGTAAAGGCTTTACTTACAGTATAGGTTTCAGTGGTGGCATATATTATGATGTTTGTTAAATCATAGATGTCACTTATATTCCAGTCAGATTCTACCAAAATAAATCGTGCAGATTCAAACACGTCCACTTAGCTTTACAGATTTCGTGTTATTATTATATTTTGCTCTTGAGTTTCTTTTTAAATTTATTTCAGACACAAGCATATAAGGATATGTAATTGGTCTTATCCCTATTCATCAAATCTACCGAGTACCGAGACAGAAATAAAACTCTAAACAAGCGCATTCCCTGCAAGACAAGTCTTAACATATACCCACCGAGTAACCAGGTATAAGGTAACTCGTAAGCGACTTATAGAAAACAGACAACAGTTCGCTTCTTGCAGGAGACGGGCCTTAACATTTAGGCACGCGCTCACCAGGATGCGCGACGCGCGACAGTAATTAGATAACGAGGCATGTGTCGGGGTCCCGACCGCAATTACTGCTCCCATAAATCATCGCATATGGGGCAGCTGACTCACCACCGATCTCGGTCACTGTATTACAGAACTTAATTACAGACGCTTCTGACGTTTCAAGGTGCCACCAGTTTTAGAAATAAGGAAAATAGAGTCATTAGAAAAATGTTGCCTGATTTAACTGATCGAACCAATAAGAAAAAAAAAAACAATAAACACGAACCAATTTACTACATTTAATTTTCCAAATATTGATAACCTAATAATAGGTCTTTACCTATGAAATTGCCGTTCTGCAGTACTGGCCATTTCAAATCAAAATAATGTTTGTTTGGCTGAGAATTCTAATTTCAAATTAATTTGATTTTAAAAACATGGAATTCTTTTTCCAATAGTAGTCATTTGTTTATTGATTAGTGTTACATTTTCATCGCATTTCAATCTTTTTCGTTATCATGGATACGTTAAAAATTCGAGTAACTATGGAATATGAGTACCGTCGTGGCAGCAACGCGGCACAAGCGGCACGCAACATCAACGACGTTTACGGAGCTAACAGTACAAACCAACGCACCACCTATTATTTGCTCGCTTCCGTTCTGGAAATTTCGACCTGAAAAATGAACCTCGCGGTCGTCCGAAGACTTTGGTTAACATGACGAATTAAAGGCGATTGTGGAAGCTGATGATACACAATCTACGGCTGAATTAGCAGCAGCTTTCGACGTTAGCGTCAAAACAATATTGGTCCATTTGCGTCAAATTGGCAAGGTAAAAAAGCTTGACAAATGGGTGCCCCACGAACTCAATGATCACCAGCGCGAAGTACGCGTCGAGACGTGGCTTGCACTGCTCAACAGACACACAATTGAAGGAATTTTAAGCCGTATTGTTACCTGCGATGTAAAATGGATTCTGTTTGATAACCGCAAGCGCTCAGCATGTTGGTTGGATCCTGGTTCAGCACCTAAACGAAAACTTACCCCTAGAAAAGTGATGGTCACTGTTTGGTGGTCTAGCGCCGGTGTGATTCATCACAGCTTCTTACCAAACGGGGTGAGCATTACTGCAGGTATGTACTGTGAAGAACTGAACACAATGATGGTGAAGCTGGCACATCTCCAACCAGCATTGGCCAATCGCTCGTCTCCGCTGCTCCTGCACGACAACGCGCGACCTCATACTGCACAGCAGACGGTCTCCAAGTTGCAAGAACTGGGATTGGAAGCTCTCCGTCATCCGCCCTACTCACCAGACCTTGCGCCTACAGACTACTACTTTTTCCAGAATTTGGATAACTTCTTGGCGGGAAAAAAATTCAATACCGAGAGGCAGTACAAAATGCCTTTGAAGAATTTCTTGCCTCCCGTCCAGCTGATTTCTTTAAGAAGGGCATCAATAAACTGCCACTGCGTTAGCAAAGATGCATTGATTGCATGGGTGATTACTTCGATTAATACAAATAAAAAATACATGCAAAAAATTCGTTTAAATTTTTTCATACAAAACGGCAATTTCAAAGGTAAAGACCTAATATTATAGAAATTTAAGCAGGGAAATAAAGTTTTTTACCGTCCGATTTTAAAGTAAGAAGTCTGTCGAAGAATTTTGTTCAGACTGAACTCAAATGTACAGTTTTTGAAACAAATATTTTAAACATTCTTTATTTAAAATGCAAAAAGTATGGTTACTTTTTGTCTAAATCTTACGAAGCCCTGAATATTGCAACAGACCTTGTTTCGATTAAAGTACTAACAGAACATACAACAAATCAAAAAAAGACTTACGATTCAGAGCCACACAGATTTCGTACAACAAATCACATAATCCATAGCGTCATCTAGCTCTGATATAACGTACGTTATAATTTGTCAAGTGTTCACGGCCAGGACCTTGTTATTCCATTAATTAGAGTGTCCGGTTTTTTCTGCCGCTTATTACATTAGCGCTCCTTTATAAGTTGATGACTCGAACGAGGGCACGCGACCGAGATGCGACTAATTAATTTTAATGCGTTATGAACACTTGGCCGTGTCTGTCTCGGCGATGTTCCGAAATGCGATTATTGTTTTCACTTTTGAGATTTGATCACATGCGAATTCCAGTCTTTTGACTGCTTATGCAGAAGTCAGTCTCCCTGATTCATCGTAAAACGTGCATTTATTGCCTGCTATGATGAAGGTATATATACAAAGTATTAAAATATGCCAGTAGAATTAAAGTAATTTTAAATCGCGCCACGTCGTGGTTTAGCTCCTATGAAAGTTTGACTGTCTATTGTACCTGCCCAGATTGTACCGCCGTAGTTATAAAATATTTTGTACCTATCTACCTAACTTAGTGCGTTAATTATCATTAGAAGTTATTTTACTCCTTTCTCTTTTTAACTCCACTTATCACATTTAGGTCGCTGTTAAGTATGTCGTTGTCATGCTTGCAACTGATTTTTAAAAATAGGGCGATTGCATAAAAATGTGAGACGCATTGGCTCTCTTCCAGTTTCACAACAGACACATATTATTATATTTGTCAACTTTTACATAAATAAAAGAAAACCTAGATTTAAATACGTTCAGTTGGCATTAAATTTGGGTGCCAAATTCCTTCGATTATCGTCCGCAGGTTATGAAAAGATACATATATTTTTTTTATAAAATATTTTTTTAGTATTTTTTATTGTCCCAAGGACGCTAAAATTACTTGGATGATACTGAGTATAACCAAATCATTAAGTTAAAATTAATCTTAATTGTTTAAACTTTGAATAATATAGAATATTTCTACCATAAGCTGATTGCAATAGTTCTTCGGCCAGGCCCAAATTAAAGGCTTATATTATAGAAAATTGGGTGCTGTGTAGGTACGGTCACCGACAGATCCGGTGTACCGCTTTTAAGATGTTAATATGGTAATAAGGTACAAAAGTGTACAAACTAGTGACATTGTGAGTTCTTCTGCGAAGTTGCTCTCGCTATTGCAGGTATAAAAATCAAAATGCAGCGCAATTCATTGTCTACCGGCTATCATAGTAACGTCTATCTATATCATTTCAGGTATTTCCACACGTTTCATCGCTTTGATCTATGGCCAGGTATAAATAACCGACACGGTAGCTATTTGAGCATCACGTAATGGGGACGCAGGATTCTCGCGCTCTGAGGAATGTCGTCTGATTGTCATCGGACATAACGTAACTTGTAGTTTCTCTAACACTACGGCTACGCTCCGAGCATAATTACGGTATGTTAGGTATTAAAACTGTCTGAATGAAATAATTATACCAATTCGTCTGCAGACGTAGTAGTTATCGCATTAGTTTATAACAGACAGTACCCTACTTTTATCCCGATTTTAAATGGTCAATATTCATCAGCACCAGATCGATACTCGTAATATCTTTAGTGTTACAGTCTATTTATATATCTATTCAAAATTGAACTTTATTTACTACACAAAAAGATCCACGTTCCATATGCAGCTCGGTGCAACACGAGATTCGAACTCTTACAATGAGACGTGTATCTTTGTGTGTAATGAATAAAGTTCAATTTTGAATCGCTATCTTAAAAATGGAGCGCCATGTCGCGTATCGTTTCGTTTCGGTGTGAATGGATATGTACATGGGTGCCCCACGAACTCAATTATCGCCAGCGCGAAGTACGCGTCGAGACGTGCCTTGCACTGCTCAACAGACACACAAATGAAGGAATTTTGAACCGCAACAACCGCACCTGCGATGAAAACTGGATTCTGTTTGATAACCGCAAGCACTCAGCAAGTTGGTTGGATCCTGGTTCAGCACCTAAACAATGCCCTAAACGAAAACTAGAAAGTAACACTGTACATGTCTTTCTTCCTTTATAACGTATCTAATTAAAATTATTCGGTATGCTGCTTATCTTGTGCTATATGTTCTCCGAGTATACTATGCCTAATTTTAATCTGTATTTAAGACGAACTATTAGGTCTTTACCTATGAAATTGCCGTTTTGGATGAAAAAATTTAAACGAATTTTTTTCATGTATTTTTTATTTGTATTAATCGAAGTAATAGCCCATGCAATCAATACATCTTTGCCAACGCAGTGGCAGTTTATTGATGCCCTTCTTAAAGAAATCAGCTGGACGGGAGGCAACAAATTCTTCAAAGGCATTTTGTACTGCCTCTCGGGTATTGAATTTTTTTCCCGCCAAGAAGTTATCCAAATTCTGGAAAAAGTAGTAGTCTGTAGGCGCAAGGTCTAGTGAGTAGGGTGGATGACAGACAGCTTTCAACCCCAGTTCTTGCAACTTGGAGACCGTCTGCTGTGCAGTATGAGGTCGCGCGTTGTCGTGCAGGAGCAGCGGAGACCTGCGATTGACCAATGCTGGTTGGAGATGTGCCAGCTTCTCCATCATTGTGTTCAGTTCTTCACAGTATACATCTGCAGTAATGCTCACCCCGTTTGGTAAGAAGCTATGATGAATCACACCGGCGCTAGACCACCAAACAGTGACCATCACTTTTCTAGGGGTAAGTTTTCGTTTAGGGCATTGTTTAGGTGCTGAACCAGGATCCAACCAACTTGCTGAGTGCTTGCGGTTATCAAACAGAATCCATTTTTCATCGCAGGTGCGGTAGTTGCGGTTCAAAATTCCTTCATTTGTGTGTCTGTTGAGCAGTGCAAGGCACGTCTCGACGCGTACTTCGCGCTGGCGATCATTGAGTTCGTGGGGCACCCATTTGTCAAGCTTTTTTACCTTGCCAATTTGACGCAAATGGACCAATATTGTTTTGACGCTAACGTCGAAAGCTGCTGCTAATTCAGCCGTAGATTGTGTATCATCAGCTTCCACAATCGCCTTTAATTCATCATTGTCGTACAAAGTCTTCGGATGACCGCGAGGTTCAATTTTCAGGTCGAAATTTCCAGAACGGAAGCGAGCAAACCAATAACAGGTGGTGCGTTGGTTTGTAGTGTTAGCTCCGTAAACGTCGTTGATGTTGCGTGGCGCTTGTGCTGCGTTGCTGCCACGGCGGTACTCATATTCCATAATTACTCGATTAATTTCCATAATTACTTTTAACGTATCCATGATGACGAAAAAGATTGAAATGCGATGAAAATGTAACACTAATCAATAAACAAATGACTACTTTTGGAAAAAGAATTCCATGTTTTTAAAATAAAATTAATTTGAAATTAGAATTCTTAGCCAAACAAAAATTATTTTGATTTGAAATGGCCAGTACTGCAGAACGGCAATTTCATAAGTTCATCAATTTCATAGGTCATCTATCATGTTTTTTCTCAAAATTAAAAAAAAAGCCTTTGCGGATGCTAGTTTTTAGCAAAAAAGCAGACAAAAACTTTAATTGAATGTATTTGGACGTGTTTAAAACGTTTGCAGTTTGCTGGATTATCATTACACAAACCATTCAACGACTTCCGCCACGCGAGATAACAGAGATTGCAAAACTGACATGAATTTTTATGTTGTTTATGCAGCATACCGAATAATTTTAATTAGATACGTTATAAAGGAAGAAAGACATGTACAGTGTTACTTTCTAGTTTTCGTTTAGGGCATTGTTTAGGTGCTGAACCAGGATCCAACCAACTTGCTGAGTGCTTGCGGTTATCAAACAGAATCCATTTTTCATCGCAGGTGCGGTAGTTGCGGTTCAAAATTCCTTCATTTGTGTGTCTGTTGAGCAGTGCAAGGCACGTCTCGACGCGTACTTCGCGCTGGCGATCATTGAGTTCGTGGGGCACCCATTTGTCAAGCTTTTTTACCTTGCCAATTTGACGCAAATGGACCAATATTGTTTTGACGCTAACGTTGAAAGCTGCTGCTAATTCAGCCGTAGATTGTGTATCATCAGCTTCCACAATCGCCTTTAATTCATCATTGTCGTACAAAGTCTTCGGATGACCGCGAGGTTCAATTTTCAGGTCGAAATTTCCAGAACGGAAGCGAGCAAACCAATAACAGGTGGTGCGTTGGTTTGTAGTGTTAGCTCCGTAAACGTCGTTGATGTTGCGTGGCGCTTGTGCCGCGTTGCTGCCACGGCGGTACTCATATTCCATAATTACTCGATTAATTTCCATAATTACTTTTAACGTATCCATGATGACGAAAAAGATTGAAATGCGATGAAAATGTAACACTAATCAATAAACAAATGACTACTTTTGGAAAAAGAATTCCATGTTTTTAAAATAAAATTAATTTGAAATTAGAATTCTTAGCCAAACAAAAATTATTTTGATTTGAAATGGCCAGTACTGCAGAACGGCAATTTCATAAGTTCATCAATTTCATAGGTCATCTATCATGTTTTTTCTCAAAATTAAAAAAAAAGCCTTTGCGGATGCTAGTTTTTAGCAAAAAAGCAGACAAAAACTTTAATTGAATGTATTTGGACGTGTTTAAAACGTTTGCAGTTTGCTGGATTATCATTACACAAACCATTCAACGACTTCCGCCACGCGAGATAACAGAGATTGCAAAACTGACATGAATTTTTATGTTGTTTATGATTTCCAGTAGCTAACATAGTACGGCGTTTGAATATTATATATTTTGTGACTCAGGTTTTTTGGAAGCTGCGGAAGGCCTGACCAGAAAATTTAATTTTTAGGAGTGCCAGTAGCCTTTTACGTCTATTCAACTGTCAGGTTACTTTACGGATTTAATTTTAATCCATAATATGTACTATCGAACAAGTTGCCACTCGACCAGGCCTAAGATGAAAAACGCTTAACGGCACCGTTGAATCGTGCGCACACACACATATCCACGTGTAAATACCACGTGAATTACTCTGTACCCCTTTTTACGAAAGTTATGCAAACGGAAGAGTATGAAATTTGGTACAGTTAAGGTTTATATGGAGGAGAAGTTGAACTGCACAAATATTTTTATAATAATGCTTAAAAATACATTAAATAAGTAAAAATAACATTTAAAATTCCTCAAATATTGTAATTTATATGGTTTAATTCAAATAATGTAACAGGGGTCGCTGATAACCTATGTAGTTCCAAGCGACCTTAAGTAGAGAAAAAACATTACACACAATAATAATAACTCACACTACCTACCATGCTATACACATTTAGATTTTCTTATTCTGAATAACTGAATTCTGACTTGAGCAGTTAAAATTGTGGTAATTGGAATCGTAGGATTCAAAATAAATACGATTTGGGAAGACTTTGTCTCTTCTTAGACAAGAATGACACACGGTGGATTAAAATTTTCTTTGTGAAATTCTTTTGTTTTACGGTTCTGTTGGACTAATTAGTTAGTAAAACGTTTTATGGCGCAGTCAATCGAAGTGAACCGTAATCGATACACAGTGATTGCTGAGCGTGTTCCGATCTGTGAGACAATGGCGGCGACCAAGGAGATCGTATCCGACTTACATGCGTTTAAGTAATTGCGAGAACGGCCATTGTTAGCCGGTCGACGCAAATTGGGCATTTGCTATAATATATTGGAGTTTCAAATTAGCTTGTATTGTGCCTATTTGAATATTTAGTGTGTAGGCTCGATGGGGTCTAATGACACCGATTGTTCCCCATCATCGCACGGCGCATGGGTGTGCTGGGAAACGGTCAATGTTCACTGTCTCTATACAATTTATGTCGTATTTCGTTTGATTGTTCGGTGGAAGAAATATTGTGCTTTTTATTTGAAACCATTACATTTCTGCTGCTTAAAGATAAAGTTCGTACCTACTGACTCTACAAAGTTCATGTTATATAATATAACGTTGAAACAATTCTTCACCTCTGAGGCATTGACCGCACACTATCAGCTGATTCACCTCACAGCTGATTTAAAATCCGTTTTTTACTAAAAAACCATGTTTTAAATCATATGTGAGGTGAATCAGCCGATAGTGTGATGTCAATGGCTATTTTATTTCGTTGGAGTACATTGTTAGATACTATTTTTTCTGCCTAAATGTCTTTACTGTTGTGGCAGGACATGTCAAAAGAGGCTTCCGTAACTAGACGGACGGACAGAGCGAAACTATACGGGTTCCTTGTAGTTACTACGAAACCCTAAATAAAACTAGCTACGTCATACGGGGTAGGTCCGAAATCGGCTCTACAGTAGTTTAAAGGATTCTTGTTTGACCGGACGGTAATGACAATGATTGTGATAAATGATAGAGATAGATTTTGAGTAATTTAATTAGGGTTTACGAACAATAACCTTTTTACAACCATGACACTCGTGCTACAAATCAGATAACGAAGATTAATAATCACATGAGTTTGGATTTAAAATACTTTTTATGGCGGTGATGATCTCACGTCTATCGCAATTTTGGATGGTCGACAATCATATATAATTGGTCCGTGCCTTGTCCAGGACCTTTTTGTGTTATGGTTGATGATAATACCTAGCAATCTAGAACAATTTTGTATTCATAAAAATAACGAAATATTAAAGGAAATGACTAGTTAATGTTTAGCTTATAAGTTTGTTTCTGGAAAGACCAGACGCTTTAGTATTAGACATTACAGCCAAATGACATATTTATTACCAACGTAATGTAACGTATTCTACAGGCGATTTGGCAAATAGTCACTTTTTTAATTTTTAAAGTTGGTTACAAATAGAAACATATTGTTCTTGTTCAACTATTTATGCACAAGTTAAGTAGAAAAAAAGTTTAGTTTGCCAAAAAAAAAAATACTCCTTACTAGTATTATAAACGCGAAAGTTTACTATGTACGGTGTTAGGTGTATGTACTTTTTCACTCAATTACTACTGAACGTATTTGGATGAAATGTAGTATAGTAGTGGTTTAAACTCTGGATTAACAAAACGCTACTCTTCATCGCAGCAAAATGTACGGTTACAGCAGGATTTTGCGCGTACGAAGTCGCGGGCACCATCTAGTTTAATATATAGGTAAATGTTTGTGATCAAACAGAATCAAAATGATCAAAATCAGACCAAATCAGGGATGTCTTGAAAAAAGGCCAGGTCAAGAGTACCCTAAACCGAAGAGCATGTATGAAGGGAATAATGAAAGTGGATGAAGCGAAACAAGTATGTAAGGATCGTAGCAAGTGGAAAGAAGTGGTCTCTGCCTACCCCTACGGGAAAGAGGCGTCATTATATGTATGTATGTATGTTTGTGATTTACCGTAGCAATATTTATGTAAACGACATCACATGAATGACAATAATAATTAATTTATGTTGTCGAGTGGAGCCGTTTATAGCCAACGTGACAAAATGTAATTAAGATTGCCATTTTTAGACAAACTCGATTTGCGTGTTATTATATAGGCGGTAATATAACGGGGTTATATTGTTTACTAACCAAACAGACCTGCTTTATTTTCCATGTTACTTAATGTTTTTCAGTATAAAACATTTTTCATTTATTATTATGAAACTATAAGACGTGGGTGCATGTAGGTAAACTATAAACAATTTAAGTATGTAGGTATATAATGTAACACAATTAAAGAATAGCTTAAAAGTCGGGTCCAATTCAAAATTATACACGTAAAGGATTCATCTAATATAACGTAATGTGTATTTTCAATGTTTTTTTAATGCCTGATGCCTCCCTAGATGCCTCCATCGTTAGAGATCTAGATTTCAATAATGTCAATAAAAGGAATACCTAATAATATTTAAGTAGATGAACCCTTAGCCAGGTTGGCTGTCAAGGCATAATGGAAAAGTAATAAATAAGTTTTAATAGGAGTTGCTATATAGGGAAATTCCAGTTTAGTCTACATTGACGAATTATGCGGGTCGAGCGGCACCGTCACAAAGGCACGTGCGTGCCCCGAGAGCATAGCGGGCTGCGGCTGCTCAAAGTCGTAGCTATCGGGCATCTGGTATCAGCCGCAAACTGTAATGGGCTGTCGTGGGCACCTCTGACGAGCCGACGCTCCCAGTGAGTAATGCACCGCGTAGGATGCGATGCGCCTTCGACACACTCCTGGAAACATACGTGACGTCTTTATCTCGTATAGGTGCCCGTTTGGGCGTCATATCGTCATTCCCATCCGAAAATGGAAGCTGGTTTTGATGGATGCGTGCCGTGCGCAAGCGATGACAACGATACCGAACATATAGCGTTCCGAGAGCTCTAAAACAACATTGTTGAAGCTTCGAGAACAATTGACTGCTTCAGTTATGCTGGCGCCAGAGGTTGTGGGCTTAAGGAGGCTCTTTCTTTCATATTTTAGTATCGTAAGTGCTCTTGGATCGTGTATAAAAATAAAACCAGCCAAGTGCGAGCCGGGTCGCGTACAATAAGTTTGCTTATTATTACGTTATTTTTGTACAAAGTTAAGTACAAAATATTATTATTATTACTAAGTTTTTCTAGTAAGCGCATTTTACTAGTTAGGCCTCTATAACCCCTGAAGTAACAAAGTTATATTATCATCTTATAGTTTTAAAAGTTCATCACGGATATGGATTATATCAAATGGATATTTAGAAAGATTTTGTGATTTTATTTTAGCACTTTGTCGGCGTGGCAAATATCTA
The DNA here is from genome assembly GCA_037179445.1 of Phengaris alcon alcon. Classification (NCBI taxonomy): domain Eukaryota; kingdom Metazoa; phylum Arthropoda; class Insecta; order Lepidoptera; family Lycaenidae; genus Phengaris; species Phengaris alcon. Next base: position 812,805 of record JAYRCH010000112.1, read on the forward strand.
TGCAATTTTCAGCTTTCTAGCAATAAGCGTTTGGAAGGTAAGCCGACGACAGACGGACGGACGGACATGACGAAACCATAAGGATTCTGACTTCCGATACGTGAACTACGGAACCCAAAAAAATTAGTAAGTTGGTATTTTATTATGAATCTTAATTGTTAATAAATTTTACTTTTCACATGCATTTGTCAAATTTTATGGTTTTATTCAACGGGAATTATTTGTTGCTCCACTAAGGTAGGATTTCTATAAGGTTCAATGTAAGTAATGTATTACAAACACTGGCTATAAAATCAAATTACGAAGTATAGTTTATCTAGTTGGTTTCCCTGTTTGTATTACAATTTAAAAAAATACACAGAAAAAAATAGCATGGCAAAGTAGTTTAATTAGCACATCTACCAATATTGCAAACGATTTGGAAAATAAATCTCACGGTGTGGGTGTCATATTATGGTTACGAGTTTACATACCGATAGATATTTAGCGAGAACGATGTCTATTGGCATAATTTTGCTAATATTTTCGGCCAATCACAGCGAGCGTGATTTAACCGGCCTTTTTTTATAACGCTTTTATTAGTTTCATCTGTATGTTTGCTTGCTTGCATGCTTGTTTGTAACCGACTCTTTTGGGCTCGATTTTGTCCTACTTTGAACGATCAGATTTAATTCAAACTTTGCACACCTGTCAAAGACGGATGACAATGCAAGAATTCGATTTAATTCAATTTTAATAATGAAAAATATTTTTAAAAATTAAAATTATAAATTATTATAATAAATAATCATGAAGTTCCAGGCTTACTCTTTGGCAAATCGTACTAAAAAGCAAAAAATAAATTATAGTTTAAAAAAACTAAAAAACAAGCTTTTATAGAAAATCTAACTAAAAAATAAAAAATAAAATTTAATAAATTTGGATTAAGAATAGTGTAAATGAAAAATAAATGTTTATTATTGTAAAAAAGCGTGGGGTGCATAGTGTCAATAGTTAAAATAAAACATTTTATTGGCAGATATGAGAAGGATCTTCACTTTGATAATATCTTAAAAATCACTTTAAACGAAATCTGACCGTTTGAAGTGGATCAAAATCAAATCCACTGGAGTCGGTTACATACAAACAAACGTACAGGTGAAGACACTGCACCCCACGCTTTTTTACAATAATAAACATTTATTTTTCATTTACACTATTCTTAATCCAAATTTATTAAATTTTATTTTTTATTTTTTAGTTAGATTTTATATAATTAATAGATTTACTTTATTGCCTGCTTAAATATTTTAGAATTATAAATTATTAGAATTTATAAAGATCATATTGGGAAATATGATCTTCTCTTATTACGCCTGCTATTAAGTTGTTTTCGTTTATCTACGTTACCACGTTCTGCTTAATTATAATGGGGTTGAAAGTGGGCTTAACGTTGAAACTTGACCTTTTGATTTACGATGATCAATTTTGCTAATACCTTACCAATGTTTATATTATTTATGTAGCTAATGATTTATTAATCATGATACTGATAATTTAGTTCGAAAACAATACAATATAAAAATTGGACGAACTGACGAATGAAAAAATTACCAAAAATTAAAATTGCCCTTTCGTGAAATTAGGACGAAACTTGTAGGACAAAATTGTAGGACGAACAGACGAAGTGCCCGAAATTGAGTCTTACTACAAAACTCTATTTCGGGCTCTTCGTCTACAAATGTTTATATTATTTATGTAGCTAATAACTTATTAATCATGATACTGATAATTTAATTCGAAAACAATACAATTTAATAAAAAAATGGACGAACTGACGAATTGACTGAATTAAAATTGCCCTTTCGCGCAATTAGGACGAAACTTGTAGGACAAAATTGTAGGACGAACAGACGAAGTGCCCGAAATAGAGTCTTGTAGTATGCAGGGGCGACCTAAAGATATTTTTGAGCGAAATAATTTAAAAAACAGTTATGATGGAATATTATGAGGAAATGTTAAGAAACTTAACCTTAAATGATCATTAGAAAGATAAACAGTTTAACCAACGTTTACCTACTGGACATGGGTTATTTTCTATGGAACAATTTGCTACGATCGCGACCAAAGATAAAATTAAGTTAAATATTTAAATGAAATCACACCTAGATTACAACGGCATAGGTACAGCAGGTGGGGTTAATTCTTTTATAGTTCGACTCATTTCAACGAATATTCATAAATATCATTATTTGCCCGCGACTTCGCCCGTGTGAAATTAGGTTATAAACTTTCATTTTTATATACATATTTTACCCACCTAGGGGCTGAATATTTGAAACGCGTAACTCGAAATACGTAACTAATTATTTTTTCCGTACTCAATTCATACGAAATTTCATGCTAATATGTCCAAGGAATAAAAGGTTTCATACAAACTTAAATCTATATTACCCTACTATACAGGGTGACCTGAAATTCGATACATTCCTTTGAAAGACAGAAAGTAGACCTCATTTACAGTAATATTTTTCATGGCATCCCCTATCCGAAAGTTGATATTTACAAAGTTATTGAAATTTCAAAAATTTTTTCTTTATTTTCGACTTTTTGACTTTGACATGACGTATTTTTAAAAATGTTTGTCTTTTTAGTGATTTTTTTATGTATTTTAACCGTCAATGAGTCAAATATTATTTTTAAGGAATAAATAGGGACAAACTAAGCGAGAATTTTTCATTATGAGACATGAAACAGAATTTTCTTTTAAGAAAAATGCACATTTTTCTTAAAAACAGGTGATTTTCTTAAAAAAATGTATGTATAAATACTATATAAATACCCCCCAAGGGGTAAAATAGGAGAATTTTGAAATGTAAATTGAAAAAAAAAATGTTGAAAAATCCTTCCTTAGTGGATAGGTATCTAAACTATGCCTACGTATTACTCATATGACGTAGGTACGTCAAAAATAATAAATATAGAAAATTTCAAATTTCTAGGGTTTGGCTTGTGTGTTGATACACCAGCAATCAGCTTTGCCTTTTGTATATATATTTAAATATGAATGAAAATTGTACAATCTAATAGTATTTTGGTTTGTGGTCGCCACTTTTGTAAACGGCGCGGCGGGTCATAAACGCCCTATGCTAATGCTGCACATGTAAAGCTGTACTGTACCTAATGATGAACATATTTTAAGACACTTTAACAATTTTCTGCTTAAATTCACTCCTTTACCGACCCAAGGAACTTAAAGGTTTGTCATATACTTGCTTTGTTTAATTGAAGGTCTACTGCAATTTGTAAGTAACATAGCGTTGTCTTACACAAGTAAAACATTTATAAGATAATTTGTTAGAGATGTTTATATACAAGTATAAACATGGTAAAAACTGAAATACATATTTTGTTTGAAAAGTGATGTGTCTATTTTTAAGTATCCGAATAACTTGAATGAAAATTATAGTAAAATTAGATTTTCATTAACTAGGTCTAATCATTATTAGATAGATTAAGTAGTACGGAAGAAACTATATACGGAAGACAAAAGTGTGAATGAAAAAAATAACGGAATAGATTTAAAAAATTGTCATAAGTGAAATGTAAATGCTAGTAAGCGCTTCTAATCTCTAGAAAATATAGTTTTTTTACTCACATTGAATAAAATGGCTTATAAAATAAACAGTGGCACTCCGAGAGTGCCAACAGAAGTGAAAACAATAGCGCACAGGCAAGCATGCGTCGCGCGTCTCGCCCGCCCTGCTTTACCTTATACCGAACCGCTGTCGGTAACGATGTTGGTATCAGTGTCGCAATTTCAATTATTTTTCCCATCTCATAAAATTATCAACCCGCCTAAAGCGGTTTTCATAATTTATATTTATTTTAATTTCATTGTGTCTAAATTACATTAAATTAACTACAAAACACTTTAACATTAGTTCTGAACTCAAAAGAGTTCATCAACATCAATAGTGCCCTATGCCAGGGTCGTAAGATAGAATCGTTCAATTTTGTTTTGGTATCAGTGTGCGTGAACCGAATCTTTTACGAGAAAGCGTGAAAAGTGGTGAGCCACTAGGAATCATCAATGGGCAACACCCACACACACTTTGCACAATATTATAGAACATTTTCGTCACTACCTATACATGTTTAATGAACGTTAATATGTAGTAATCAGTGTTTATGCTTGTGATAGCGCGCAGACAAGCGATTAGCTTCGTCCGGTGGCGATAACGCGGAACGCTGATCCGCAGACATTCTGCTGACGCGGCATTCCGCGGCACCATGAGCCATCGGAGACATTGTCGCGATGTGAAATATTTTGTCGGGATGGAAATTTTCAGAAATATATCCAGGCCAAGTCGCCATTAGACGGGCGTCTATAAGTCAAGAATATGTCAAAAACGACACCACGAACATCAAAATCTACGTCACGCTTTGACATTTCGTCTCTCTCGCGCTTATCGTGGCCAATTGTATCGAGGGTGCAGGCCTAGAGTCTAGAATAGGTGTATCTAGAGATAATGATGATAATTATAACAACAATAATTACATAAGTCGTGGGAGAATATAGTGCTTCGACTAAAACTAGTGACGGCTGCTATAAAACATACAAAAGTAAGGACTAGTGTAAATTATTATCAATTAAAAAAATGTACTGCTTAAGCAGGATTTGACCTATGTTCTAAATAGAAATAAAACTGTCAGAGGCAAATAGAAAACACGACAAACAATAAATAGATACGAGTTTTACAACAAATGAATTTTAGATTTTAATCTTAATTAAATTTATGACTGATGAATTGGTGAATGGTGATTGAAGCCTATTATGACTAAAGTATGTTATGAAATTTTACTTCGCAACCATTCCTAATTTTTAAAAGCCAAAGTTAACGTAGGTATATACAAACATACTTTGAATCTCAAACGAAGAATTACACAAGATCTATCATGAGATCATCGAACTCATTATGTATGCAAAAATGAATAATTCATTTTATTTTAATATTATGAACATATTTTTTACTTTATTTCACGATTAGGCTATTAAATAGGCACATTTTTAACAACTCCTTGCTATAACAGTAGGAATGACATGAATAGTTGGCAATATTTTTATTAAAAAAGGGTTCAAAATATTGATTATTCTGTTTTATATAATATTTCATAATACGAACTGCGAAATGCAGTGGAAATGTAAACGTTAGGATTCTCCATTGATTTGTACTATTAACTAAAAATGAAAATTTAAGATAACCTCAAATGTTTTCGCGCCAAAACTCTCGAAGCTCTAGATATAAGCCTAGAGCTCTAGAGCTAGTATTTTAGGTTTGTAAAGAATACTCGTTGCTCACCCTGTGTAGTTGGCGTCAGGTAGAGCGCGAACAGGTCGTCGACAGATGTCGTGGTGGGGGTGGTGGTCTGCGTGACGGGCGCAGCGTGGTGCGGCGGCAGCGGGCCCCCGTAGTGCAGCCCGCCCAGCGCACCCAGCCCGCCCGGCCCGCCCAACGCGCCCAGCCCGCCCAGTGCGCCCAGCCCGCCCAGAGCGCTCAGGCCGCTCGGGCCCGCCTCCACCAGCAGCTGCATCTGCGAGATGTCCATGAACTCGTCGCCGTCGACACGCCCCAGCTCCTCGTCCTCCGGCCGACGCATCGCGATCACCGAGAGCATCGCACGAGCGCATCCCCGTCGCAGTCACACCACTCACACTCACGCCACTGCCACTCCAGAACGCGCCGAGTTAGCTGACGCTACAAGACTTATGCCCTAGAAATATTAACGCGATCACAGATCATTACATATACGTATAGGAAACTACGAGTATCGGCACGATAATCACACTAACATCACTACGGGTCTACTGGTAAATGAACACAGAGGTTGCACGTGGTGTCGTCGCGCCGGCGGCGCCACTCGCTCGACTGAGCGAGCGCGGCGCGTCGGGCGGCGCGCCGCCCCCGTGCGAGTCGCGCGCTCCGCCGGTCCCCGACCGCAGCGCGCCCTATCAATGGACGATATCCACCCGGTCGAGGTCGACGTTCATTCACGACGGCCGAGTTAATGGCGTCGGAGCCGGGTGCCCTCGCTTAACTGTCTTCGCCCACGTGCGCGGGAAAATGGCGCGGCGTCGCGACGTCGAAGGGAGGCGCGCAAAAACTGCGGGGCGCACGAGTGTAGTGCCGGTGGCGCGCACGCGTGCCCGCGTGGGCTCGGAGGCTCGTCGCGTGCCCGCGCTTCTGCGGCCCACTCCCGCTACCATCACTTTCTCTGCGCTGAATCATATTCCGCATTCGGCCGAGCGCGCGGTGGAGCTCCCGGAGACCGTTTTGGTGATGCCACAATTAGCCCCAGGCACGTGCCCGTGACGCGCGCCCGGACCGGACGCTCGACCCGTTACGTATGCAACATAATATTTGATTACGTTTCATAAAAACATGTCCGTAGGTAATACGTCACAAATTGGACGATGCAAGCCGCTTCCATAATATTGTCATCGACGATATTGTTTTTCCTTCAACCAGAAGACATTCATTTGCGTCATTATTTATCACTACAATGTGTGCGTCCCAATATTTTTTAATCTCCTAAACTTTAAACGAGACGATCTTGTATATATATAATCGTAATCTCGGCAACGGTTGCAAGTATTTACATGAAATTTAGTATGCAAGGTGTTGGTGGAGAAAAATCAGTCTAGCTAGGATTCATCCCTGTGAAACTGCGCATTTTTATGTTATATATGTTTTTTCGACTCTATAATGTCAGTCCAATTGGCAGGTTATTTGTTCGGAAATTCGGAATGTAGTGGGTTCGAACCCCGGTTAAATTTTAAAAAGAGCTCCGAGCAAAGCTCGGTTACCCAGGTACTGAATATTATTGTTGCTTCTCTCATATTATGACTTATTAGATCATTTTAATGAGTGGTAATAAAGGCATACGACCGTATTTTATCTTCAGTCAGTCCTTTACCTATTATGATATTGAATTATTGTGTCGCCGAAATAAACGAAGCCAGTGTGTATTTACGAAGGCCTCGCTTCCCACGTCGCCATGGCAACCGACGTCGTTCACGTGCCAACAAATTTCAGAGGAAGCGCGGCGTGGGTCGATCACGAAATTAGGCTCAAGGATTAGGGCAACGATTTGTTACTCGACTGCGCGACGCAAAGGAGTAATGTGTTTATCATCCTATATATGTATGTATGTATGTTAGTAGGTATGTTTACTAACATTAGTTTAGTTATTAGTTCATTTATTAGTTGTTAGTACCTACCTACTGGTAGGTACTAACAACTAACAAAGGTATGTTGCACTATTATTATCAAACGCGTGGATCGATTTTGATAAATGATACGATGTTTGATTTATCATGGCGGCGCGAATGTCATAAAAAGCATAAAAAATTTCAAAAATCAATATGGCCGATTTTGGACGCCATATTGTGCAAAAGGAAAAATTAAAATCAACGAACTATGTCAAGTATATGTGGGGTAATTATTATATTAAATAGCATTTCTCAAAGTAAATAATTATGTAATGTGTACCTGGGCCTAGGGCTAATTTAAGCTCGTGGGAGGGATTATAATATTGTTTTTCAGGCACCCACCTGAAAAACTGCCGTCTAGCCGAAACGAAATTATGAAGCACCTACTTAATAGTTAATAACAGAGTTCTTAAAAAAAATTTAAGTAAATGTATTTACCATTGTAGGTACTTACTTGTGGAATAATTTATTCCAACTTTTGGGTGGGATTGAGTTGAATTGAAATTTTTCAACCCCTTCATTTTGAAGATAATTTCTTTTAAAAGTTTTTATTTAGTTTCACCTGTCCCTTAGTATAATCAAATCTTGTGAGTTCAATTCGACCCTCTTCCCGGTTTTCAATTGATCTGAAAATTTGCACGCATATATATATGTATATGCGTGCAAGCTATATTGACAATGCAATATTATGATGACATGGACCACCGCGTGATGGGCCCCAGGAGCGCCAGAAGCCTTTGGCTCGGCGTACCAACCGCGGCCGCCAAGAAGCTCATCAGTTCTGGGCGGCTGCAGGTCGGCTGGGTCCATGCGAGGGTAGAGCTGCTGGCCGCGAGGCCAAAGCGGTGTTGCTGTTGCCTGGACACCGTTCATTTGGCGGTTAAGTCTTCGTGCCCGGTGGACCTCAGTGGGAGTTGTTTCCGCTGTGAGGAGCCGGGCCACAAGGCGCCCGAGTGCACGGCGGTAACTAATTGCCCCGTGTGTGCGCTCTGAGTAAGGAGAGGCGAGACCACATGTTGGGGAGCAGCGATTGTATAACAGCGAAGCTGCCCCCCAATACAAAGAGGAAGAGAAAGGCACTGGCATTGACGGCCCGGCAAAAGCCCAAGGCCAAAGGCGCAAGGGCGGAACCATCCACCCCCGCCATGGAGCTGGATGCGTGACTGGACCCGTGAGTGGTGATTGAGGGATCGCCGCATACACGATGGGTCCCGAGGATAAAAGCTCCCCTATACAAACGAACTAGCCGCCGCGAAGAAGAGGGCCGGACGCGGCAAGCGCTGTATGTGGAGGCAAGCTACCGCCCCGATTCCCACGGCCCCGCATTAGCACTGAATGAGGGCATCGCCAGGTTTTGGTGGGTAAAGGAAACCGAGAAGTCCCACATAGCCCCGCGAGGTGTACGTAACGTACTTCCTTGAATTAAAAAAAAAAAGGGTATAACTCCTGTACTAACAAAGCCGTTATAGTTTTTCTTCAAAGTTTATTAGATGGATTTTTTGAGTTAGCCGTTTCGCTTTTAGATGCCCTATTTTAACAAAAAAAGCGCTTAATAGCTCGCAAACGGATGCCTAAATCAAAAAATCGATAATGATGCCTCACACAATTGGGTAAACGCGAGAAAAAGAAACATCGTGGGGATGTTTCTTTTTCTCGTCGTTTACGTATAGGGGAGGTACCCCAAAAAAAATTTTTCGTGATTCAATTTTAGCACTTTGTCAGCGTGGTAAATACACATATCTATCCAAAGTTTCGTCTTTCTAGCACTAACCGTTTGGAAGGTAAGCCGAAGACAGACATGACGAAACTGTAATAGTTCCGAGACGTGAACTACGGAACCCTAAATAACTTGTTTCAAAAAAATAATTTACTGATATAATTTTTTACTAATTTGAAGTATGTCTTTTATAAAATAATAGGAACTAGAGGTTGCTGCCCTGTGGTCGAAATTCGACTATAATTCATGTTTTAATTATAAATAAAGTTTCAACTTTTTTAGTTATTAGGTATTTAGTTATTAGGATTGTGAAAGAGAGATTGACACTCATTGACAATTGTGTCAAACCTACTGTAATATAAACAAAAAGGCTTGTAGGAGTGAGCATTAGTCATTCCCCGCACTGTACGCCATCAGCCTTTCACTGAACATCTGCACCATCACTCTGACGTTGGCAACTCCTATTACAGGGGAGGCTATGCCAAAAGAAGAAGTAGTAGTATGAGTGTGGTAGTATGTGTTGTTGTTATTTTTATAAATTTAATGTACTTCTAACCGTTATTTTTAAAAATATTAGCTTTTGGCAGGCCTCCCTTTACTTTAACTTTAAATGTGCCAAATTTCACACTGATCCGTATGCAATTCTCTTAAAATCGTACTTGAAAATTTTGTTTCACGTATTAATATCGAATATAATATAATACCGAATTGGCTGTTTTATAAACGTATCCAATTAAAACCACCCACGTCACGTAAGCCTACAGAAAAGGTTACGTCGTGCCTACGCGCTACGTAGCTGGGGGTACACGCCTACGGCCCTAAGTAAATAATTTACTATGTGTTTGTAATTTTCTTGATCCGTCCGTGTATGACTTGGGCACGACATTTTTGATTAATCACGTTGGATCCAAATTGTGTTTCACTACTTTAGATAATTTTCTTAGTGAAAATTGTTTTTGAAAATTGAAAATTATTTGAAAAGTGTTCATTTTAAAAATTTCAAACACAAAAAATTAAATAAATCATAATAATAATTATCATTTATTTAATTTTATTTCTTACTAGCTGTCCCGACACCTTGTTCTGTCTTGATTATTATATTACCAACATACATGTACATATATACCTACAACTACGCCTACTCCTACATCTACAACCTACACCTTTTCCAATATTTCTCACCGTTTAAACCTTTCCTTATCTTCCAGAATTATTTCAAGTCCAGCCGTTCTCGAGTTTTAGCGAGACATAGAAGATCCATTTTTAGGGTTCCGTAATACTCATGGAACCCTTACAGTTTCGCTCTGTGCATCCGTCTGTCTGTCTGTCTGTCTGTCTGTCTGCGCTTTTCTGAAATCGGAATTTGTGTGTTGTTTACGAATTGGTCTCGAGTTCGAAAACGGGTTAGATTAATATTTTTGTGATTCTTTTTATTGCCTTTCTTATTTGCCTTTATATTTTTAAATATTTTATCGTCCAACTAAAACTTCGAACAAAGCTCGGTCTCCCAGGTACTAGTTAATAATATTATAATATCACTGAAAAGAAAAAAATAAAAAATATTTTAAAAAATATAGAAACCGACTTCCAAAGTAAAAGCGATAACATTCTTAAAATCACTAAAAAGTATGAAATAATTCTTATTGTCGAAAAAGTTCAACTTTAAAATTCTGCTAAAATGTAACTATTTTTCTACTCAATCTTATTTTTGGAATCGGTACCATCCCAAACAATTGTATAAATCCTTTGATAAAAAAATCATTAATTTTAACACAACTACGTCCTTATACATACAGATATTATTTTTAAGAACGCGCGTCAAATTGGCTGGTTATAAGATTTTAGTGATTTTAAGAATGTTATTGCTTTTACTTTGGAGGTCGGTTTCTATATTTTTTAAATATTTTTTATGTACTTGTTGAGTCTATACTTGGTTAGCACTCATTATTTTTAAATTCTCCTTATTGTTGTATAAGAAATTTGTAACGTAACGGAAGAACTTGAAAACAAAACAAATAAATGATGCGAGTAATGGATGTCCTCATGGCAAACGAAAGTTATGTATAAATAAAAAAAAAACATTGAATATGAAATTGTAAACATTTCTAAGGACTCATTATGACACAGGTACAAAAATAATTTGTTACTTCAAGTTCATTAATATTTTTCCCGTTGGAAATTTCCCAACGTTGTATTGTAAAGGGTTTTCCAATAGGGACCCTCGAACTTTGACTGCGCATAGCGGCTATATATAAAGCGATGGCTGAAAAATCTGGCATATATTAGTCATAACAATTTATCGTGGAAAACTGCAAGCTTTAAAAAGTGTAGAATTGTTTAAATGTGTTATTAAAATCAGCGCTCTATTCGCCTAACGTTCCATGCGTTATACCGGATGGATGGTATGGATCTCACAAATATGTGGTTCCAACACGACGGCGCTACTTGCCACACAGGCTACGGCACACGAAAAATTTAAATTGATTGAATGAGATGCTTCGTCGTAGTCGCATGGTGGCGACATCAACTGACCGCCAAAACTGTGTAATTTAACACGGCTCGATCACTTTCTGAGGCGCTACGCAAAACCTCTAGTCTGCCCTATAAGCCAACATAGCTGGCTGCCTCATAAATGGAGCCCCGTTTATGCGAAGATGTCGTCAAAAATTGGCATACAGCAGAGTCGTGGTGACTATTTGGCAAAAGAAAATATTGGCATCGAATATCCTATTCATTGTTATAAAAATTGAGGTTATATCACTTTAACTGGTTGTTTTATTTCATTTCAAAGATCGAGCGCTCTTAATGAAAAACCCTTTAATATGTTAATCCTCTTTTAATCATTCATAATTACATTACTATATTTGTTTGGATTCTACGTCACGTTTTCATATTTTAATTTTTCTTACAAATAGTGTTATGTAAACGTTTATAATTACTTTTATTTTATATTCGTAATCGAGTCGAGTGTATGATGTGTTCATTTATTATTAGGGTCCCGTAGTTAAATACGTTGAACACTCATTGTTTTAAACACTTACGGATTGTGTCGCGGTGCACTTTTCTTTTTCCCGACGTTTCGGCTACTCTCCAGCAGCTGTGGTCACGGGAGGGCTGAGTTGACAGTTCGTCGCTTTAGTGCTTATTTGTTCTATCTACCAATTGATAAAATTTACAGAAGATTTTTTTCTCTAATTATTTAATTAATTTATATTTTCTAGATTTAAAAGTTTTTCTTACTAAAAGAGTATTTAAATTAATATTATTTTAGAGGTATTTCTATGGAGATAGAACAAACATGCATAAAACAAATTGTGAATGTGAACTTAGAACATAATATGAATAGAGATAGGACAAAGTGACTGTACCATTTTTGCGAGCTTGTTTGGTCTATCTACCCTATTCATTCATCTGTCATGTACAGGTTGGTCTTAATCATGACAATTTATTTCGGATATTTCAACTCGGAAGGAGTAGATAATATATAATTTTAAATAAACCATTGGATCATGGTCCAGCGAAGTAGGTCTTTATTATAATTATGGTCGGTTATAATTATGGCCGTCATTAGACGTGTAATATATTCAATATTTGTATTGTGCTTGCCAAGACCTTGCTTTTGATATCAAACACGTGATGATTATCTCGGTTTAATTTTTTTGTTGTTAAAATCTCAGGTTAATTTTTCGATATATAAGATAAAAAATATTAATATAGCTTATGTTACCCGCAGCATCATTAGAAATCGATTAACACCACATTTATTAAAATGAGATCAGTAGTTTAGACGCTACGATCTAACACACATACAAACATACATAGACTGTCAACATTCGACCTGACCGAGCATACCACCTCGCTCGGTCGGAGATCTCCCTTTGGGGCTTGCCACCATATTCCCACAACTCTTTAGGAAAATTATTTTGAACGAAATCGGACAGTAACCTTTGAAGTAATTTGAAAAAAAAACCTATTGCACGTTGATAGTTACGGAATCCTCCTTAGACATGTCCTGACATGCTCTTGGTTAGGTCGGGTTATTTTTCATTATACTTTTATGTTTTACGACTTGTTTTTAAAGTTTGTAAAGATAAACAAATTAGGTAATCAATTATTGTATTTTAACTGTGGGCAATGTGCCGATTTTGCTGCGAAAATAAAAATAACTGTTTTTAGATTGTTGTTTATTTTAAGAATATCTACGTAAACGCACGATGCATTTAAGTAGAAAATAACGTTGGTACCTAATGCTTACAAAATTGTTATGTTGTTTAATGCATGTTTCCATACGAATCTGGAAAAAAATATATTTTACCGATTTAATTAAAGTGCTTTGGACAGTAGCGGCGTAAACTACAAGCGCACTACATTAATAAATACTTGTCTCAGTTTGTAGGGTTCCGTAATACACAAGGACCCTTATAGTTTCGCTCTGTTCGTCCGTCCGTCTGTCTGTCTGTCCTTCCACGCTTCTAGCTTCTGTAATTATGAATATAAATGGATGAAATTTGGTATTGTTATAAATTGTGTATAGATCTCAGTTTTGGCATCATAAAATAATAATTATTTTATATTTTTGGGGTGGTTTTGGGGTGGGGTGGATACATATGAAGTAGGGATGAAAAATATTTTTTCATTCTACCCCATCGTGTGGGGTATCGATGAATAGGTTTTTAAAATAAAGGTAAGATTTCATACATGACTTTTTTACAAAGTCAACCATTTTAGAGTAATCGGCCTCCAAAGTGGTTTGTAAGTTACCCTAGCATTTCTAAACTACAAGACAAACTACATGCTGATAGATCATGCTAAAAACTCTAGGAAAATTATTTAGAACGAAATCGGACAGTAACTTTTGAAGTAATTTGAAAAAAAAAACCTATTACGCGTTAATAGTTACGGAACCCTCCTTAGACATGTCCTGACGTGCTCTTGGTTAGGTTATTGTTAGACAAATCCCTTTATTTGGTCTGAGAGAGCAATGCAAAGATTTGTAGGTGATTCAAAATTTTTCCTTATTGAAATATACGACTTTATTTTTTAAGTACATTTTCTTTTCTGTTACGATTAGTTTTCGTAGTTCGTGGTAAAACTACGAGTAGCACTGCGCATTCTGCCAAATTTCTCGGCAAGAGTAAGGACAGCTTGCTCTACTCTACGGGCAAGGGGTGACGCAGGCATTTGAAGCATAAAAATGTGCGTGCTTTTTAACCCCCGACGAAAACAGAGAGGTGTTTATAAGTTTCACGTGTCTGTCTGTGTGTGTGTGTGTCTGTCCGTGGCATCGTAGCTCGCAAACGGTTGAACCGATTTTGATCTAGTCTTTTTGTTTGAAAGCTGTATGATGGAGTTCTCTTAGTTATAATTCCTCATCGTCAGTTAGCTTACTGCTTGACAATTCGGGGGTTGCTTAATTTCTTTTTAATTTTCACAATAATAATACACGGAACTTCTTGCACTGTTTCCACTTTAATAGGTATTGTACATTCCACCTGTTAAAAGTGAAATACTTATTTAAGTGGAAACAGTGCAGGAAGTTCTATGCATTATTACTGTGAAACATGAACATCCACCAAGAACCTGCAGTACAATCAAAAACATCTTTTAATTTTGTTTATCCTCTGTGCCCTTCATTTATTAATCTGCCTGCGTATTAATCTGCCACTGAAATGAAACTTCTAACAAGTGGGTAATGTGAAAATTGGATAGTCGAGTGGTCGTGGTGACGCACCCGTCTCATCATTAGCACCGCAATAATGACGTGGCGAAGCCGTATCTAGATATAAATAAATCATTGGATCGATGACCCAATTTAACTTCGTAGATGTTTATTAATATTATGTTTTTAGGCGTAATAAAATTATCACCCACTCGATAACGCCTTCGGAAAATATGTTGATTTTGACATTTTTAATACAAAACACGCAGTTCGGTTTGCTGAAAAAAATATTAATAACTTTCTATTGCAAATTTTTTTAACGATATTCTTAGTAGTGTTTTTAAAAAACACAAAACACAACTTAGAATATCCTAAAACTATACAGGTTGTAACAATTGACCTAAAAATTACATATGTATGAAATATCAAAACTTAAGTGTAGAAAGTCCTATTACAAATGAGGAAGTTTGTGAGGATGGATCGATGGATAGATGGATAGAAAGAGTAACTCTTTTACACAAGAACTACTGAACGGATTTTGATGACTTTTGGTATTGGTATGGAAGTAGTTAAGCTCTGGTTCATAGGCTACTTCTTTATCTCGAAAAAGCTCACCTGAAAAGTACGTTATGTTTTCGTAGAATTGAGCCAATAAGGTAATTCCAATTAGACTAAATATAAGTAAATTCTTCGAAACTATTAACCTAGTCTACGTGAAATTTGATCTTAATTGTTCCTTTATTAACATTACTAGTTTTTGCCCGCTGCTTCGCCCGGGTAATTACAATATACCAGGCGAACACTGTATTTTTTCGGGATGAAAAGTAGCCTATGTGTTAATCCAGAGCTTAAACTAATACCATATCAATTCATTTCATCAAACCGTTCAGAAGTTTTTGCATGAAAGAGTAACAAACATCCATCCATCCATCCAATCATGCTCACAAACTTTCACATTTATAATATTAGTAGGAATAATATCTTATAATTTAAACCAGTACGTCTTGTATAATTTTATATCATCGGTTTCTCGAAAACGGCTGCAACTATTACCATGAGTATGGTATGGGGTAAAATCGATCTAGATAGGTTTTGTTCCGGAGAAACTGCGCATTTGTTATAAATGTTTTTTCTTTCATCGTGCAACAATTTATAAATAATTTAGACCCTATAGTCAATCCGATCGGCAGTTTGATATGCGTATGTGTAATTTTTGTGTTGTTCGAACCCTGGTAAAATATTTTAGTGATTCTTTTTTTTTTCCTTCTACTCGAGCTCCGAACAAAGCTCGGTTACCCGGGTACTACTGATTAAGTGTAGACATTTAGCTAGCTGTTTGCGGGGGTGAGTAGGAAGATCGAGTATGGTCAGAGCGGGCTGTCGTCATCGATCTATTAAAAACTGATTGCCTGTTGTTTTGGTTTCGGACAAAAACACCGGGCATCGGCTTCGGGACTAATACAGGTATATTGTTGAGCATTGGTGGCGACCTGACCTAATATGGCGCGGTGTAACAGACCATATAATTAAGTTTATGACATCATGTAACCAGCCTCTTAATGATGTTATTCACACGGTATTTTAAGGCAGTCTTTCATTTAAAATGTATTATGTCTATTAACAAATACCTAAACATATTAGATACCTAACAATTTGAACTCAACTCTCTAGTTTTCAAAAGAAGTCTTAAGGCAATAACATAGGCGTATTTTTTTCAAAAGCTCCTGAAGATTTCAAAAGCTCTCAATCTCAATCAGATTTCAATTTAAAAGCTCCAGAAAATAAAAAAAATATATAATACTCATATTAATTGAGCGGAAATTAGACTAATGGTCTTTGCTTAAATACCGACTTTAGAGACCGCGCTTTGCACGGAGTTCTCTCACGGAAAAAATATTGCAATAGGTACCTACTATTGTGTCTGGGTCATTTTATATATTCTGCAGAGCTTATTTCGGATTTAGTACATAAAAATATAACTGACATTGTAAATCATATTTTTTTACTTTAGAAACTTTAAAAAAAATATGCTGTTTCCTACAATGATGTATAGATGTGCTATGACATAGATAGCCGATTCTGTTTAAGTAATCGAATAGTTCAGAAAGTTTTTCAGTAGCAATGATAATCTGTACGCGGTAGCCAGCATGCATAAATCAAGTTATCAAGATTAGCATTTTGCATTTTTGCTAGCCATATTAATACAATATTCCCTTTAACTCTTTTATATTAGGAACATGTCTCTTAAACAAATTGTGGAAGTTTACCATCCGAACGCGCAATTATTTTTAATAATAATTCCAGTAACAAATTTAGCAAATGCACAATGGCTTACGATGGCTCGTTTGTCATAAGCGATATATACATGGTGTTTTACTTCTGACATGGCTAGAATAATGCGGCACTTTAATTACTAGCCAACGTATAATGAACGAGATGGTTATTATTCACGGCTACGAGCAAACTCAACTATTACTTACGTAGACATTTAACACGTGCCCACCTGTATGAACTTTCTCTTGTTTTAGCGGTGATTAACTCGAATACACAGGCTGTTATAATAATGAGTAAGCTTAGCCATACGCTCACTATTGCTAAACGTATTTGTATTTGTTTTGACATCATTACATTGACAAAATTAAGTCTTAATAACTCTTTATGAAAGGTACTGGGGTTGTTACTGTGTCTTAGTACAAAGAGTCTTTTATTGCTATACCCTTCTTTATATAACGCTAGCTGTGGCCCGCGACTTCGTGCGTGCTAAAGGAAATCTCGCAGGAACCGTACATTTTGTCGCAATAAAAAGTAGCCTATGTCCTTCTTTGGGGTCTACTCTATATGTGTGACAAATATCATCAAAATCGGTCCAGTAGTTTCCGAGCCTGTTCAATGCATGCAAACAAACTTTATAATATTAGTATAGAGTAGAAAACATGGTTTTGCTGCAGTCATCACAAGTGAATTGCAACGACCAGTGTCATATTTCCTTTAAGCCATAAGCTATATTAGTTATCTGAATAAGACTCAGCTAGGTATAGCCGTATCTTCTGCAACAATGTTGAAGAATATTATTGAAATAGTAAAAGTGTACACTGTACATATCTACAAATATTAAATTACTGATCTTATCCCAGGTGGAGATATGACGTAAGATAAATGTAACTTAAGGCGATTTTCAAAGGCGCGCTGCCGGTAGGGCGCTGATGGTCCCCTTAGCGCGACGGGTATCTAAAGGTCGAATCTGGAAACTAGCTGTTTTAATGTAAGTCGATACAGTCTCGATTTCATTTTACAATGGTATTCTTTTAAACGTCAAACATAAGTCAAAAGCTGAACAAATATCAAACGCAATAGTAGAATTTGAGCCAGTTTATGATAACAGGATGGTACAATTATAATAGGCATGTTGCCTAAAAAGATTTTTTTCGTCTATTCAATGTTAAACAACATGTTTGTACGAGCGGAGTCGAACATTAACGCTTGTTTAGTATAACCGCTGACCGTACACTTTACAAACGTTATAAAATTGTGTAAACATAACTATATTTTTAATGACAATAAACACTTTGAACGGGTCACTGCTGTCGTCATTCCTTGAGATCAGATTTATTTTGGACTTAAGTACATCCAACATCAACATCAGCATTCCTGTAGGGAAACATCCCTACAATGTTATTAAAAAAATTAGAACCCATTTTCGTATAGCTTAAAAAATAACAAAGATAAACAATTTAAATATACAATATGAAAGAGAGCGATATATCGGCCTGTGACGTCACGAGTTGCACCCGCCATACATTTGTCATTACAAAATGTATGGCAGTAGCAACTTGTGACGTAACAAATCGTTTTGCGAGAAAGAGATGGGCAATATTTTTTATTTGCTTATAAATTTAATCGCATCAATCTAAATACCTATTTCTTCATTCTAGATTTATGTATCATAAATCAACGATTTTTAAATTGTAATTACTACACTATCACCCTTATTCATTGAAAGTGTAAGTTAAATACCGGAATGGGGCTTCTGAAGACGCATTTCTATATTATCTATATTTTGAAAACGCTATTCAATTCAATTTATATGTAAATCCGCTGGCGCATAAAACAAAAAGAGACATTGTAAAAACTTAAGCTTCATCATAAAGGTAAACTTTATTTGCCACGTGTACTTTTGCGAAGACATACGCAAGTTACAAAACAATAATGGAACAATCTACATTCACTACCGTTTGTAGAAGCAATTCAGTGTCATGCTAACGGGAAATGTTAGTGCAATTGCAGGGCCGGGGTTCGATTCCCGCGCGAGATAAATTGAGCTTTCGATAGATTGCGCGCCGTATTAGAGTATGCGTATTGAATACAAATACGCCGAGACGCGTGCGCCCCGACCGCTATCGAGCTTTATTGAAAAATTTAATCGAACAAGGCGCGGATATTATTTATTGATGTAATATTTTAACTGAGTTATTATAACACAGTTTTCACCGTTTAAGGGTGTGAAAAATTGATTATGTCCAAGAACAATTTTGTCTTAACAAATATCGACATTCTAATGCCTATCAATATTATCATATACTGAAAATAGGCTGGTTTTGTTTTAAATGGCAAAAAGCCGTCTTTGCTAAGTTATGATAGAATTAGATCTAATTATGAGAAAGTAATCGTCAAATATCATATAACTATAAGAGTCTGATCACACCGCAATGATACGCGATGCTACGCAGCGCTGCATTTTTAAGATAGGTATTCAAAATGGAACTTTATTCACTACAGAAAAAAATACACGTTTTGTATGACTTTGCACAATGCACATTCGCTGAACAGCGCGGTGGAACATGACTTTCGAACTCTTACAATGAACGTGCATCTTCGCGTGTAATGAATAAAGGTAAATTTTGCATATATATCTCAAAAATGCAGCGCCATGACGCATATCGTTTTGTTTCGGTGTGAATTGACCCTATGGTTTACAGGTATTTCTGTTTGATTCAATATTTTTATCCAATTGTGAGGGGTAATTTTCGGGAAACTGGGAGTTCTAGATTTTTCTTAGAACTCCCAGATTTACAATTTGTTAGATTTTACATTAACACCCAATATAATTTGAATAAATTTCCATAAACATATAATATCCCACCAAAAACATATTCATGTTAAAATATTGCCAAGACGATACCATGTATGTATCGACGTTGTAAAACCAAGCTTCTGACTCTATACGCCCTAACTCGACATGACTAACTTCACAAACTCTACCCCTTAGTCAAGATACGTGGCCCCAATCAGGAGTTTTTAGACAGCAATAAAATCTAAAGTATAAGACCTATGCAATCAAAACTTGACCTATGCAATCAAAACCCAAGTTATGAGAGTTCAAAAAATCGACGAAACGCTCCGAGAAAAGGTAGTCTGGTGGTGCCCTTGCGTTTCGCTTGACTCGTCTTGGCGGCTGATTCATAGTACTCACAAGTCAGCTATTACTAAAAGATTTTGTTGTTTATCCAGAATCAGAATTTAAATTACACAACTTCTCTAAGCCATAAAATTCAAACGTCCAAAAACTGTGTTGACGTATCATAAAAATCAGTACATAAATTATAAAACTAAATAACAATGTGGCGTGTTACGCTACCGGCGCGGTAGTTACTCGAGATTTATCACCTCAAATTGTGTATTTTTGATCGGTCGCCATTTTGGCGTCAATAAGTGCCGTTTAACACTTGATATAGTGTTGGTAATTTGTGTTCGGGGTTCCGCTTTCCATTTCAATTAGTTGGAATTGGAGTTTGTGTAAGCGATAATTGGTTAAACGCTTTATTCGTACATTTGTTATCATAATATAATCTTTGATCCGTTGTATGATTACTTTGATTGATTACAAAATGTATTTCAAATGTTGTCAACAGTTTGGACAAGAAATACAGTGTAAAGGTATAGGTATCAGGAGATAAATTAAAGGTTTATATTTTTAGACTTCATATATTATTAATAGCGCGTGTACACAAGTGCCGGCAGGGCAACATACCCTTACGGATACTAATTAACAACTGTCCTTACTGAACTAACTCTTAAGACTAACTAGGGGCAACATACATACCTGATACATGTATACAAGAGACATATGTGCATAATTGCTTATGCTGCACGCTACAACAGTTTGGGTAAGAAAAAGCCGCTATGATGTTTGTTCTTGTAGAGTCACTTAGGTATACCAACCTACTACAATTTGTTGGATTATACATTTCCCGTTTTTCAATTCGTTATGATTAATTTGTCAATGAAAATTCATAGGAATTATGATGACCAGCGCTTATCAGGGCGCGTTGATAAATGTTTTACGCGGACTGTGGAGTCACGGGTCAGATCTAGGCGCCGCGCCGCGCGGGGCAGGCGCGTAACAAATGCGATGCGCCCGCGGCCACGTTATAATTGTGCTTGTGGTAGTGGGGCCATGGATTTGTGGTATTGGGGATGTGTTAGAGACGAGTTTTTAGAACCATTTAGGTGCCCATCTTTTTAAAACTAGCTTTTGCCCGCGGCTCCCCTCGCGTAAATACAGTAACCCACGGGGACAATGCACTTTTTCGGAAAAAAAAACTGTTAATGCAGAGCTTATACTACTACCATACCAAATTTCATCACAATCCGTCCAGTAGTTTTTGCGTGAATGAGTAACTAATATCAATCCATCCATACATACATCCATGATCCATCCATCCTCACAAACTTTGACATTTATAATAGTAGTAGGATATAAACGGAGATGTCTCAACTGATTGACTGCTATTCACACAATAAGAAAGGATTTTGAGAAAATCCACTCTTTAAGGGGTGAAATAGCGGTTGAAAGTTTGTAAAAAAATATATGATATTGACTTTGTGCACAACTATCAAAAATATTTAGAAATAAAGAACCATTGAAATAAACATTTTAAACAATTGAAAGAAAAGTTTTCGTTGAACTGTACAACAGTTACAGCGAATACTCAAGCGCATTTAAAAACATCAATAAGAATCTCTTTAAGACACTTTCCTTCTTTCTTAACGACTCGCCAAAATTTATTTTGTATCTTTAGAGACTATTTATGATTTCAATGCATAAAACGAATATGAATACGAAATATGTATATTTAACGATAAAGAAAGAATTAAAAATCCCTTAATTTGTGATATTTTGGTAATAAATTCATAATAACACAAAATCTAGATGTGATAAAAAAATTAGTTAACAGGAACAGATTCAGAGCATTAAAATCTTAGACTCACATCTATACATTTCAGAAGAAGGATTTCGTTGCAGACCAATGTAATATTTATTTAAAGTCTGTCCCGACGATCCGAGGTAATAAATACAAATTATTTACACTTGTAACTCCTCTGGTGTTGCGACTTGCGTTCCCTGTCCTTAAAATCCCCAACCTCAGGGCCTCAACAATAGTAACATTAGATAGTTATTATGACGTAGAAATCCGTTAATAAGGATTTTTTGAAATACATACCCCACGGGGTACAATGTGTGTGCACGGGGGTCCACGCCACACGCGGACGAAGAGGCGCGCTAAAGCTAGTTTATTTATGAAGATAGTCTGTGCAGCGTAAACTGTAGTTTGTAGGTACTAGCGTACTCGAAACCCGACCCTGCCATGACTAGTTCAAAACTATTAAGACTTGAGTTGAAGGCTTGGTCAAGGCTGTGTATCCTCAACCCTGTCACTATTTGTACTCATCATAGTTAAAAGTTATCAAATTTTATCAGTCTACGTTTCAACAACGTCATAGTCACTCTAGCAGACTTTGAGCGTCGCTATATAATATGCATTCGCAAATTCGAGAATTTCTCTTATGCCTGCGTGTGAAAATCATATCCCAAGGAAAGTTCGTAATTCATCGTCTGCCATCCACTCGCCCGTGATTTACTCCACCAAATTGAGCGCCCAAAGGTCGCACTATTTCACTGGCCAATAATAATCATTTAAGAACACCTAAGCAAGTGTTTTATAGCTGTATAAATTCCTATATTCTACAACCTTAAATTTCCGTTCCGAAGTTTATGATTGAACTAGATGTTACTCCCGACTTCGTGCACGCAAAAGAAAATCCCGCGAGAACCGTACCTATTTCTGCGATTAAAAGTGGCCTATGTCCTTCCACGTAGTCTTCTGTATATCTGTGTAAAATTTTATAAAAATCGGTTCAGTAGTTTTAGAGCCTATTAAATGCAAACAAACAATCCTTCCAATTTATAATAGTAATATAGAAGTATAGATGAAAGCTTTTGTATACGAGAGTCAAAAGTAAAGAAAAGTATTTAAAGACATGTTAAAGTTATGTATAATATTAGGTACTTTCATATGAAATTGGCGTTTTGTCGTACAAGTGTCGTGGCCACTTTGATCTCAAATATATCTTCTTTGGTTAGGAATTCCAATTTCAAATTTATACCGCTATTTAATCATGCATTTGTGTTTCAAAAACCGCAATTCATTTGTTTTTTCTTCTTCTGGTTTTTCCTTTGCGTCACTCTGTTTACAAAATGGATAAACTTGAAATATCGTATTATTTTCGAGTACGAGTTCCACCGTGGCACCAGTGCTGCAGAAACGGCTCGAAGGATTAATGATGTGTATGGCGGCGGTGTCGCAAAAGTAAACACAGTGTGTTTTTGGTTCCAACGTTTTCGTTCGTGAAATTCCGACCTGCAAGCGGACGGCCGGAGACCAAAGTTGATAATGAAGAATTGAAGGCTATTGTGGAAGCGGATCCATCGCAAGCCACATCTGAGTTAGCTGCAGGCTGTGGTGTTAGTGATAAAATTGTTTTATTCCACTTAAAGCAAATTGGGAAGGTGAAAAAGCTTGAAAGGTGGGTACCTCATGAATTTAGTGCAGCAAACGGCCAAACACGCTCCGACTGCTGCGTTACATTACTCAACCGGCACAATAGTGAAGGGATTTTAAATCGAATCATTACCTGTGATAAAAGGTGGATCCTGTACGATAATCTGAGACGCTCATCGGAATGGCTGAATCCTGGCGAACCAGCCAAAGTCTGTCCCAAGCGAAAATTGACTCAAAAAAAGTTACTTGTGAGCGTTTGGTGGACTATTGCCGGTGTCGTTCACTACAGCTTTCTTAAATCTGGTCAGACGATTACAGCAGATATCTATTGCCAGCAACTGCAAATCATTTGCAGTTGCTGGTTCTCATCATTTGAGGTTGGTCATTCGCTCTAGGTCACTGCTGCTTCAGGACAACGCTAGACCACACACTGCACAACAGACGGTTACCAAATTAGAGAAGCTTCAATTGGAATGTCCACCATACTCCCCGGGTCTTGCTCCAACAAATAATCATTTTTTTTAGAAATGTGTATAACTTCTTGCAAGTGAAAAATTCAACTCCGTTAGGGCAGTCCAAAGCGCCTTCAAAATCTTTAAATTTATTGTTATTAATTTCTGTCCGAATAGTTTTTTTAGTAAACGAATAAATGAACTACCTATGAGATGGCAAAAGTGCTTAGATAGCAATGGTATTTACTTTGATTAAATAAATATATTATGTTTAAAAAAACCGACTTTATGTTCCTCCTTTACAAAACGCCAATTTCATATGTAATGACCAAATATAACTAGAATTATATTAAATTATAATTATATAGCTCTTGACCACGGCTCCTCTCGCGTACATTTTCCTGCGACGAAAGTAGCCTATGTCCTTCCTCGTGGTCTACTCTATATATTGTGTGCCAAATTTCACGATGATCGGTTAAGTAGTTTTTACGTAAAAGCGTAACAAACTCACATTCATATATATAATATAAGTAAGTATACTATGGAGTATGCTACGGAGTATACTCTTAGGACGTGGTAGTAAGTGGTGGTAAAATAGAAATGACCAGCTCCCGAATTAAATCATTTAATCATCAAAATCAAACATATTATTATAAAATAGTCTAAGTCCCAATAAAGCGACTGTTAGTGTTAATATAAATCTTAATAAATATTATGCCTTTCTTTCAATAATACGAAAAATGAGAGAGATAAGATGATATCTAATCAACGATTTACGTTCGCAGGCGTTGGTGAAATTTGTACTAAAGCTTTAAATTCCTCTACGATTTGTTATAAGTCATAAGTCTAATAGGGAAGAACTAACACTCTACTGCCTTAATGCTACTCCAGCTTATATTTTAACTTTATCTAAATACATTTGACACTCGCGATCTCTGTGAATTACGTCGCGTTATCCTTATCAGAAAAGGTATGAGTTATGCCATAAAAACAGAGGTATAACAGGTAATCAAAAACCTTTTACTCCCTAACTACTTTATCAATTAACACCACAGTTTTATTACTCTGATGTAAAAATATTAAATAGTTCTTAACGTGTCGAATCAGTAGGAGATATTGGTAAGTACCTTTACTAATTATCAAAAATGTTTTAATATCAGTTTCCTAAAAGCATCACGGCGGATGGCGTCGCTATAGTTTATTCGTTTTTTATTGGTATAATTTGTACACTTGGGTCTGAGGCGTCGTACACTTCAGCGTAACAGTTAAGTGATCTTTCACCTAAATAATCATAAAAATATCATCACAGAATACCACGTCTCCTAAAGTCTGTTGACATTTTCTTATTTATTATCTATTAAAATACTGTATATTATGATATTGGTAATATATTAATGCCGGTTATTATAGTTTTGACTTGTGCTGGTGTAAAATGACGTGTATCAAGTTTAAATTATGCAGTGTATAAAGATCTTAAAGTTTTATTTGATGTCAACATCATAACTTTTTAATTTTTATTTAGTTTATTTTAATATTTTTTGTTATCTGTTGGCCAGTTATAGAAACATAATCTTTATAAATGCGAGTCGAATCTATACAAGTAAATTAAATTGAAGTATATATTTGTACTTTTAAATTAACAGCCTTTTACTAAATGCATATGAAAGTATAATACGGTACTTACAATAAATCAATTTTTAAAATTTTTGGCTGTACGGTCTGTCTGTCTCTCAGTTAGTTCCGGCTAATCTCTGAAACGGCTGGACCGATTTTCACGGCACTTTCTCTGGCGGATAGCTGATGTTATAAGGAGTAACTTAGGCTACTAATATCTTCGGGTTCCGTTTAAAAAATAGGGGTTTTGTTTCCGTTAGTTCTATGCACACGAAGTTGCGGGCTAATAAGAAATATTATATTACTTGCGCTGTAAGTTATACCTTTGTTATGCATGACACATATGTATTTGACACAAAAGTTTCCACTAGAAGGAAGTTTAAAAAAAATAGACATTATTCAGTATGCAACTGATATCAATGTAGGTATAAGAAAATATGAAACGGACCTTAAAGCTAAATTCAATCAATTGACGCGCAACACGTGCACAGCAACCGCGCGAGACGTTGCCGCTGGCGCGTTACATGATTATGCTCTCGTACCCACGAGAGTTTTTTTGTGGTCGCGACAGAAAAAACTGCACTAAACAATAGTTCCTTACATCATGTCGCACGCCAAATGTTGCCCTGGATACGAGGATTTGGCCCAAGAGCTACTAGGAAATTTAGAGCAGGTGTTTGAGGCAAGCTGAAACCTTGTCCTATACTTCTCCTATTGTACCTCAACACGAGACTGCAGGTCTGGCCGGTCAGAAGCGGGGCTAAGTCATTATAAAAGTTTTTGAAAAGTGTAAAAAAATAATTATTAATAAAAAATAATAAATTTAATCCCCAAAAACATGTTTGAGGCAATTTGAAATTTTGATATATTGTTAGTTTAAATGTTTAAGGAGTTGGGGAAAAAAAGCCAGGTCATTTAGTAGGGGCTTTAACCTCGCCAGACCAGTGTCAAAGTAAATTGGAAAAAGGTTACAAAAATAAAAACACAATATAAACTAAAAACTTAAACATTAAACTCTGGGTATAAGACTCTCGGATAAAAACCTAACCAAGAGCATGTCACGACATGTCTAAGGAGGGTTCCGTAACTATAAACGCGTAATAGGTTTTCTTTGAATTACTTCAAAAGTTATTGTCCGATTTCGCTCAAAATAAAAATTATTTGAGCTAAAGAGTTTTTAGCGTGATCTATGAGCATGGAAATTTACGGATATCTATCTCCATCATAGTTTAGAAATGCCAGGGGGGACCAACTTATAAACCACTTTGGACGCCGATTACTCGAAAATGGTTGACTGGTTTGTTAAAAATGGTTGGTTAAAAAAGTCATGTATGAAATCTTGCCTTTATTTTAAAAGACCTATTCAACAATATACTTCTTATACTACTACTTCATTCTACACGATGTGGTAGAATGAAGATATATTTTTCATCCCCACTTCACATGTATGGGGAGCCACCCCTAAAATGTAAAATTATTATTATTATTATTATTTATTTTTCATATTATTGTATGATGCCATATACGTACAGTCTTTAACTGTATCAGATTTCTGTCTGTCTGTCGGTCTTTCTGTCTGTCTGTCTATCTCTCCGCGCTTCTTGCTTCTGTAATTATGAATATAAATGGATTAAATATTTTATACTTGTATAATGTGCATAGATCTCGGTTTTGGCATCATACAATTATAATAAGACTGGGTATAAGATATACCCACAGTAAAATGTTTAAGTTTATATTGTGTTTGCCTCAAACACCTGCTCTAAATTTCCTAGTAGCTCTCCATCTTATTAAGTTCAGCGTTGCGTAACCTTTACAATATCGGATGATTAAAAATAAATTAATATAATAATGTATGGTATATTTTGATTTGTTAAGCGTGTATGACCAAGGTATAAATATAGTCCACCAATCGCAAAGTAAGTTAAACAAATTGTATCTAATCCAGTCGTGACAAGCGAATTGTGCCCAAACCTATACCCGGTCGGTGACCTCTGACATTAATTAGGGTAAGAAATCTGAAAACAAACGGAACGAAGAATCAAATTATATTACGACAATCTTTTTGTTGTGGACATAAAACTAGGTATTTATAGATTTATTTGATTGAGGCCGTAACTATCTTTTCTCGAAGCATTTTGCGGCTTTTTGGTGGCCGCAAATTTTCGTTTGTAATAAAGCTAGCGGTCTGAATTTTTGTCGCGGAGAAGTCGAGGGTACAAGCTAATGTTTAAAATTTCATAAAAAACGTCTTTGAAAGATATAGAGGTTGGGAGTGTAAGCAATCAAAGCATACTTCTAGCAGACTTAGAAATTTAAAATTTGCTGTCAGTATAGGTTATTAGCTACGTATAAAGGCAAGGTAGTATAAGTAAAAATTAAAAAAAAAAATGATTTTAGAATTTTTTATATATCACAGGAAGAAAATAAATAAAAAAATAAAAAAATAATTCATTGCTCACATTTTGTTACCGTTTGTGGAAAACTTGATTTTTATAATTTATTATATTATAGTGACTTGGCAATGAGCACTTTAATAAATCAATATATAAATATTATGGTTACTAATGGCTTAAAGCTAGTGCAAACGTCTTATTACCTGCAGCCATTATATTATTTGTGATCTAGATTGTGTTAACGATTTTCAACTTAGAAAACTTAACTAAAACTATGAAAAGTTTTTAAAATGGTCAACTGCCTTTGAAATTAATGTACGAATAACCCGCATTGTACCACTATTGTATCCTTATTGCCATAGTGATCGAAATGCTTCTCCAGGTTTGTCAGTGACTGGCATGGGTCTATCTATAATCTCGACCTCTATGGCTCAGTGGTTCAGCGCGTTGGTGCTCAAACCGGGAGACGCGGGTTCGAATCCCGCCGCAGGAACAAAAAGTTTTTTTATGTTCCTGGGTCAAGGATGTCTATTAAATATGTGTATAATATAATAAAAATCTTAAATATATGTATTGTATAAAAGTATTAAATATACTTCCCGTTTTCTGGTACCTGTAACACAAGTTCTTCGGATACTTAGCACGGGGCCAGATTGACGTGGTGTGAAGCATCCATAATAATAATAATAATTATTATTATTAACCTGTTCTAATTATATTACAATATGAATACCGCTACGGACAATTTATATCTTTAAGTGTTCATTGCTAAGCCACTATAATATAATAAATTATAAAAATAACATTTTCCGCATACGGTAACAACATTTTTATGAGTAACTTGTGGCGGACCAATTAGCGCCACAATTCTGAATCGCGCTATCGAAGTTTTCACAGCTCGGTGGAATATAAACAACATCCGAAATGCATACAAGTGAGCTTTGGCCTGACCGAGCATACCACCTCGCTCGGTCGGAGATCTCCCTTTGGGGCTTCCACTTATATCCACATTATTGACCCTCGACAGAAGACGCCTCCTTCTGGACATCATCATCATCACTCCCCACCCCTCCGCACCATGCCAACCAACACTAAAGGGCCACTTTAGGTGTTTCATATTGTTTCATAGATTTTTTTCCTTACAAAAATCGTGGTATTGTAAAATGGCTACATTATTCATCTGATTTCATCATATTAGAAAACATCGATTTTGACAGTTTTCAATAGAAACGCGTAAAATAGCGCTGATAATTTAAGAGTTGAAAAAGAATCATATTATGAGACACCTAAAGTGACGTTTTTAAGCCCCTAGGTCGAACGAACGCTCATCGACTTCATCGGGCACTCTCACTACAACGACCGATCAGCAAGCAGAGGACGTCTCTCCTGGTCAGCACGTAGCATCGGCCCCGCACGGCAGTACTCCGACTCACTGGAACCCGTGCAGCAGCAGCACAGTCGGCCTGCCCGAGCATACCACCTCGCTCGGTCGGAGATCTCACTTTGGGGCTACCACTTTTTCCCACAAACGAATTAAGTGGACTATCTTGAATTGGACTTGGTCTCTACGACTTCTTATAGCTTTTTGCGAAGTAAATACTTGGCTTTTTTTCATTTAATGTTTTTAAGGATATACTTTTAGGTCGATATATTCTAACACAACAAAGGAAAAGACTTGAAAACTATCTTACTAAGACTATGATTTAAGTGTCATAATAACTGTGTAACGTAAAATACATATTTTAACATCAAACATATTATAATAGTTGTATTAAAACACTATAAAATAACTTGAAGCTGTGAAGTGTAAGTAGATGTTTAATAAGAAGTGCAAAATGAAAGAGAAATGTCGTTTCGTGGTGCGATGATGGCCGTAGTCGGCGAGTCCGCGCAGCTTGACTTTGTTTTTACGACACTATAACCTCCGCTATTTATGGCGCGTATTTAGCATAGGTCCTCACCGTTCCTTCCGAGGGCCGACTCGGGCGCTCGCGTGGGACTGCCTATCGTACACAGTATCAATAAATTGCACTCGCATTCGTCGTGTTGTGCAAATAAAAGAACAGTGCCACGTGTTATCGACGAAAGGTCTAAATAAATTCGAATATGTACTTATTTGTTGGTCTCGATATCATCGTTTTACAAATGACCGTAGAATAGTGCTGGAATAATTGTCGAGACAAAAATCGATTTCAACCCTTTAAATTGCGTTCGCGATGTTTATTTTTATCGAGAAATAATCGAGTCTTGACGAGCAATTGCTCTTTTTGCGTGCTCGATGCAGGGTATCAATTAAATATCGAGTGAGGTCGGAGCGTTCGCGGTTATGAATATTCACATCCATCGAGCTGCCGCCTGCCCCGCCTGCCCGGCCGCGAGATATCCAGGTGGCAGATTCAATAGCATCCATTAGAAGCTATTATATGCCAATAAATAAGCGCGAGATGCTATACGTTTCGCTCCGATCTGGCCATAACTCAGAATAATGCCGTCACACTGATGCGATAAACAGGCATCGCGAGGAGAACGTTTTCTGAAAAATTTGTTCGAAAATACGTCCGGAATGAGGATCCTATTTTAAAATAATAAAAAAAACCGACAAAGGACAATCCGCGAGTCTGAAAATGTATGATTTAAAAAGTATAAGGTTATGTATAAGATATGTATTTGCATTTTCAATTTGTATGCATATTGGATGTTGATCTTGACGACATAGCTTGTATATACAACACTAGTGTGAGGTAATCAATTAGTCTCCTCGATGGCCAGCCATTTCACCGCGTAGATGAGGTGATTGCGTTGTTAATATTATGTTTCGTCGCTAGGTAAGGTAAGATCGGTATCAATTTCCATCAAGCGGATATTACTGTCCGGAGCTGACCACCACCGGCTCCGGGAATTCGCGACTCGGTTTACACCTAACATAATATTTACCAAATATTATGTTAGGTGTAAAAAAATTAAATAGGTGTTTTATGTAGATTGTGAACTTTTCTTAGGCATCGATTATGTGGATAGCGAGAAATAGATATTTTAAACATCTTAGTTTAACCTATTTATGTTAAAAGCTTTTATTAATAACTAATATCTACTTGTTTGCATATGCGTTCTTATAATGCCTGTTATGTCTGCAATAAGGACCTTTCATACCTACCTACCAATTTCAGGTTTGAGTTTATAAATAGCAAAATTTTGTTGACAAATAAACTTATTTGAATCAAATAATTAATTACTTTTGCAAATTATGTAGGCTCGGAATATAAATGTCAAATGGAGAGAAATATGATCTGAAAATAGCAAGCCTATTTCAATACATTGACATCCAAATTTAGAAGCTAATCAGAAAATGTGCCAATAATTTTTACACGGCGTCTAATTTTATCTGAATTATTACTTTGCCGGCTGTGGCGAAATATTGTAGGTATTTCGACAAATCAACTCAATATGAGAAGTTTAACTATCAATATCTAACATTTCATTTCATCTTTCCTTATACAAAAACTACTATATTATATACTACTAATTTCTTTTCCTTCGATATAATCCGCAAAAATACTTAAAGAAAATAAATCCAGCATGGATGGACTTTTTTTTAACATCCACCATCCTCCAATGGATGGAGGAAGCCACCTTCCTTTTTTTTCGTTTTACACAATTTTAACATCCACATGTTAAAATTGTGTAAAACTGTTAATTTTATTATGCAAATTGGAATATGTATTCTTGAAGTGATAAATTAATATTTTTTTAACACATAAACTTATTTATAAGTAGCGAATTGAGAACGTGACGAGTTTATAATAAAAATATGGCTTATGTTGATATCAATATCAATTGATATTTAAATTATAAGTTATAAGGTTTTAGAGATTACAATCAGAGAACTAGTTTAGTGGCGCCATCGGCGTCAAGAATGGCGTTCATTTCAATATATTTAGGAAAAGCGACGAATCCACGCTGGAATGCGAATACCTCGTAAATAGCTACATCTCGTGTGGAAACATTCCTATCTATAGAGAAATATAATACAAAGAAAGCGCCACACCTCCTGTGGCGTTACGAGAATTGGGCTTCTATTTCAAGTCAGCGAAAATGTGGTGTTATTATAATAATAATATCTATGGACGCTTCCACTCCACATCAATCTGGTCCCGTGCTAAGTTCTCCAAGAACTTGTGGTTCATGTACCAGACAACGGAAATATATAATAATTTTATACTATACAGAAATCAACTATTTAAGAATTTTGTTATATTATAAATATATTTTATATACATCCATGACCCAGGAACATAGAAATCATTTTTGTTCCTTTGGCGGGATTCGAACCCGCGCCCTTGGCTTGAGCACTGACGCGCTCAACAACTGAGCCACAGAGGTCGTCTTATTATCAGGCTAAGGCTATTCAATTGTCCCTTAAGATAAACTCTTATCCTGTCTTAGTCTTCTGTCATCCTGGTATTCGTTTTCATGGCCATTATGTGTAGATACTCTATGGTCTATACTCGACAGCCACATGCCCAATAGATACGAGAATCGCTCTCGCCAGTGTCCATCAACCAGTCTCAGATACAGTGCGTATGATCGACAATAATTTAAGATTACACCCTGACTAATACATAAAGCATCGAAGCCTGCGTATAAATTATGGAGTGCAACGGAGATATTGTGTTTCACGTCGGTTAGACACGCGCTGGATATCTGCGAAAAGGGCGAAATATTGCACAAATTTCAAACCGGACAGGACATTCGATTCGTCGCGGTGTTGGATTTCATTGCGCTATATCGCCCGATCCACGACTGATACTGCTCATGAGCTAACATGATATAAAGAATCGTGTTGATTGTTGTTTATTGCGAAACAAAACTACGATGATACTTTTTGTTGAATGGGAAATATGTTGTATTCATTGTTTGTGGCCTTGAAATGCCAGGCCTTGCAAGTACAGAGAGTAGACGAGCGTAAAGAACTTTCAAGATGGTGCTTTAATGTTTTAATTTAGTTAACAAAATAATGTAAGTTTCTATTGCTTCTTTTTGTATGATAACAAAGGATAACTTTTAAATATATAATATCTGTAGGTAAATCAAAATTTAATTGGAAATTCCAAAGAATTATTATTTTTTTAGTAGCCATTATCTACAAACGAACAAGTTGAATGTAAACGAAGCTTTGCTCGGTAAGGAACAGGTTATTCTCGTATTATATCAATTTCAATTAAACTATTTCAGTATCATTAATCCGTTTAGTATTCAACAAACGTACTTATCACCGGTCTCGTTTTACTGTCCAGATAAATTAATTATTGCGTTATTGCGTGCATATTGTTTCGACTTGTTTTCGTTCTTAATAATAATTAGTATTCGAGTACCTTTACGTTAATTAATCCGCCTTTGTTTTTCAACTGAGTTTATTTCAAAAGCTATAAATTGCGTTCTAATAAATTGATTTACTTAAACATACGTAATCTCAAATTCATTCATAAATAGCTGTTTTTAGGGTACCATAGTACTACAAGGAACGTCGTTCGCTTGTCTTTGCATTTGTCTGTATGTCTGTCCGTATAACTTCTGTAGTAATGGATATTAATGGATGAAATTTGGTGCACTTAGTAAGATTAGTGAAGATTAATTTATATTTTAGGGGTGGCTTCACGTACATGTGAAGTATGGGAGATTTTTATCGTCCAATCCCAACGTGTGGGGTATCTTCGAATAGTTTTTTTCAAATAAAGACGAAGTCAAGTTATTCCCCCCTCGCATTTCCGAACTAAAAACTACTAACATATGAAAAAAAAAATTGAAAGAAAAAACCCCTACATATTTGATATTTAGCATTCATACGTATGTACGTTAAGGTTCCTTTCTATAAGCCGTATCCTGACACACTCTTGGTTAGGATATTGAATTATAATTCATAATGGTTATAATACGTCATAACTTATTTTTAAAGCAAACTTACTCGATAACGAAATATAGTTATCAAAACATTACAACAACCTTCCATGCAGATAATAAGCGGTTTCACAGCCCGTACATTGTAATCGAATTTATAAATACACTAATTCAGATACTCGAATGAACATAATCTTAAGAGTATAATAACATAATCGGTAAAGAGAAACAATAATGAAAGAGTCTCGGTACTATACTTACAGACGCCGGCACAACGAGGAAAAACATTTAGTTTGTATTCAAACATAATACCTTTCATAACGTAAAACAATCGCGGGTCACGAGCTCATCACCAGCGGGGCACAAATCACCGCTCGCACTCAATCCCATAAATAACTTTGTCAATCTGCTAACTTAATAGCATAATTTATCCGTCACGGGACAGCATAACGAGTGGAGCCGATAATAAAACAGAAAAGCCATGAGGTGATAATAACTGTCCGTAAATAATGATTCCTGATTGCGGGGTCCAGAGCGGGTCGCGCCCGCTAAAACATAATGCCCTCGGTACCTCGAGTGTAGATAATGAACCTATGGTTCGTTGGATCTGACCCGTGTTCCATGTCTTCTGTTCAGTAGAATGCCGGTTCTAATTAACGCCAGAGCGCGGCCGGAGGATGTCGCGATTAGAGCGACTCGCCCGTTAAGGAGAAACAATCACATCTTCAACAAGGAGTACGCGAGATTAGCTACTTCCCATGCTATTGATTACGACGACACGAGCGTTCCGAAGCGTGGTAATTGTACAATGTACTATGTACATATTGTTGTTTTATCTAAGTGTACGATAGAAAAGATGTACTCATGATTTACTTTTTTCAGGGTTCCGTACCCAAAAGGTAAAAACGGAACCCTACTACTAAGACTCCACTGTCCGTCCGTCTGTCTGTCACAGTTGAACTTTTTACAGATGATGTATTTCTGTTGCCGCTATAACAACAAATACTAAATATAATTTTTTAAATGAAAACTCTTTAGCCGCGTTGGGCACTTTTTGGTAGGGGAAATCTTATGGGTTTTGCGTCACCGACATGCAAATGACTGACTAGTTGAAAGTCTATTCAAAATTATTTTACCTACGACTTGACCTTTATGCCGACGATATAAGGATCCTTGTTTGTCATGTCTTTTCTTTCGTCGTGTAATACAAATAAGATATGAGTAATTTTGAACATTAATGTCGGTTACGCGTAGCGCAGTTACGTAGGCGCTTGAATTTTGCGTTGTTAACCAATTAGTTTCGAGTTCGAATCTCGGTCAGACGAAATATTTTTATTCTTTTTCTTTTATTTTTTTTTATTTTTCACATCTATCGGCAATCTCTTTAACTGCCAATGTATATTTTTAAAAACTTTAACCCGACTACGTAATTTACATAGCCTATATTACCCGGGTCATTATTACGAACCTACTGACACCTCAATCATTAAAATCGGATGAGTAGTTTAGGTGCTACAGTGGAATAAACATACATACATACATATACGAAACAGAATAAAAAAAATATTTAGTATATATTTACAATATTTTTGTTGTACACAAACGTGTTTTTTTGCCGTTTTGTTTGTAACACTTCGTGCACTTGTCCGACTCGCACATGTACGTATTACACTATGGTGTGCCTACAAATTGGCATAACAATTAACAACCTCAATTTTAGCCTGCCAACCATACGTATCACATAGTATTATTATTATATATATATTATTAGTACACCTATAGAATTAAATACATTCTACGATCGATGGATTGAGTAGACGATGTTCTATAACGTACCTTCTACCCACCGTCTATTTATTATTATAGTCGGTGTTATTTACAAATTTTAATATAGGTACTAAATAGTTATCTTTAAAAACGTGTTTCCTGACAGTAAAATCAAAAGACAAAAATTATAACCCGACTAAGCAAATTATATACCTATGTTATCCGGACTATTATTACGAAACTATTAACACTTCGTTCATTAAAATCGGATCAGTAGTTTAAGTGCTACGATACAAACATACATACAGACATAAAAACGTACATGATAGATTGCCAAAATCATTACCCTTCCTTTTGGCTTCGCCGTAGTCGGGTAAGGTCTTCAAACAACTTCAATAAATATTTAAATCTCGGGAAAACGCCTCTAATAGGTGTTAATTCCTTTTCAATAGGACATGTCCGAGCTAATGTGGCTTCTGTAGTGGCAAGTATTCTCACGAAGACTTTGCTCGATATGTTCACAGATAAATACCATTTATTCATGGAGCAATAAATTCAAATTACCGGATCAACAATACCGTGGATACCATCGCCGATACAAACTTGGATGTAGTTTGTTTGCATTTCCAATTTCGTCTTTTCAAATTTGCTGCTTACTTTTTGCATGCCAAACTCTTCTTTATAAATTTATATACACATTTAGACGACTTCGTTGTCCAGTTGCTTAGAGCGTGGCTCTCGACTCGGGAGGTCATAGGTTCAAACCCCGCCTTGGAACAACAACAAAAAGTTTTTCAAGTCTGGTTATGACAAAGCAGGCTGATCACCTGATTTTTTGACAAGAAAGATGATCCATGCATCGGATGGGCATGTAAAAAGTCGGTCTTGCGCCTGATCTCTCGCTAGTCGCCAGTCGTATTGGCCTTCCGTCCCACTGGGTTACGGAGTAAAGGAAGAGATAGTGCTCTTATGTATTTCGCACACACTTGGGCACTATAAAAAAAACTCCTGCGTAGCTGGTCTGGTTTCAATGAAACCGGCCACCATCACCGAAATCGTTGTAGGGGCGCTATTTAGATCTAGTATCTAACGTGCCTAGCTTTCGATAAACTTGGCTTCACAAAGATATTTTACAGCATATATGAACTGTCACTATTCTCTCTATTTATCCGATTACAGCGAAACCAAAAAAAGGGCAGTCTATGTGTGTTTATATAATTATATGTATGTTTGTTCCATCGTAGCACCTAAACTACTGATCCGATTGTAATGAATGAGATGTCAATTGATTCGTTATAATAACACAGGCTATATAATTTGCGCAGTCGGGTTATAGTTTTTAACTTTTGTTTTGACCATTATTTCTTATGTCCTGTAGTTAATAATTATTCTACTGATTCCATGCTCTACCGAGTCGTCTCGGTACAGTATGTATGAAAATATTTGAATGTAAAACTATACGGATCATATATTTAATCAACCGTTTCACATCTAAATTTAATTTTGATGATATTAACTGAAGCATTAATGTATTTTTAAAGCAGGAGTAGCACGCGTGATCAGATAAGGCATGTAAATTATTAAATATTATCGAATGTCGGATACGGTCAGGTGGCTATCTCTGTTATTTGTCGTCAACAATCCGCTAGGGCTTTTATCGTTTTGAGTTATGGCAACACCGAGGACCGCTGCTCCCTCGTCTCCGGTTACGAGTCCCGCGGCCGCCGCAATGTTGCCAGATAAGGCGGCTTCTGTTGCCGCGCTCCCGATATCATCTAAAAACCTAATCGCTTATGAGAAAGCTTTTAAAACGTTTTATGTCACCTCTATATCTAATATTTTAATGGCCGCTTTTCTGTTAATGCCATTAATGAGTGTATATTTTTCATGCCGTTGAAAAGTATTAATTACATACGTCCGTTTACGATATTTATTGAGGTGATCAATTTTAACTCATTTTGCTACTTTATCGACGATAATTGATTAAATTTGTGAGGATTTGAGAGTTAAATTACAGATTTGTGTATTAGTTTACTTTAAGGTCGTAAAACTCACTAAGCGCTGATGATTTGTCAGTAACGAGAAATTAAGTGAATAGCTACTTCGGTTGCTGTATTATTTTATTTTCATTTATTTTGTAACTAGCTTTGTACATATTTTATTCTTTAAATATTCAATAACACAAATATAAACACGAAATGTCACTAACACAACCTGATAGTTAGGAAACCATAATTGTGCCTTGAATTACGTAAAAAGGCCCTGCAAAGGTAACATAACAATCAATAGCCTATAAATGAAATATTAAATTCTGCCAAAGCATAATAATTAAGACACCGACTAGGTCGTATTTTGTTTATTACCTAGATTTTAGCATTGAAGGCAATATAATAAATCATTTTAGCTCGGATAAGAATTTCCTTCATTGTGTCGCTTGACTTAAAGCAGATTAGAGTTTGATTATATCGAAACAGGAGAGATAATTCTAAGCTGAATATTTATGTGAATAAATCTGAAAGTTTACTAAGTGCATTGGAATAGGAAGTGCGTACAATCTGCGGGCAAACTCGCCTCGATATTTATATCTAAATGCTGTCTCATTATCTAAAACCTTACAAATACTATACTTGAGCTTATCTTCTGTTGTTAAATTATCCAGTCTTCTGGCCTGTACTATTTGTAGAGAACAAGTTTCTGTAAGAAATCTAAAATGTACATTCTTTTTTACATTATTTTTTTCGTATTTCAAATTTATACCGGGTGTCCCAAAATTAGCACGTCACACTGACACCGTTGGTAGATGAACCCAAGACGCATTGAATAAGCCTAACATGCCCATAGAAAAGTTTCGTGGGTTTTGAGTTATGACCAGTTTTAGTCATTTTTTAAAAATCACCATTTTTTTGTAATGTTCGTTACAGAGACTTTTTAAAATGCCTTTTATTTTCCTTTTTTTTATGTGTACTCCCTCAAGACTAGTTACTTATTATAAAACAAACAATACTTAGTCGATAAGTAATGTGAAGTAACGACAGTTGATAGTCAATCTCAATTTTATTCTCACATAAAAATAATAGTTTCGACTTTGAGCAGCCACCGTGAAAAAAAATTACTTCAAACATAATGAACAAATACCTTTAAAAACTTCTCTATGCCATGCGGATTCCAAAATAGTGTAACACTTGCCCTTTGATTCTTTACACATTACGTGAGAGTGGGAATAAAGCTGTTGAGGCGAAGATGACGTCATACACATTTTACCTGCCATTTGCCTGGGCGGCCCAACACGGGTTCTGAATAACATAAGAAACGCTGTAAAACATGTTTCAAAAAGAAAGAGTCGGCGATAGCCGATACTTGACCAAGTGACCAGCCAGCCAGACCAGCCCCAGCCAGTCAAGCCAGTTCGTTACCTTGCGTTTCGTGCTACCGACGTGTTCTCGGCGCCTCTGCATTTTGTTTTGTGATTTTCAACGTGTTTTTGGCTTTTATACTGGATTCTGTTTTGCTTGTGAATTTGGACTATTGTAAAGTGGAAACGACGACTCAGCGCTTAACCGGACTCTGATTTTCTTGGGAATTATGTGAAACGGGCACGATAGCGAATCCCAACGTCTCTTACTCTCATAGCGAGTACGCAGACATGCATCTAATTTATGGTGAAACCAGGCGAGTTTCGACTCGCGGGAACGTAACTTACAATGCGAGGTTGGCTGCACGATTGTATGCGGAACGGTATCCTAATCATACGCCGACAAACTACGAAATTGTTTCGCGCGTTGTTAATGCATATCGCGAGGGTCGAGTACCAGGAACTAGAGGCCCAGGCGCTGGAAGACCCCGCACTGTAAATGACGATGTTGTTTTGGATGAAGTCCGCCAGGAGCCAGGTACTTCAGTGCAGATCATTGAACGGCGCACTGGGATCCCAAAATCGTCGGCACATCGAATTTTAAAGCGGCACAGATACCATCCCTACCACATAACAAGTGTCCAACGCTTCTAACAAGTGACTACCAACGGCGCGTTGTATTTTGTCGCCAAATGATTGCTAAATGGACAGAAAATCCAAACTTTTTTAATGATGTCTTGTGGAGCGACGAATCTGCATGTAAACGAGATGGATACCTTAATCTCCATAATCTTCATAGCTGGCGTCTAACCAACCCTCATGAAAAAAGAGAAGTTCGCTCTCAATATCAATTTAAAATTAACTTGTGGACAGGAATATTAAATGGCCAGATTAGTAGGACCATTCGAGTTACTAGCTGTCCTGAATGGAGAAAATTACTTAAATTTTTTGGAGAATGATTTTCCAGTATTACTAATGGGCTTCCCTGAGGAATTGAGGGAAAGATGTGGCTCCAAAACGATGGCTGCCCAGCTCACTACGCCCGCGCCGTATGAGAGCACCTCGATATTGCATACCCTAACCGGTGGATAGGGCGACTGGGACCGATCTTGTGGCCGCCACGTTCCCCGGATTTAAATCCTTTGGATTTTTTCTACTGGGGATGTTTAAAAGATAAAGTCTACGCAAAACCGATTACATCTGAGGCTGAATTAAGGCAAAGGGTATTTGAAGCAGCCCGTGAAATATCGACCATAAGCTTAATAAGAAGACTCAACCGAAATTTTATACGAAGGTGTCACTTGTGCATAAGAATGGGAGGAAGACAATTTGAACACTTGTTGTAAACAAAATAAATGCAAAATTTATTCGAAACTTTTTTTATTTTCCTTCAACACCTACACCCCCCGCCCACAAATCTCTTCATCTGGCTCGATGACGTCATTTGGCGCTCTAGCGTCAGGGAGAACGCGGGGAGATGAAAGAAGAAGTGAGATTAAAAACTTCATTCCAGCGAGCGAGGTGCAGAGATATTGTGTTATTCACACTAAACTGTTGTCTGCTCTGACACTATTCATATACTGTCCACGTCCACAATAGATAGCATTTCGGTGTTAACAGCGTATTATTTTTTATCTCTTTCAGTCCCAATTACTAAGCCAGGTAAAAAAAAGACACCCTACTAGACAATTCTCTATCTACTTGATCGTGGCAACTGCAGGACTTACTGGTTTATTTTTATTAATTCCACTTACGTAAGGCATTGATGAGAATCAACTAAAATTTGATAATTTATCAATAATATACAATACAAGTGTTACACCATTTTGGAATTGGCATGGCATAGGGAAGTTTTTAAAGGTATTTGTTCATTATGTTTGAAGTAATTTTTTTTCACGGTGGCTGCTCGAAGTCGAAACTATTATTTTTATGTGATAATAAAATTGAGATTGACTATCAACTGTCGTTATTTTACATTAGTTATCGACTAAGTATTATTTGTTTCACAATAAGTAACTAGTCTTGAGGGAGTACACATAAAAAAAAAAAAAAGTGCATTTTAAAAAGTCTCTGATACGAACATTACAAAAAAAATTGTGTTTTTTAAAAAATGACTAAAACTGGTCATAACTCAAAACCCACGAAACTTTTCTATAGGTATGTTAGGCTTGTTCAATGCATATTGGGTTCATCTACCTGCGGTGTCAGTGTGACGTGCTAATTTTGGGACAGCCTGTAAAAAAAAATATTAATATCATTCCTTACAGATTGTGACGTAAATATTTTTGGAATAAGAAAACGTTCAACTTGAGAGTTTTAATCAGTTTTACAGCATGACGACCTCTGTGGCTCAGTGGTTCAGCGCGCTGGTGCTCAAGCCGGGAGTCGCGGGTTCGAACCCGCCGAAGGAACAAAAAAAGTTTTTCTGTGTTCCTGGGTCATGCATGTGTATTAAATATGTGTATGATATAATAAAAATCTTAAATATATGTATAGTATAAAAGTATTAAATATACTTACCGTTTTCTGGTATCTGTAACACAAGTTCTTCGGATACTTACCACTGCCAGACTGACGTGGTGTGAAGTGTCCATAGATATTACATTATAGATATTATATTACATAGTTATCTACATCCTATATTATGAGTTGATTAAAATATATTATACAGGGTGTATAATATATTCATAGTGTATTCCGCAACAGCAAGCAACAGTGCGTGCCGGGCGCCCGTGCCTCATTCTTGTTTGACAAGACGCAGCAATTATTGCCTGACCCGCGTGATATATGCAATAATCAATTGTTTGATTCGTTAACAGATTTCAACAGTGCTCGATCCACCTGCCGATCGGCAATAAATTGCTGGGTTTATCATTGTCTACACGATACGATGCATAAACGAGTAAGCAATTGGCAGCACATTTGTTTGACAAAAGTGTCTACGAATTGCTTTCGACATTCGTGTTTTCCCTTTTATGATGGGTGCGTGGTAGAGCTCATGACGATAATAATTAATTTTAAAGTACTGTATCAAATGAGAGTTCCTTCTTAGATTCGTTGTTTTGGACGGCAGAATGCACACATACGTCGTACGTGTTTGATAGTCAGCAAATATACGATTTTTTTGTTTTAAGCTTTTCAATTCACAGTAAAACGACGAAATTTCACACAAACATGGTAATTCTTCGGTAAACCATCCGTGACTCTAACTTGAGATAAATTTAATGAACGTGTAAGAATGGAGTTGAAGTTGTTCGTTTTGATTTGTAACAACGGGTACCACTCTTGATGGGTGGTTATTACTTAGCCGCCGGCAGCCCACGGCAACTCGATCTCATTTCGATTTCTTTCGCGAACGAACCGTAATTGCGCAAGTCGACTAAGAAAATGCGAATACGAGTTACACTAAAATAGACGCAGATAAGGATCGATGCAAAGTGGAGCACGTTTAGCCGGGGAAGCTATCAGTCATCTAGGTGTAGCGATAGTGACGCCGATAGCGCCGGTGTTCTGAAGTGGCCGGTGACCGGCCGTCACTCGCACAAAGTTATCGCCGTGTAACGTCTCCGATATGGCACTCTCGGCGGTACAAATGAAGCGGTCGCATTAAAACTTGTCCGGTGCATATCTAAGCGTAATTAATAGTGGGAGATAAGTCCGGGGAGCCGTTGGCCGGGCGGTAGCGCCACCGGCGGCAGTCCGGCGCACTACCGGCCGGCCGTATCGATGGTCGTCCGATGGGAAATTAAAAGGCTTTCATGGGGTCCGCTCATTAGAACCATTTGTACCGGCACCGCCGCAGCCTGCGAGCATTGTGATCGTGTCGTGTATCATTTATACCTTCATTAATCGTAGGATTTCATTATTTATTACGTGAAAGGTGCACTGGGTATCTACTATTGATCTTTTGGATGTATAAAACTAGCTCTATTAAGATTTAGTGAATATTAAATTTGACGGCAATTTGTAACCACAAGCGTGAGTTATCGTCTCAGTTGACTGCATTACGAATGCCGTGATATCGTAACGTGATATGATAAGGAATATAATAGTCCGATATTTTATTAATATGCAGCATTGTCGAGAACTAGGGTACCGGTAATTTATTAAGTCGAGTAAAACCGAAAGCGGCAATTTGTGAATATTATTTAGTTGTAAGATTTCAATAGAAATTGTAGGCATGCATATATTTAGCTGACATGACAAATGACAGTGACAAATGAAAATCTAAAGCATGCTCTACATTCAAGCGCAATTTACACCACCATTACTATTGAGATGACAATGTTGAGATTTAAGGATTCCGCAAGAGCCTTGATATATTTTGCTACCCACTGCATTTTATATTATATTGAGAGTTAGCTTAATAAACAAATACATTGTACTATCAGGGAATCTAATTCTTAGGCAGGTTAACCGTTGTCATAATTTGTTCGTATTATGATAATATTATGATATCAAACTGATTTGTCATTGACAATTGTATTATCACTGC
The DNA here is from genome assembly GCA_037179445.1 of Phengaris alcon alcon. Classification (NCBI taxonomy): domain Eukaryota; kingdom Metazoa; phylum Arthropoda; class Insecta; order Lepidoptera; family Lycaenidae; genus Phengaris; species Phengaris alcon. Next base: position 856,244 of record JAYRCH010000112.1, read on the forward strand.
ATGCCGTCATTATAATAAAAATAAATTATAAAAACACTCCACCGCTTAAGAATTAGATTCCCTGGTAGTACAATGTTTGGAAAATTAACGACGACTTTTGACGTGATGATATGTAAAAATAAGTCGATTGCTCCTCAAGAAGTAATGATCTGCCATTATCTGCCAACTGTATTGTTTCCATGTCCACCAATGTTTCGGATTACGCAACTCCGGAATTTTTATGATATGATTATATGTGTAATGCCAGCATCCGACGTCTCGGGGCGTCGCCGGTCGCAATTGTCCCGTCATTGTCTAAAGTAGTCGTAAGTCGCCGTATATCAGTGGCCTGTGGCAGACGGCAATTGATACAAACGACCGGTGTCACGTCTAAATATAATATTAGGAATCACGGCGCGGCAGCGGCGCGAGCCAGGATACATACACCCGTTGTAGCATTAAGATGCCGTGTTAACTCTCCTATTTACTTATTTAAAAAGCTATTACATGATTAATTTAATGTTCTAAGATGATAGTCACATTCCACCGCCGCTCGTAGTCGCGCAGAGTTGAGATTTTTGTTGAACATAATGAATTTGTGATAACACGTAACTAGTAGGGTACAAAGTCCTAAATAGAATTCATACGAATAAATAAGATAATAAAAACGTGTTTTCATTTATTCTTTCAAACTCTACAATAACGATGCTGCGGGATAGAGCTGGTAAATTAAATTTTAAAGCCATTACTCAAGAGACTATAAATAGCTTTATCTTCTATTGTGTTCAATTATATTAAGTAGTAAATTTTATAGTGGGTCCTGTTTCGTAATGAGATTATATTATTTATTATTTACGAATGGGGTCAGAAGGCAGTGACTGTCGAATCATCGACGGACACTTTCCGTAGAGTCGTTGGGCCGTCGAATGTTTGTCGTCGTGTCATCAGGTCGTCGTGTCGGATGATTTTCATCGTGGCATCAGGTCGTCGAGCTGTGGAGCGTGTATCGTCGTGTCGGATGATTGTCATCTTGTCGTCAGGCTGTCGAATGCGTTCCGTCGTATCGTTAATTTGTCGGTTGGTAGCCGTCATGTCGTCGGTCTGTCGAACGAGCGTCGTCGGGCGTCGCACTAGTATCGGGCACGCGCTCGGCACACGACAGGCGCACCGATCCGCTTGAGAGGCTGTTTCCTCTTATTACCGCTCGTTCCAACTAAATCACAAGCTACTTTACTAATCAGTCAGGCGTTAGATATTTTGCTCATTTATGAGCGTGAACACTTTAATATTTACTGGCTTGATTTTTTTGTCTGATGGAATTAGTCGATTTAAGTCCTTTGTGATTCTTGCAAAGCTAAGTTTCATATCATGGAATTATGTGTATCTTATGTATGTATCTTGCTGTTCCGTACCCAAAGGGTAAAAACGGGACCGTATAGTACGACTCCGCCGTCATCTGTTCGTCTGCCTAAACAGGCTGTATCTCATATACCGCGATATCTATTCAGTTGAAATTTTCACAGAATATGTATTCTATGCCTGTATACACCGCTATAACAGCAAATACTAAAAACAGAATAAAATAAATATTTAAGTGGCCCATCCAACAAACATGTTTTGCCGCTTTGTACGCTACTCTTCATGCGCTATTCCGACTCTCATTTGGCTGGTTTTTACTAACTTTATTAAACGGTATCTGTTAATAGACGCTTTAATTAATAAAGATTCTTTATCATATCGATGTAGTTTGAGATGGATTACATTACTATCCGCATCATAATATTATCCTATTTGTTATCTACTGGATACCGAGAAACTGCATATCTGCCGCGTTAGCGACCAGATCTTATAAAATAAATATTTAAGTGGCCCATCCAACAAACATGTTTTGCCGCTTTGTACGCTACTCTTCATGCGCTATTCCGACTCTCATTTGGCTGGTTTTTACTAACTTTATTAAACGGTATCTGTTAATAGACGCTTTAATTAATAAAGATTCTTTATCATATCGATGTAGTTTGAGATGGATTACATTACTATCCGCATCATAATATTATCCTATTTGTTTTATCTACTGGATACCGAGAAACTGCATATCTGCCGCGTTAGCGACTAGATCTTATCATTATGAGATACTAACTACATTTGTATGTTAAATATTCATATTTGTACCACTTCAAGTCGAGGCACTAATGAAATAAATTAAAATATTATATTTAATCGTCAGAGAGTAGGCTCGTGTTTTACACTATACTTAAGAAAACAAATTGTTATATAATTGCACGTTTTACGAAAAACATACAAGTTAAAAAGACCCAATTTACTAACTGTGTGTGTTTTGTCGTATCGATATTTAAAATATGCAACGATTTTTTTAAAAAGAGTTACGCCTTTGTTATAACAGAGTTACTAGCCGTGCTGCACGCTAAAACACAGAGATAACTATGCAAATACCCGAAGTACAGACAATATAAAGTGACTCCAAATGACCTCGAAGTATTTCCAAAGATGTTATTTTAATGTAATGTAATGTCACGTGCACCCTATATGCCGCGGTCATTAGCTCGTCGCATAACTTCATTACGACAATTGAATAATCTGTATTAGTGCTGCAAGTTGATTGCTCGAGTTTCCTCCCGACTATCACAGATATGGTGAATTTCTAATTGGATAAACGTGTCGTTTCCTATTTAGAGGCGACGCCGGGTAACGATTCCATTTAACTGTGATCTCCGACCGTCCGATCCGGTCTGGTAAATGGAGGAAAAAAGTTCGGGCCGTACTCTCGCGTCGGTCAACGTAAACTGGTCGCGGTGCGGGCACGCGCGCTGTCATTCAATATAATGGTCCTGTAAACGACTTCGAATATTTTTTTAATGAATGATTCGATTCTATAATACGAATGAAATTTTAATAATGTTAGCCGCTTCACACTTATGCATAATTTATGTGTTGATATTGTGATAATAAACTTAAATGACTGTTTGTAATAAGTCATCTATCATTAAAATGAAGTTTCGTAAGAACGTAGTAGGTATAAAAAGATTTAATTTCATATTATGCATAAAAATATATTAAATTTACGGGATATTAATCATTGATCTAGCTACAAACTCTAAAGAGCATACAACTTATGTGTGAAAGTACCTACATACAGAAATAAATGAACATTTCCCAATCGCAGTTGTCGTTGCTCTTCATAAAATCTCGTACTTAATCAATGGCGGTATGGGAAATTAATTGATTTTTTCATTCAATTAGTAAAGTATATTTCAATTTTAAAAGCCACTGAGGAATGTGGTTGTTTGTGTAATAAATCAAGCGGCGATGGGCGATGATAGAGTCCCGCGCAAGCTCCGGTAGCCGCTACCAGCACGTATGTGCTCGCCGCACACCCTCGTACATATTATGGGCATCTGACGTATAATAGGTCCAAACTTTTTCCTTGAATTCAAATTTTATAGCACAAGCCCATTTCTTATAGGCTTAACTTTCTGACACAATCATTAAGAAAAAGTTGTCTAAATCTCACGCTTGATTAAAAGAATAGACAGTATTATTGGATATTTATTAATTAAAATTTTTGTTTCGCTTATATTCGAACAGATTAAGTTTTTCCAATTGATTAGAATGTTGGTAGGCGTGCTCGATGTGTGAGTTGCTACTAACTTGTTGTGAAATAAGAAATTTTCTGTCAATGATTATTCTTAATAATTACGACATTTAATTTATATCGAAATATACATTGCTTTTTGTGATGTTAATTATTAATACTACGAGACAAATCATATTATGTTAAGATAGTTACAGAAGTTTCATGAATGAAAAAAATAATGCGAAACCTAGCAAATTTCTGATTACATAATTGGGAAAGATAAAATAAGAAAAAATAAGAAAAATAAAATAAGAAAAAGAATAACATTTTGCTATACCTAATAGAAAAACGAAAATTAACTTTCAAATACTTATGTTATTTGTAACGTTTTTTCTTATAACAAATTAAAATCACGGTACTTACTAATGGCACTGGTAAATCGAGCTGGTATTACAAATTACAATCATGCTCGCTCACCGCTCGACAATTCGGGAGTTACTTAAAATTATTAATTTTGTTTACTGAAGGGTTCTGTTTCCAAATAGATGTTTCAATATTTTAATTGATCAGTTTAGTAGGTCATCGGCTAAACGTGTTTCCACCATACTTATCGCCGGCATCTTTATTTGTGTGAACGTTGCTATTGCACTAATTAAAAGGCAACAAAATCGGTAATTCCGTTTCTAAGGCCGTTACTTGTCGATCGGACTCTACGCTTGTTTATGAATACTAAGCCTAATTAAATCAATTAGCATGTGTATTTTTCAACATTTTTAATTAAGGACTATTATAGTCAAGGATAATGCAATATAGTTAGCTTAGGAAAGCCAGTTTCATAACGGTCTTAACTCGAAACTTTAATTTTAACAACAGCGCGCTTATCAATAACCTTCGCTTAGAACGAAAATCTTAAAATCTACTAGCGAAAATTAAAATATTCCATTAAAGTTAACGAAATATAAGTAGTGGACAGTGATATGAACTTTTTTTTTAATCTTTATTTTTGACAATTACACAATTTTACACAAATTAATTGTACAATTTAGACCATGTCACTCTCGTTGAGTGCCATTTAACTTAACTACTACACAGCATAATATAGTAAATTATAATGTCTAAGCTCTAACATTCAAGCCTCTTAAAACTAATTTATACAAAGCAATTGCTTCATTAGATAGAGGGGTGGACAAATATAGAAAAAATACACCTACATCATTAACAATAATCTAGATGGAAAAAAATTTCTCGTCTAGCCGCTTCGTTCCGGACATACTCCATCAATATGTGCTGGACATCTTCGACTTTATCACACTCTGAGTAATTAGGAGATGTAACCTTCTTCAATAAATATGCAAATTTATTTAGTGGAATATGTCCAGAACGTAACCTTAATGCTACTGTGGTATATTGTCTGTTCAAAGAACCCCCAAACCAAGGTATTTTGATTGGTGACGGTTGAATTATTTTATACCATATGATTGAATTATTTTATACCTTTCGTCACAGATGTGAGGTCAAAATAATCTTTCCAGGTTTTATATAATAGCTGTTTCATGTATGGAATATAGTTAGTAAAATGAGGAAAAATATCAGAAAATAATCCATTACTTATGGCTTCTTTTGCTAAACAATCTGCTTTATCATTTCCTTCAAGACCTATATGAGAAGGAACCCACTGAGATGTTACTATTTTGTCTTGTATTTTAAGTTTTTGTATTAAATCTAAAATTTGATAGGCTGTCGCTGTTCCTCGAGAATTCGAGGTACAGCGAGCCAAGTGTTGTAATGCGCTTCGGGAATCACTCAAGATAACAAACTTTTCAAAATTAATTGATTCTATATTACGTAGGGCTTCCTGAATGCCAGCTAATTCGGCCTCCATAATACAATGTGATTTATTCAGTTATAACTTAACTGACGTATTAGCTTGAGGGTCAAATCAACAATAGATCTTGTAGAAATTGAGAAACTGATTTGAAAGTAAATATATACATCTATGTTTTAAATAATCCTTATCAAGTCCTCTTTGGTTGATCGATATCTTTAATGTTTATATTTATACTTGAGGATAAATCCATACTAGTAATCCAATAGTTAAGATAAAATATTTCTAAGCGGTTGGTGTTTGGTATGTGATAATCCTTAAGATTATCCCACACAGTTGCTAATAGCGGTTTTCTTTTACGAAACCAGTAATGTCCACGACAAGTATCCCTAAGTTTAATCAAAATATTGGAATTATAATTACCGTCTAAATATTTCAATTTTAAATTTAAACTTCCCAGCCAAGAAGACTCTTCGAACAGACAAAGGTGGAATGGCTAGATCGCTCTGCATCACGTGAATAGGCGAACTTTTTATGTAATGACCGATAATTCTTAGACCTAGGTTTTGCAGTTTATCTAATTTATAAAGTATTGATTTAGCACTGTTGTCATAAAGATAACTTGCATAATCGATTCGACTGCGTATTACCCTCAAATAAAGTCTACGCAATTCTAACGGATGTATTCCCCAGTTTGATCCGCTTAAAACCTTCAATATATTAATAAACTTTGTAGCTTTTATATAAATCTCATTTATGTGTTTTCTCCACGTGAGTGATCCAGCCAAACCCCCAAGTATTTCACCGTGCGGACATTATTTAATTGTTGTCCATTTATTCTAATTTCAACTACCTCTTCTCTACCACCTCTTTTGAATACACCCTACTTAATTGCTGTTTTGTTTAAATGCGATCCCCCTTTCCTTTTTGTTTCTGCCTTCAAGATTGGACGAGAAAAAGAACTATTAAACTTTACGCTGAGAATTAAATCTTAGTGCCAGCCATTTAAGAATAAAGCTAGATTAATTGTGGACAATTGTAAGGCTTAAGTCGCGTGTGGCGGGTGGAATCAGACCACCGCCGGTGTTTTACCCGTACGATTTATTGTTATAAAAATAATGTATCATTGGCAACGCGCACAATGCTCGTAACAAGCCTGCGTGCATTAACGGACCTACACACTCATATAATATTAGGCCAATTCACACTGCACCTAAGCTATACTGTCGATTTGAGTGTAGATATTTAATAAATTGGGCTATTATATTAGTCGGCAATATTAAAACATCTACTGCAGAGTATAAACGAACGAAACGAACCCATTAACAATAGAAATAAATGAAAGGTAAGTCATGTAAAGCATTTGTCCCTTTGCCTATTCAGCAAATTTTCATGCCTTTTTTATTAAGTAAAAAAAATCTCAACAACTTTTACAGTGCTTTCCAGGATTCTATTTTTTTATAGGATCAACTTACAAATCTTGACCAACTTTCATCGATATCAAAAGCTTTTCTCCTGTTTTTTTAAAGCAATTGAGATTTTTTGAGTTTATTATAGCATATATTATAGCATTCTGTATACATAAGGTTTATAATATTACATCTGTACAGTGTAAACACGAGTGAACCCCGTTGATCGATGTTCTAACTCAGCAGTTTCCGAGTGTAAGCTCGGTTGCGATACAATCACTGCATTTATAATATTACTTTTGTGACAACCGAATACAAACGTATTATATCAATCATGTTATCAGTGAAATTCCAATGCAGTCCAATGTATTTCCAAGCTATTTACTGCAGAATACCGCTTTTGAATTCGTTTTACTTTTATTTATTATACATTTGCTTCTTTATGTAAGTACTACATAAAGAAGCAAATGTAGCTAGCTATTTCCAGCGGCTTCGCTCGCGTAAATATACTATCGAGTACCTCGCGGGAACACTGTACTTTTCCGGGATAAAAAGTAGCCTATGTTTTAATCTAGAGCCTAAACTAAATGAAACCATAATAAATTTCATCAAAATCCTTTCAGTAGTTTTCGCGTGAAAGCGTAACAAACAAACTTACATTCACATTTATAATATTAGTAGGGATATTTTTACCCGCGATCTCTACTGTTATTAAATAAAGAACCGGAAAACAAAATCTACTATTAATCGTAATTTATATGTTACTAAAAGAAATAAGTATTTCACTATGTTGTATTTGTTTCTGCACATTATATTATTAGCGTGAACAATTTAATATTAATCTACAACTGCTTTATTGCTTCTTATATATAAATTGCTTTCGTGTTACAGATCTTGATTCGAATTGCAATTAAATTCTATTAACTGTTTCCTTGCAAGTTGCAATTAAGAGGCATCCGGAGGACATGACATTTCTCTTTTCTTGTTTGAGAGCTGGCATTAACTCTTAAAACGAATACGTCATTATATTCATTAGCTATTAGTTATTATATTAGGCATTAGATTAGACTTTTGCACATACTAGGATATTGTGGTGGACCACACACCAGAGTATCCTACTATGTACAAATTCTTGTGCTTTCGATAATTGTTGATTTCGTTAAAGATGCAGCGCTCCTCCCTAATATTTAATTGAAATTAGTGTAATTGCACGAGTTTTTCACTTTTCTAGCACGCGTCAAATTTTGCAGAATACTTTGAAGATTGAAACGAAAGTAATTATATTTCTGGACACGTCTCTTAAAGCTGAGAGTAGCTTGATATATTGTGGCATATAAAGTGCGAACTGTTACAACATATTGACTTGCAGGTGTCGTAATTTATTACACGTTACAAAACATCTAGATTAGTGTCGTGGTGCCTGAGACACCGAGAGACGGTTATAATTACAGCACGAGATGATTGATCAGTGATAGATCCGGTTGTCGTGGGGTTGCTTACACCTAAACTCGGGACCTACATGTCTAAACCAATAAAATGAATTTAATAGAATGAACCAATGTGAGATGACATTGAAGCGTTAAATTTTCACCTTAGATTGAGGAACTGTACTTTAAATAGATTTAGCTTCCGCGATGATAGTAATAATTAGCTTCTTAAATAAATATGTATTAACTAGCTTCTGCACGCGACTTCGTCCGCATGGACTCTCATTGCGCCCCCGTGGGGGATGAATTCGAAAAATTCTTTTTTAACTGATGTCTACGTCATAATAACAATTTGTGTGCCAAAGATTCAACGAAATCCACCCAGTTGTTGATATTTCAATATACAAACTTTGGACCCCTTTAGGGGATCAATTCCAAAAAATTTCATCCCTTTAGGGGATCAATTACAAAAAACTATAAATACGTAGATATTCAATTATATTATCAGTTGAGGCAAGGTGGCCTATAGATAAAGATTGACAATGCAATACAAAAAATATGTTTCAAGTTATGGGTCAAGAGACCCGGAAAGAAAAATGCATTAGCTAACCCCACTTAACCTTATGAAAGATTCTATGTGATTGGTCAGTTCAATAAATAATCAGATTTTGAAGCCCTATGTATGGTTTCCATTACATTAGTTACATTAATTATTAAGGCAATAAACATGGACGTAACACACATCCACAGCATTGTACCTTGTAGTTGATGGGATAGAGAACTAAATCAGCGTGTGTATGAATTGATAGCGATTACCGATACACTGGTGGGGCCAATCGCAAAGGTGGCATGACCATAAAACTTTATGACCATAATAATAGTCTAGTTAATAACCACTAAGTATTTGACCGATATGTTTATTAATAACATCTTATGTTTAATAATAGGGATGAATCTAAAGCATATCTATACAGCTAAAGCTTGTAAAGGAAAAATACAAGATACATCATCATCATTTATATTAATTCGTGAAGAAAAAATGTTCAGTATGTTTTGACGAGAATTATGCAAGTGGAGGAGTACGATATCTTGTCGGTAAATTTAAGTTTATGTGAAGGAAGGTGTGCAGAAAACGAATATGTTTTAAAATAATATTTAAAAATACAAAAAAAAATAACAATTAAAATAACAACAACACACACAAACTCAGATTAATAACACGCTAAGGTGCGTTTGATACTCGTAGATATAATTTTGTTCCACATTGACGTTTATTCAGTCTGTCACAACATTTATAAACTTTATATTTCTCTCTAAGAGGCAAAATAACCTTTGTAGAGTCTAACTCGAAAAATATATGAATAAGTATGGGCGAATTTCGACCACAATAAGTAAGTAAGTAAGTATTAAACAAATCTTTAACAGTATAATTTTGTTACATTGGTCAAGGTAATGATGATTTTATAACGTAAATAGGCACCATTACACTCAACTAGTTTACTGTTCGTTTTAGTGATACAGATATTGATACTAATTTTATCTTAATTATCTTGATAAATCAAATAGAAACACGTTTCAATATAAACCTTGATATACAGAAATATATCACTGAATTGTGTTACCTCAAGAGCTACTTTGAATTGAATTCTCAGAAGAAAAAGTAGATACCTGGGTTTTCCAGAAAACAAGAAAACTAAGTAACGTCACGTATATATCATATCAATTTTCATTTAGCATATCTACACGTGTAACTAAGTAATGTCACGTATATATCATAGCAATTATCATTTAGCATATCTACACGTGTAACTAAGTAACGTCACGTATATATCATATCAATTTTCATTTAGCATATCTACACGTGTAACTAAGTAACGTCACGTATATATCATATCAATTATCATTTAGCATATCTACACGTGTAACTAAGTAACGTCACGTATATATCATATCAATTATCATTTAGCATATCTACACGTGTAACTAAGTAACGTCACGTATATATCATATCAATTTTCATTTACCACATCTACACGTGTAACATATCTAAATATAGAAAGTAAGTACCCAATTATTTTTGTCAAGAAACTAATTTTATTTATATGCTTTGTCGCAAAAAAATAATGTTGTAATAGTTTCTTTGGAAGTTTTTGTTGTTGTTGATGGTTATTTAATGCGATTAGTCACTGACTCAGTAGTCATTAGCAAGATTATGACTTTTCATTTCGAAAAATTCTGAATAAACCTGATTACTCGCACGCATTGACTTGTAATATATACTGGCGTAAGGACAAGACATTTCGTGGGTAGAAACGTGTCCTACGTAAGTGCTATTGGGGCACTAGTTGTTACCGAAACCGGTATTGAGAAACAATTACTATTCACAATGCGTGCGCAACAATGACTATAAAATGACATTACATGGCATTTCTTTAATATGTATAATATCATAAATCCATCGTCAGTGACAAATTAAAAAGGCGGGAAAATAGAATTTTCGTTTAAGTTTTCAACATGGTTTTTCGAAATCGTCAAGTCCAAATAAATAGTGAGTGCAGTCATTGAGCCAAGTCAGTCAGAGCTATTATTGCCAGTAAAGCGGTAGACACAAGTTTACTGATACACAGTTCCTAGGGAGTTTTGGAGAGAGCACATAGCACGCATTTTAAAGTACCGCTTGCATGCGTACACACTTGTGCATGTTAACGAATATTAAATGGTTGATTATCTAAAAATATTACATATTAAGAACCGAAATAACTCAAATTTATGGAAGAATACAAAAACAACAACGTCACACTTTCACATCTCGCCAAAACTCTATTACAAGGTTTGTACAACAAATTACATGAAAAATATTCCCAAGGGCCTATCCTTATTTTCAAATAATTATTTGCACGGATGAAATGACGAACAGTTTTACCAATACGTAAGTGCACGTAACTCGAGCACTAATCACTAAAGTGACTTTTGATTGGCAATGATAAATAGTCTTGGACATACAGTTGTGAGCGAATCATGACGGAACCATTGGTGTAATGATGCACAGAATTATGTCAAGGCTTTGGACTAGCCCTCATAATTGAGAAAAACAAGGAGAAGTTAGATCATCTATATTGCATCATGAGCTATTATTGCCTTATCCGAAGATTTAATACTTAAAAAGTTGACATAGGTACCTAGTGTATTTATTGTGAGTAATCTGGACCTTTAGTCAAGATGCATTCGATAATTTTGACGTCGAAGTTCGAAATCAAAAATGTATGGGATTTCGCATAAGGTATCGCAAGCGACATGTCACTTAGTGATGACTTGTGTCAAATCCCATACATTTTTGATCTAGTCTCCATCTATCAAAGAGACAAAATTATAATATTATAGAGTCAAAATTGAGACTGGAGAGCTACTAGGAAATTTAGAGCAGATGCTTGAGACAAGCTGAAACCTTGTCCTATGCTTCTCCTATTGTACCCCAATACGAGACTGCAGGACTGACTGGTCAGAAGCAGGGCTAAGTCGATATAGAAATTCTTGAAAAGTGTTTTTTTTTTAATATAAGAAGATAAAGTCATAAGAAGTAATAAGAAGTTAAAGTCTATTATACGTTGATAATATGAAGATCGTAGTTCATAAAATGACCGATAGATGTCAGAAAAAGTTGATAGCCAGCATATTTCTGATTTACAATTACACTGGAATGTAAAGGTAACGGCTCCGACTAAATGGTCTGTCTTTATTTCCCCGAACTCCTTAAACATTAAGCTAACACTATGTCAAAATTTTAAAAGCCTCAAACATATTTCTGGGTCCAAAAAAATCACGTTTCAATAATTTGTATATTGACTGACCGCTTTTGACCAGGCAGTTCTGCAGTCTCGTGTAGGAGAAAAATAGGAAAAGGTTTCAGCTTGCCTCAAGCACCTGATCAAAATTTCCTAGTAGCTCTTGGGCTAGAATAAGAAATGAGCATAGTTTTTTTAATAGACTTTTCGAAAAGAACATAATAATGCAGGCAAACATAATTATTTAGACAATATGTCTAAATAATGGCATATCTACGATCAACCATTAACAAAATACAGTCATCACAAAAGTGAGATCGTTGGAGAGTATTCGATTTTGATTCGAATTTCACCGTCAAAATTATCGAATGCATCTTCACTAAAGGCTCTGACTTATAAAGTCGATCATGGATCTAAATCGATCGAATCGATCAATTAATGAATAAATTGGCAATTCCTTTATAATTGAATGGGTCTTTGCCGGAAAATGGATTATGAATAAACAAAATTAAAAAATTTAAGCAATCTCCGAATTGTCAAGCAGATGATGATGATGATGAGGAATCGTAGCTAAGCACATCATGACCATGTAAGTCGGTTCATCCGTTTGGGAGCTACGATGCCACACAGACAGACACGTCAACCTTATAACACCCCTCTGTTTTCGTCGGGGGTTAAAAATGGATGATTATTTATTATCCGTTAATGTCGTATTTCGTAAGATTTAACATAAACCTCTAAACGTATGCACGTTTTCAAAGGTTTTGGCGTCGTGTAAGAAAACCTAAAATTTACGACTCATAATTTAGATTATGTATTGTCAATAGTGTTTTGTTTACTTTGAAATTTTGTTTAAAAATTAACAACCAATAAATAATACGCGTTCACAAAGCGAAGGTTCAGCCGCTAATAAGGGTCAATATTTTACATCATAATAATGTAAACAGAATTATTGACAAGAGAATAAACTGTATTCAGTGGAAGCAGATAATAAGGTGTATAATATTTTAGAATATTACAAAGAGGTAAAATTTGGGACTTTGTTTAGGTATTTGTTTTTTTCTGACTTTATAGAGTTGTAGAGGCTATCGAAACGATTATATCGATTATGCTAAACCCTCTTTAGGAAAACATTTTGAGCCAAATCGGACAATAACATTTGAAGTCATTTAAAGAAGATCTATTTCGTGAGATAGTTACGTAACCCTCCTTAGACATGTCCTGACATTCTCTTGATTATTTTATTTTATAATATAGCCAAAATAGTATATAAATACATACACACGCAGTAAAGTATCACCCTTATTTTAGTAGTCAGGAAATAATCAAAGTGGTCACTCTATTCTCTCTATAGATAGATAGATATGATAACTCGTCATTTCATCACAAGTAAAAATGTTTAACGCATGGTACAGCCAGTATTATTAATATTTTGATATGCTAAATCGATATAAAAATACGGTAATCGTTAAGAATGCGTACGTCATTTACACTTTGTGTCAGCTTTATCTAAGCCTTTATTTTATATCGTAAATATTAATGAGGAGCGACACAATGTCGGTGTATTGTGAGCAGCCATTTTACAATCTGCCGTTATGTAATGACCAGTGTATAATGGAATTGAAATAAAAAATGTTTTCTTTATATCTGTCGGGCATTGTTGTTGGCGACAGAGGCCACACGCGCGCTACTTCATGCCAGACTAAACACTCTTTATATATTACGAGCCTTATAGTTACACTACTTGCGCAGATCTGGGTTAAATATCACTTTATCTCTCTCTTCCTTCATTTTTATGAAAGAAGGGGACGTGATATTTTAACCTAGGGTTAACTTAAAAGTTTAAGCCAGAACAGCGCATGTGGGCCTGAGTAACTAGAAGAGAGTTGTGCTAGCTTAAGGTACTATGTAGCATTTCGATAGTCCTTTGTAAGCCCGTCTTAGGCTCCGACCGAAAATCTGCAAAGGCGTAAGTCATCTGAGCAGTGAGCACTTCTAGATGAAATAACGCAAACGATATTGTAGGTAGTACAACCTTACCTTATGTTACCGCTACTCCTCCGCCGTCAGCCCTAGGTTACGAGAGTAAAGGAAGGGAGAGTGCTCTTCTGTATTGCGCACACACTTGAGCACTATAAAAATAACTCCTGCATTTCAATAAAACCTTCCACCGTCACCAAAATCGGTATTGGGAGTTATTATTGTTTTATTAGCGTTGTTTGCAGATTTTGACATTTATGTAGAAAAATTACCTATTCCAAAGAAACCGGTGGGAACCGCTATGCAGATGCATAAGATACTGACATCCAGATACATCATCAATTTTCCAGACTTAACATCGGATTTTCATGAACAATAAGACTTACAGCCTTGATATATTGAATATTATAATATTGAATATTGAAACGCTTATCAAAATTAAGAGCCCTCCTATTCACAGGCCGTCGCTGTGACTGCTAGCCGAAATGACAAGAACAGCATGTGACTTGAGCGTCACTTAATTTAACTATCGTTTCAGTATTCGGCCGACAGTGTTTCAAATCATGAAACATACGTAGCAAGATCGTTCCGTGTATGTGGGATCCGACACGACCACACGTGGCACTAACTACTACGCGTTGTTCACTCTCAAATCTGTTTTGTTTGATAAGGGCTACTCGAGCGCATCTACTAAATGTAAGAATCATATCATTTGTTTCCTTTTGTGCGTACCTTCGCTTTGTAAAAATACTCAAATGAACCCGTCATTGGATATGCATTTATCATTTATTTATCGTGGTATTGTGTTGTAGTCAAATATTGTGTCTGTACGACGTTAATCAAAAAACTAGGTCGAGCGTAGTCAACAGACTCTGTATTTATTACTACAGTTCTTTGCCACCATGGTCTAGTTGTTTAGAGCTTGGACTCTCTACTTGGATGTCAAGGGTTCGATTCCCGCGTTGAAACAACAAAAAAATGTTGTTTCCAAGTTTGGTTAGGGCAATGAAGGTGTATCATGTAAGAAGTCGGTCCTGTTCCTCGTGTCGGTCTTCCGTCCCACTGGATTACGAGAGTAAAGGAGTATTATTGTGTACTGTGCACACACATGGGCACTATAAAAATAACTCCTGCGTAGCTTGCCTGGTTTCAATGAATCCGGCCACCGTCACTGAAAAACGGCGTAGGAAGCTACTACTTGGGTAGTTACTATAGCTGGTTAAAGTTTTGAGTTAGGACTGTGTACCTTGTGTGGAAAGTATTTATTTGTTTGAATGTCATTAGGCGCCATGTGATTGTTTTCATTTTTGGAATACCATTGAAGAAGCAGTAGTACGAAAAGAATGTCCATTACCAACAATTTCTGCTCTTCGCATGACGCAAGCCTATTAGAATACAATAAATGCTGACCATCGTTACGGTTATCAAGCATTTGATATCGATTAGACCTAACGATGCCGATGTACAATGGGTGATCTGCTGTGTCTTACATTTGACATTCCCTAATCCCTTTATCTATATTGATGTTTTTAAATCACATCGATTTTATAGATCAAAATTGACATGTCAGATGTATTGCTTATAATTAGCCGTATTAGAAAAGTGAATTTTCTTTGCTTCTTCATTTTCATAGGAAATGTTAATAACTGTGCTGGTTATGTAGAATATACCTTCCATCGACGCCTTCTTGGTCCAGTAGTCTAGAGCTTGGCTTTCGACTCCGGAGGTCGTGGGTTCGATACGCGCGTTAGAACAACCAAAAATGTTGTTTTCAAGTCTGGTTACGTCAATGCAGTTTGATCATTTGATTGTCTGACGAGAAAGATAATCCATGTGTCGGATGGGCATGTAAAAGTTCGGTCCTGCGCCTGATCTTTCGCCAGTAGTGTCGGTCATCCGTCCCACTGGCTTACTAGAGTAAAGGAAGAGAGAGTGCTCTTGTGTTTTGCGCATACACTTGGGCACTGTAAAATGACTCCTGCGTAGCTGGTTTGGTTTCAATGTAATCGGCCACCGTCACCGAAATCGGCATGGGGAGATATTATTTTTATTATTATGTACCTACCATTATAACATTATTATAAGTTACTATAAGCATCACGAAGCTACATTCAACAATATCGAATACAGTCGGCACCTTATTGGAAGTCGTGGAGCATCGTTACAGAATAGACTCAATAACAGAGCAGTTAATAACAATTTATTAATCGGCGGAGTTCAGCTTTCACGACCGACGACGTCGCGTCGCGTCGGGCGGACTAATACGGCTCGCGCGGCCTCACGACTCGCCATTACCCAATAAAATTAATTTCATTTAATGTTCATCGATTATTGAAAATAATAGTCGGATAGTTTTGGTGGTCGTGATGGATCAGCGCGGACCGGCGGACCCCCCGCGAGCGACGCCGCACGCTCCCTTCGCGAACACGACTGTCGGCGCGCTCGGTAGGTTGCAGGGCTGAGTAAATACCTATTTCTATTTCGAACTTATCATCAATTACATATAGAAGATGATGCGCAGTCGCCAGCCCTGTCGCACAGTCGGTCGCCGCTACACAGTAGGCTTTTAATGTTTTAACTTGCCCATCATATTATAACGACCATAACGAGCTATCAAAGAACTGAAGACGAGCAAATAATAAACCATAAAATATTTATTACAAGACATTACCAGTCGAGACGGTAGATAGTTTGTTTATACTCTTGTAGAGACGCTAGAGTTAATTTATAAGTAATAGCTTTATTACTTTATTTGTTTTATAGTAAGAATCGATTGAGCAATACTAAATTATAATACTCTGATATTGCTCCGACACAGTCTATGAAATATTTTTATTGAAAAAGCGAAAAAAAAAAACTGTTTTTCCAGGGCCTACTACTTACGCGATGTTAGTTGCGATCGTAGCAGTTACCATATAAACAAATACTAGGTAAGAGTCTGTATTTTGTTAGCAGTTATTATATACTAGCATCTTCTCGCGGCTCCACCCGCGCGTAACTGGTCTTAAAACGCTATCATAATAATAATTTAAAACTTTCATCCCCAATTTTACCCTCTTAAGGGTTGAATCTTAGTAAATACTGGAATACGTAACTCATTATATGTTTTTGTACTCAATTCAAACGCATGCAAACATATTTCACCACCTGAATTGAATCGGGTTGAAATTTGAAAAATCCTTTATTTGTAGATGCCTACGTCTATAAATACGGGTGCTTTATTTAAAAATTCTAGCCATAAGGGTTTGGCCTGTGCGTCGATATATCAGTTAATCAACTTTGCCTTTTATATATATAGATAGATTAACTCCTTTGAAATAGCTAACTTCACAATAGTTGGTAGTTCATCATAATAATAGGTGATTATTGCGCATATAAGAATACATAATATTACTATAGCATACAATAGCCAATTTGCTTTTAGGGTTTTGAAGTGAATACAAGGAACCCTTATAGTTTCGCTCTGTCCGTCCGTCTGTCTGTCCGTTTTTCAGTCCTCCCTTGCTAACTTCGGTAATTATTTAAACACGAAAGGTCAATTCATGCCAAAATTAGACTATACGCGACGCTGCGCTGCATTGTAAGATAGCTATGCAGAATTGAACTTTATTCACTACACAAAAATACACAAGTCTTATATGACATCAGTCATACGCTGTGCAGCGCGGTTCAACTTGACATTCGAACTCCTACGGTGAAACGTGTATCTTCTTGTGTAACGAATAAAATTAAATTAAGAATAGCTATCTTAAAAATGCAGGCCCCGCGTTGCGTGTCGTCTTGTGAACGGACCTTTTCAGTGTGAACGGACCCTTATGTACCTAACAGTGGGACGTAATAAATTGTACCTAGTTATTGTTTTGCAATATCTAACCGAAGTAGACCAAGTCCAGGACGTCGGTTCATCACAGCAGGTACTGTCGTGACAGCACTCGAAACAAATTAACGTACAGAAACCGTTACAAATTACAATACAAAAGAAATGATTAATGGACATTTTAACACGCAGTTTTGTGGAATAGATAAAAAGGTGCGATGAAACTTCTTGTGCAGAAAGTCTTTAAGTGTACCTACTAAATAAAATAAAAGGAACCAGATGTTCTTCGTCTTGTCAGTAGGATTTAATTGTGGGAGAGCCAAGCTTCAGCATGAATAGGCCCGCTCCACCGGGTAAATACTACGGCCTCACAGAAAAAAGGCGTGAAATAACGCTTACGTTGTGTTTCGCCGAGTGAGTGAGGTTACCGGAGGTCCAATGGGGGTTGGGGATTTTAAGGACTGGGAACACAAGTCGCAACACCAGATGAGTTACAAGTGTAATTCCTCTGGTGTTGCGAGTGTAAGATGAGCGGCGGTAATCGCTTACCATCAGCCGATCCGTCTGCTCGTTTCCTGGTTCATTTCATTAAAAAAAAAAAAGGTTTTTGCAAATGAGAATTTCCAAAAAAATTGCCTCTTGTTCAAAGAGTTATCATTTGACGAAGTTCAGAACAATCAGAATTGTTATTTATTTTCAAAAAAGTTAAATACGGCCATCTCAGTTCGTTGCGTAGAGCCGCGGCATTCGCGCTGTCAGTGGTCTTCGTAATGGCCGTGTAACCCATCCATAACGATTTTCTTATTCATCGATACACAGGTACAAATGAGCACTCGCAGCAGCCAATATTTATTGGGGATGTCGGCTACTATTATGTAACTCCGTACATATTATTAGTATCCAAGAATTTATAATTACAGTATAGCAGTGGCGAAGCGTGAGACCTTTTTTTTTTTTTAATTTACGAGTATGTTCACAAAACAAGATACAATCACAATACGTGCAGATAAATCACTTATGTTCTAAAATAATATTACTAGAGATTGTATCCCTCTAGGAAGTCAGCATGCATGAATATATCAAAGTTGTGTTACCTTGATATCCAAAAGTCGAGTGGGCCTGACGGAATCCCTCCTATTGTGTTGAAAAAGTGTGCTCCAGAGTTGGCTCCGGTCTTGACGCGTCTTTTTCGATTCTCCTACTCTTCTGGCATCGTCCCGGCTTCTTGGAAGTCAGCCTTGGTGCACCCGATCCCCAAAAAAGGTGATCGCTCAAATCCTTCCAACTACAGACCAATCGCTATAACCTCTCTCTTCTCGAAGATAATGGAGTCCATTATAAATAGCCAGCTTCTTCGATACTTGGACGGCCAGGGATTACTAAGCGACAAACAATACGGGTTCCGTAAGGGTCGCTCGGCTGGTAATCTCTTGGCGTACCTAACTCATCGTTGGGCTCAGGCAATTGAGTCGAAGGGAGAGGCATTGGCTGTTAGTTTGGACATTGCGAAGGCCTTTGATCGGGTTTGGCATAAAGCGCTGCTATCAAAGCTTCCATCATACGGGCTGCCCGAGAAATTATGTAAGTGGGTCACTAGTTTCTTAGCAGATAGAAGCATAAAGGTCGTAGTTGACGGCGAATGCTCGGAAACTCAGTCTGTTGATGCTGGTGTCCCTCAGGGCTATGTGCTATCGCCTACCCTATTCATACTGCATATCAATGACATGTTACAGACCAACGGCATTCATTGCTATGCGGATGATAGTACAGGTGATGCTGTATATACCGGCTCCCCCAATATTTCTCGGCTAAATGTCATTGAGAGTCGAAACGAACTTGTGTCTAAAATAGAGAATTCATTGGAGAAAGTCTCTGAATGGGGTAGACGTAACTTAGTCCAATTCAACCCCGCCAAGACACAAGTCTGCGCGTTCACCACTAAAAAGTCACCAATGGTCGTATATCCTCGTTTCGAGGGCACATCTTTAACCATCTCCCCTAGCATTGAGATACTTGGCGTCAGCATATCGAGCAAAGTCCAGTTCCGATATCATCTAGAGGGTAAGGCCAAGTTAGCCTCGAAGAAGCTTGGTGTTCTTATCAGAGCGAGACAGTACTTCAGTCCGGACCAACGCCTACAACTCTACAAGGCTCAGGTTCGGCCTCATATGGAATATTGTTCTCATCTCTGGGCAGGGGCGCCAAAATACCAACTGCTCCCTCTGGATCGTATCCAACGAAGGGCCGCTCGAATTGTTGACTGCCATAGTGTTTCAAACAGCTTGGACCCCTAGGAATTACGCCGAGATGTAGCTTCACTCTGCATCCTCTATCGGTTGTATCACGGGGAGTGCTCTGAGGAGTTGTTCGGAATCATACCACCTGCAACTTTTCGCCATCGTCCCACGCGAAAAACATACCATCCTCATCACCTTGATGAGTGGCAGTCTTCCACCGTGCGCTTTTCGCGTAACTTTCTGCCGCGCACTGTAAAACTCTGGAACGAACTGTCACCTGCAGTATTTCCGGACCTATACGACCTGCAAACCTTCAAGAAGAGAGCGTATTCCCTCTTAAAAGGCCGGCAACGCACCTGCAGCTCTTCTGATGTTGCGAGTGTCCATGGGCGACGGTAGTTGCTTACCATCAGGTAACCCGTTTGCTCGCTTGCCCCCTTATTTAATAATAAAAAAAAAAAAAAACCTTACTACTAAGCATTTAATTATTATTATTTTTAAATCTATATTAACAAATTGTTTACCAAACTACTAATTTTTGCTTATAAAGGATCTCTTTAAGAGTCCTTTAAGAGGAGACGACAGAACCAGCAAATATATCAAAAGCTGTATTGATAGCATTATATGAGGAGCACATGCGGTACAAAGGACCATGTTGTCCTACATTTGTCCTATGTAATGGTAGGGAAAAGGTTTTACAATGGAGTAAACGGCTGCCAGCTCTAGGTACACTAAACGATAATGATTCCAAAATGTCAGGCGCATTAATCAATCCATGTGTAATTTTGTATAAAAACATTATGTCAAGCAATTTGCGGCGCATTTTTAGCGTTGACATTTGGAAATGAGATAGTCTGGTTTCATAGGTAAAATACTTATTACATTACTACTTTTTGTGTTACAATATTATTATAACACAAAAAGTATACGAAACGTTTCTGTACACGCTCAATGCGGTTACAATGTGTCTGGTATGTTAGGTTCCATACCGGCGAACAGTATTCCAAAATACTGCGAATAATATAATATAATTAAAAATAAAAATGGATATACTCGGTTTATTCCAAATTTTCATTTGTCTTGTTACAAACCCCATAAGTTTAGACGTCTTATTAATTATACTCTCCATATGATCCCGGTAACTTAACGAAGAGTCTATGATAACTCCCAGATCTCTAATGCTTGTGACCTTGGATAACAGATGGTCATTAATACTATACATAGCCATAACAGTATTGTGTCTTTTGGTAAATCTTATAAAATTACATTTACTAACATTTAGTGATATTGATAGTATATAGTTCCCGCAGCGCCAGACGTGAATCATCGTGATCATCCTGAAGTTAGAGAGTATCATTATGAGAAATAACTGCTTTGTAAATTTTGAGATCGTCGGCGTAAAATTTAAAATTAGCTTGCAAAGAAAAACATAGATCATTAATAAATATAATGAAAAATAGAGGACCCAGGTGCAAGCGTTGAGCTACCCCAGAAGGCACTAGTGCACTTTTAGACTTAAAACCATGAATGGACACTAATTCAGATTTATTTCGAAGGTATGATTCACACCACCGCAAAAGAGATCCATGAATTCCCATTTGTTCTAATTTGTGTAATAAAATACATGCTGAACAATATCAAAAGCTTTTTGAAGTCAGTGTAAATAGTATGTACGGGGAGATACAACATTCCTTTCAGGTTCCTTTATCAACAATATATGTCAAGTAGGATACATATGTGACTAAGTTGGTAGTAGTTGACCTGCGAGGTAGGAAGCCATGTTGGTTGATGTTAATTAGATGCTTAACATGAAGGTTAACTTTTCGCTGTACAAAAGACTCCAGAATTTTACCAGGAATGGAGAGAATCGATACCGGCCTATAATTAGTTATATCTTCTATTATTCCAGACTTGTGTATTGGGGTAACGTGAGCTAGTTTCCAACTACTAGGAAAAATTCCAGTTTTTAAAGAGTAATTATAATTACTATAAATAGGACTGAAAAGATTGGTGGCAATTCGTCCGGTCCCGGGCTCTTGTTGACGTCAACAGTCTCCTAATATTGGAACATTTCCTCCTCCTCAATGTTAAATGTTGTAAGGGTCGGAGTGTTTCTGTATTCATTAATTAACACATCACGTGCATGTTTGTCAGGAACAGATTGATAAATAGTTAAAAAATGTTGAGCAAAAAGTTCACATATTTCTTGGTCTCTTTTCGCTGTATAACTACCCAAAAACATCTCCTGAGGAAAAGTTGTTTGTTTATATCTACGGCCATTACTAAACGTCCAAAAAGTATTTAAGGTTTCTCTTAATATTCTAGTGCATTATTATTGAAGGATTCGTAACATACTTTCACTATTTTACTGCATCTTTTTCTTAAAATTGTGAATTAAATTAGGTTTAATGGATTGTTATACTTTTTTAATTTTTAGTGTAATTTAGCTTTTTCTCTAAGTGCGTTAATAAGGGACTTCGTGAACCATACAGGAAATTTAAAATCACGTGTCATTTTACAAGGAATATGTTTTTGAATCACGGAGAAAATACTAATAAAATAAAATAGTTCAACCCTCCCATCGACCGTGGGCTTAGTGTTCCATATTTGAGACCAATCGAGACTATTTAACTCCTCAGACTCTGCATCATAATCACAAGCTGCAAAATTTAAATAAGAAGTACGTTTAGGCCTAAAATATCTTACAGAAATCCAACAGTTCACCAACAATGGCGGGTGGTGTGGATCAATATTTACAAAAGGGTGATCTAATTTTTTAACACTAAATGAATCCGTTTTATTAGTTAGTATTAAGTCCAGTATCCGATCATGAAAATTACAATTAGAATTGAGTTGATGCAAGTTGTTAAAAGCGATCGCATCTAAAAATATATTACTAACTTTCTCATTCTCCTCCTTCCTAATTAACTTCCCACACAACATCACCAAAATTAAAATCTCCCAGAACCAAGATAACCGTGTCATGCGGTAACGAATTTCGAGTGACATGCGAAAAATTATTAAAAATTGACTCTAGACAAGAATTTGTTTGTGTTTGTGGGACATAACACAATGACAATATTCTGATTGGACAGTTCCAGTGTGAAGATTTCTTCCTTAAGTGACTCCCATTTGGCCATAAATATATGGCACTTAGGAGATCCTAAGTGCCTTATATTATTTTAGCACAGCCATGAGAATGCTTCCACCGTCTCTCTTAGTACTATCAGTGGAACACCTATTCCATCTAAAAATATCATATCTGCTATCAATACATTCTCTATCAAAAATATGCGAATTTAACCACGCTCAGTTAAAACTAAAATATCATGATCACAAGAAAGAGCAGAAATAAACAAGCTATCCATATAGTATAGTTCTCAAGCCTCTAACATTCTGATAATATATTTGAAGGTTGAATTTTGGTTACAAAATATAAAGAAAAATACATTTAAAAAAAATGTACACTTTTAAATTACTAATTTGTTTAAGGAGTCTAATTAATAAGTAACAGGCTTCATCATCCTTACGAATTAATTTTTTTTCCTCCGCAAATCCAGACGTAAAAAGTATAAGTTTTCTCATTGGCTCTTATTCTGGTGGCAGCATGAAGAGCTTTGTTACTAGGAGACAAGTGCTCAGATACATATATTGGGCGTTTGTCCCCATCGATACCCAAGTGCTTTGTATTTAATTTATTGTCTTTGTCCTTACGCTTATTGAAATTAGCGACAGCCGCAAGCAAATGATCACGCAGATCTGCGGTATGGTATGCCACGTAAGCTAATATCTATTGTAATACAGAATAACAATATTTTATTTTTATTGCACTTAGCGCCATCTATTAAGCAATATTCATAAGGGAAGCCGATATGATGTCGAGTTGTATACACGCCTCACTACTGGTCTAGCACTTTTGAGAGAAAACTTTAATTATTTCACAGAAACCACATATAAAGGAGACAAAAAGGACCTGCTGTTAACAATTTTCCTAACAACTCTTTTACTGTGAATTTCCGCCATAAGCCTGTCCAATGTTTGACTTCTGTAATCGTCATAAACATCAACATGCCTTATCTAATATTTTTAATCCCCGTGATCCGCAATTACAGTCCGTTAAGTTATAATTTACCTGGCAGTTTCTATGTGAGTAATCCTTACGTCGTCGGCATAAAGGTCCTATCGGAGGTAAAATAACTTTGAACCGATTAGGTAAGATGGCCGCCACACGACAAACTTCACCCGTACGATATATCGTTAGTAATTTACATACAAAAGTAGATATGATCGGATTTCATGCTATAGGCTATCT
Organism: Phengaris alcon alcon; assembly: GCA_037179445.1. Classification (NCBI taxonomy): domain Eukaryota; kingdom Metazoa; phylum Arthropoda; class Insecta; order Lepidoptera; family Lycaenidae; genus Phengaris; species Phengaris alcon. The sequence continues at coordinate 880,607 of JAYRCH010000112.1, forward strand.
ATTGAATATTCCATTTGTTAAAACGACACGGGTTAATGAACCGGCCGCTCTGTCTAAAGATTACGGTTGATTGGACAAAAAAACGCACGTGCCTAATCTATTAGTAAAAAATAAAAGATCGAGCTACGTTCGAGCTTAATTAACATATTTTTTAACATAATACGTACGACCGAGAAGATAGTTTCGTAATTAAACTATTCTTTAAAGGTAAACCAATGGAACCAGCAATATTTGTTCGCTTTGTTACTTATTACTTGTCGATAAGAATGTAGGCATCTAATTGTTTTTAATATAAACGTTTTTAATTTATGATTATTGGATACATAATTAATCGGAGTAGTTAATACGAATACACAAAAGAACGGTATTATTTTATAATTACTTAGACATTACTTACTCGCACATAACAGATATCATCTTACCTACTAATAAATGTTAATAAATTGCTTTTCTTGATGACAAATGTGAGTTAGCTTTGACGGTAATCTGCGCCCGGGCCCCGGCTCAATAATATTTTTTTTTGATATTGCGCAACACAAATACCACAATAAATATGTACAGGATAGGTACAAGAGAAAAGTTAGACGCTACCGACTGCGCTACTGCTAGTATCACTCTATACAGCCTCCGTGGTCTAGTAGTTAGAGCTTGGCTCTCGACTCGGAGGCCGTGGGTTCGATTCCCGCATTGGAACAACAAAAAAATGTTGTTTCCAAGTTTGGTTAGGACAATGCAGGCTGATTACCTGATTGTTTGACAAGAAAGATGATCCATGCGTCGGATGGGCATGTAAAAAGTTGGACCTGCGCCTGATCTCTCGCCAGTCGTGTCGGTTATCCGTTCCACTGGGAGATGAGATGATGAGAGTAAAGGAAGAAATAATGCTCTAGTGTACTGCGCACACACTTGGGCAGTTCAATATTACTCCTGCGTAACTGACCTGGTTTCAATGAAACCGGCCTCCGTCACCGAAATCGGTGTGGGGAGTTGTTATAGTAGCACACTCGCACTTATTCTGTTTTATTAACCCCTGACTCAAAAAGAGGGGTTTTATAAATTTGACGTGTCTGTCTGTCTGTGTTAACTACTGGGGGTAAAAAAATGGGGTTAATTAACCCCCGACATAAAAAGAGGTGTTTTATAAGTTTGTCGTGTATGTCTGTCTGTGTGACTGTTCGTGGCATCGTAGCTCTTAAACGAAAGGTCCGATTAAGATGCGGTTCTTTTTTTGAAGGCTGACGCGATCGAGACTGATCTTTGTTATAATTCGTGATCATCAGATCGCTCACTGCTTGACAATTCGGGGGCTACTTAAAATTTTAAATTTTTGTTGTCTAATTTAAATACCATAGTCCAAACCGATTTTATGTCTTTTACAATTACAACATTTGCTATTTTTTAACTCCCGGCGAAAATAGAGGGGTGTTTTAAGTTTGATGTGACTGTCTGCCTGTCTGTCTGTCTGTGTTATCACGTGTATATGCCCGTGGCATCATAACTTCAAAACGGATGAACCGATTTTAACCTATTTTTTTGTTTGAAAGCTGACATCATCGAGAGGGTTCCCTATTTTTTCCTATAAAATCATATTATGTCATAATTTAACTTGGCATAATTTAATTTGTCTTAATAATAATTACGCATAATATTAATTTGGCATAACTGTTTAGGCATATTTTTTAGACGTAATAACTTTAAGCATAATAATCATTACGCATAGGTTATTTACTTATAATTTTATACTTATAACTTTATTGTTAAGCTATTTTATTGTTAAGTTAAATGTATATTTATTTACACATAATAATTAATGATATTTAAGCATACTTTTACAGAGCATAAAAATATTTATGCATAATGATATTGGTATTAATATTTAAAGACGTTTCGAACGCGATAAAAAGTTCTAACTTAACCTAACCCAAAACTACACAAACGTTTTTTTACGCCGGGTTTTTGTGAGGCCATATTACTACTCCAAAGACGTTTTGAACGCGATAAAAAAATTCTAACCTAACCGAACCCAAAACTGCGCAAACGTCATTTCACGCCGGGTTTTTGTGAGGCCGTGTTACCAGTTACCACTTTGAAGACGTTTTGAACGTGATAAAAAATGTTATAGCCTCACCTAAGCTAAAACTCCGTGAAACGTTATTTCACGCCAGATTTACCTATTAACCTATTATTACAGCATGGTGCCCAAGAATGCCAAGAAACAATTATGCCAAAGTATTATTATGACAAAAAAATATGCCTAATGAGTTATGCCAGAAAACAATTATGACAAAGTATGACAAAAAAATGCCTAAGTAGTTATGCCACATTAAATTAGGACAAAAAACATTACCTTGTCTAAATAATAATTATGCCTAATGATATATATAGTGTACCAAGAAACGAATATGCTAAAGTATTATTATGACAAACAAAATGCCTAATGAGGTAAGCCACATTAAATTATGCAAAAAAATATGCGCAAAAAGGGATCCCCATCGAGAGTGTTCTTAGCTATAATTCATCATCATCAGCTCATTCACCGCTGAACGATTCGGGGTTACTTAATTTTATTACTTTTATTTATCTATACAAAAATCTTGAGGCTCACGAACGGGCTTCACAATTTTCTTACAAAAAACGCAGTGTAGCCAATTAATTATGTAGCGGTAGTCGGTAGCCCGTTTGCTAGACTATGACAAACTGCAAAGTTTTGACAGCTGTTGGAGGATGCACGGTGCAATGTTAATTGCGGGTAATTGTCGCCGCGGCCGGCCTCAGTTGACCTCATCAGCTCACTGGAAGACGTATCCTCAGCCTAATGAACCTTCCATTTATAAACATTTTTGTGTCATTTAACGATAGTTCTAAATTCTATGGAATATTTTTATAAGTAGGTACCACTCTATATCAATTTGGTAATGTGCTAAGGTCTGGCCTGGCATATACAATATTAAACCTAACATATCACTGGTCACATACGAGTATGATATAAACTAATAAAACAAAATTTAAAAAAATATGTAGCCCTCAAAATGTCAAGCAGTGAGCGAGGCGATGATGATGAATGATAGCTTAGAACACGCGATCATGTCAGATTTCAAACAAAAAAAAATCGTTTCATCCGCTTAGGCTATACGATGCCACACACCCTGACAGACACTTAGACGCCTACAACACCCTTTCATTTTTCGTCGAGGATTAAAAAGAGGGCTAGCTTCTGTTTTATTTAAGTAATTATAACCAATATAACTTATTTCCATTGAACACCAAAGCTACCGGCATCACGATTAAGCTTTAAATTTACGAACCAAAACATTACATAAGTGGAAACATTGGTTTAATTAAAAATAATGTACGAATACATTGATTCGAGAATGGCGATTCGTAATAATTAATAGAATCAGAGAAAGTTTTTTATTTTTAATTTAAATTTATGGTACACCTCTCATTTCTGAACTCGTAATGAACTCTCAAATTTTAAAACCATAAAATATTCTTTTAACGATAACAACAAATGTTCTTTATTTGACAAGAGGCCGCGAGTCTAACTTCCACTGATACAGTTTATGTAACTGCATACACGTTTGGGCACTATTAACCTTTTGTAACTACTTTTAAATTAATTAAACAAGATGGAAAAATTGTTGAAATACGACTAGACGCTACTCGAAGTGGTAGCGCCATACATAATTCACAGTACTTTAATCCAATGCTATTTTGTAACAATTTTATTAGGATGACCGTAAAATTTTAATACACGTAATTTACTACTGATAGTGACTGGTAGTTTATCATAATTTATGCATTTTACAATAATATGTTTCGACAGATAATTACACAAGAATATAATAGGTAACGCCATTAAAAGCTAGTAAGTAGTACTTAATACTGCTATATAAATATAAAAAGTAATCTATTGAAGCTTAACGTCTACATAATCTATAGAGAAACGACTAAATCATTGTTGATGAAAATATTATACATGTACCGCCCGCCCCGAGAACCATAGTAGATACTTTAACTTGTATGAAGCTTAATTAGATGCCGGTGGTCCAGAGAGATCTGTTGTTAGTAGCGACGATTGTACATAGGTTTGATTTCGCGAAAACAAAAATATAGGACGAACACCTGAAAATACAAATTCAATGCTACGCCGATCGATCGGTGAAATATTTGACTAGATTCAGATATGGGTATATTGATATAATGTAGGTAAAACCACCTGTTCAGCTGGTTGTGCGTGTGTTGTTTCAATCACTTGAATGACTAGCTTTTGCGACTTCACCCGAGTGGATCCCCATTGGATCCCATGGAGTATGTTTTTTAAAACAAACCTTTTTAACGAATTTCTGTCATAATAACTATCTGCGTGCCAAAATTTTGGGGACTTTAAGGGGACGAATTAAAAAAAGAATTATAAAATAGGTACTCAATAATATGTATTTTTTACCTCGGATAGAAAACTTCACCCATTTATAGGTGGAGTTTTCAAAACACCTTCTTAATTTGCGTCTACATTGTAAACTAAAACTACTGTCCAAATTTCACGTTTTTACCATTCGTGGTGACGGCTGTGCGAGGGTCTATATGTCAGTCAGTCAGAAGGGACATCTCTTTTTATTTTATTATAAATATATTATAGATTGGACAATGATAATGCTGACAACTACCTACTTTATTAAGTATCAGTCAATCTATTGATAATAATTGATATACTAGTCTGGGCGTATCCACTGGCTATAATTTCAATTCCAACTGACAAAGAATTCCTCGCCCGCAGCGAATCACCGAGTTTTTGTGTCTCTAATACTCTTACTAGAGTATCATGACTCTATTTACGAAATAATTACAGCTTTCGGAAATAATAGTGTTCACAATGTTGTATTAGCTGTTTACAACGAATATATTTTTTTTCAATAAATATTCACGAGAGATAGAGGTATTGCGATACTCTCGGCCATAAGTCAACGCAACGCGGCCCGCGCTGGCGCCAAGCTTTCATCACCGCAAGCTCAATCCGCCGCAATAACACAGTATACTAAGAAAGAAAATACGCCTGAGAGATGAGAAAGTGTCAAAAAGGGTAAAATGCTTTCTAAGTAACGTAAATCGGATATCAGCCAGGATGCGCGGTAACACCTAAGTCTCTTTCGAAATTAGCTTTATAGGAAAATAGCTTTAAACAATAGGGTATTCCTGTAATTTTTTTATTACATAAATGAATAGTACTCGGAATAATAAGAAAGTTGACAAAATGAATTATAGTATTCTAAAAATCTATATTTTCAAAGAAATTGCGGTTTTCAATTGTAATAACGCCCCATGCAAAAGTCGTACCGGCAGTTGAAGTCACGTGCCTGTAAGTTGATACATCTTCATACTTACCATACACATATCATATCTTTTTGCATTTGATGTAAGTACTTATGTTGTCAAAAAATATTCCAACTTTTTTGTAACTTTAAAAAGCTTAAAATGCATTTTTTTTACATATAGGCAAATACCTACTTGATAGTGGAACGAATTAATTAAAACAAGCCATAATAAAGCTTTAATACGTTATTAAAAGAAGACTAGCTTTTATCCGCGGCTTCGCTCGCGTAAATAAAGTGTCCCACGGGAACGCTGTATTTTATCTTTTTCGGGATAAAAGTAGCCTAAATTTCCAGAGCCTAAAATACGACCATACCAAATTATATCAAATTTTTCAGTAGTTTTTGCGTGAAAGAGTAACAAACATCCATCCATACATCCATCCATCCTCACAAACTTTCATATTTATAATAGGATAATAGTAGAATGATACTCAATGTCATGGCTCGCGTTACAAAAAAAAAAGTGTGTGTGTCAGCTTCGACGCACGACTGGAGTTTACTCTAAAAAGTAGTAAAAAGTAGTAGTAGCAAAGCGACCGACGCATCTTCGGCTAACATCGTGTGACACCGGTACGGTGTGACCGTGTGACATTGTGAATTCGATTTTACTCCCATAGATTTTCATACCCCGGGCTTATATATGAAATTCGTTTCATAAGGAGTAAACTCCAAAATAGTTTATATGAAACTTTCTTATGTAGTATCAAGCTTCTAAGTAGTGTGCGTTAACCCTAACGTTACACCTCATCTAGCGACATGTCGGCACAGTGCGACTTCATATTTTATTACATTTTATGCTGTCCACACATTGCTTCATTGTCGTAACCGTGAAATTATTGTTCTGTTGGTTTATCAGTTCGCATTACCATGATAATTTTGTAACTACTTGAAAACCCATTTAATTGTATCCACGTGAAAAAATTTGGAAGCTTTAAAAACGTATTTTGTCATATTTTTTTATTTAGGCTTACTTGCCAATTTTTCTTTTATGATTTTATGGGAAATTTAGTGAAGCTAATAGTCTTTCAAGCTTTAAACATATTTTATTTTGATATTTTTGTATCATTTGCGAAATTAAAATATCAAAGCAAATGTATACAAAAGTAAGACGAAGAATGGTAAAGATTAAAAGTAAAATAATATTTTTCCTGGAAGAATACTCGGTAGTAGGTATCACAGATTTGCTGAAAAAATATTAAAATGTTCCCTTTTTTGTCGTATTCTATTCAATAAGTCGTATTGTATGTAACCTACCACGTGTACATTTTTGCCTGTAACACAAATATTTAAAGTTTATTGTATGCGTCCTTTTTTTGAACCAAAACTTGGTGAAAAAAACGTTTATTTAATATTATATATACAATTCTGTGTCATAGTGTTCGGGGACACGTTCCTACGAAACGGCTTGACCGATTATTATAATTTTTTTTTTGCATATACGGTAACGTTAGAAAATCGGTCGTAAATTATTTTTGCAACGTTATTAGCGTTTCAATAAACTAACTTAGTTTAAGGAATCTTTGTCTGCGACAGCGATACCAAATGTGAGGTTTGTAACAAATAGTTATTGCTTGATAGGTTATTGAAACGGGCCACAAATGACCCACCCCTAAATATATTTTTTTATTTATTTTTCTTTTGATCCACAGACCAGCAAAAGGGTTGCAAGATGGCAATAGAAGATAATAATTGTCGGACGATAGATTTTTATGTAAAGTTTTTAATCTCTATTTAGTTCATGGTTGTAGGTGTAGGTTGTAGATGTTCGATGTAGGTGTAGATTGTAGGTGAAGGTTGTAGGTGTCGGTTGTAGGTGTAGACTGTAAGTGTAGGTTGTAGGTGTAGGCTGTAAGTGTAGGCGGTAGGTGTAGGTTGTAGGTGTAGGTTGTAGGTGTATTACGTAGGTGTAGCTGTTGGAATTTAAATTGTAATACGTAGATTATAATATGTAGTTACTTATATTTTATTTATTCAAGTTCATACTGCATAGTTAAGACAGGACAACGTTAGTTAATAACTTTTTTTCGAAATTTTTCAATATTTTTCAGCCTAAGCGTCTTGATAGCTATTAGCAATAGATCAGATATAAAAAATATCCGTAATTGATTTTGAACAACCTTATACTGATTATTATAGACTGAATATGTGAATAACAGTAGTAAATAAAAATAGACTTAAAATCACCTTTGATCATATCTTATCATTACACAGACAACAGTGGAAGTGGGCCGGCCATGTCTGCAGACGGACAGACGGTCGATGGAGCAGACGAGTATTAGAGTGGAGACCACGCTGAGGCAAACGTAGTGTAGGACGTCCTGCGGCACGATGGACCGACGATTTGAAGAAGGTGACTGGCAGCGGATGGATGAGGGCTGCCCAAGAACGGTTCAGCAGGGGACGGCGATAGGATGATGACACAGACATTTATTATTCTTTCCGTGTTTAAGGGCTTTTACCTTGTCAGTGGACCTTCCGCCATTTTGTCTATTATGGAATGTAAAATAAATGCTGCATTATTTAGCATCTTAATAAAATTTAAAATACAAATATGATTTAGTGGCATCCCTAGTTCACCTGAGCGGAGCAAGTCTGTCGGCACGCGCCAAACGCCCACGCGGGGATACAATATATACCCCGGACGAATACTTTTGATAATATTTTTTGACCATCAATTATTATTATTAACATTCTTTTTAATTTATGATATTTAAATAGTGGAACAACCTGCAATTTCAACGTATTTAAAACATTAGGTAGGTATCGCTTACCAAAACATTGTAACTAAGCAGAAAATGTGTTTTAATTTTTTTTTCAACAACCAAACATAAGTACCTACACCTCAAAATTAAAGGTTAACCCTTAAACTATCAGACAGAACCCCCATTCTCATAATTAACTTACACTTTCATTTTACTTATATTGAATTATAAATGAATCGTCTTGATATGATAAACTGATTTTTGGAGGTTTAAACAATCAAAACGGGATTGACGTTGGTTTGACGTTTATGATAATTTAGAATACCATTTTGCAGTTTCAAAATATCGGGACTGGATCGTAACTGTATTATTGCAGGATTTAATTAGCAGAAACCACCTGTTTTGTCATGTCTGTCATGATAAACGAAGAATTAAATAATATAGCATCTCGGCGTATGGCAATTTCGTAGCTTGCGCACTACATAATAATTATGAAAAAGAAAACAAATTCCTCGATTGATTCATCGCGTGACTTAATAAAGATTTTAATAACCGCCATATAAACACCAGTATCTTAAGTATAAAAATATATAATTAAATATTTTATGGCTCACTCGTTAGCGTAGAAAATAAATTTAATTACCCCAAGATAACAAGTGTAGATATATGATTTGATAATTTCGGTTATAAACTTAATTATATGTTGCTAACAAAATATTTGGAGCATGTTAACATAAATTTCGTTTTATCTCACCCTATTGATGTTTATTATGTAGATTGTGATGATAATTCGAAAGAAATAGACAATGAAATTTTAATAACACACGTGACACATATTGTAACATTCGTTTAACTATAATTATAGGTATTCATTTATTTTTACTATAGGGGAAACTGAGAACACTTTCTCCCCCTCTTATTTTTGAGCCCTCTTTTGCTAAATATCTCTGCGACAACCAAAAGAGTATAGGTTAAATTCAAAATAATAAGTAACCTCCGACACAAAAAACTATAAAAAGTAAATAAAAAAAGTATATTTAGCCTTCCCATATTTTAAAAGATCTTTTTAATTTTTGCGTCACCGAGTCGACCAACCGCGGTGTGAAGAAGTTTTTTAATTTAGCTACGTGTAGCTAATAGAGAATATGCAGGTACCAGTTTAAAATATTTTATATACTAAGATAATAAAATAAATAAATAAAATTATAGCCATTATAAATATTTATTGCGATTTTTTTTATTCTCTATCGTTATAGCTAAGAAAAACATCTTCACACTGCAGTCGGCGACGCACATATTATTAAAAAAATCCTTTAAAAATATTAAAAGGCTAAATTGAAATTTATTTATTTACTTTTTATAGTTTTATTTCTACTTAAATTTTTTATTTTGTTTTTATTTCCTACTTTTTAAATTAATTTAATTTCAAGCTTTTTCTAACTGGTCTCTGATTATACCCATTATAACCATTGGCTTATTGACCATAAGTGGAAGGTTCCTTGGACAATAGATACGACGACTACCTATAGATAATGCAGCGATCATATATTTTTACCAGCACTTATAAAACTTGCATACATTTATTAATGTAGTAAGCGAGGTTCTAGTATCCTGCTGCAGCCTCAGTTGATCAGACTATCACCATCTATATACCTGGGCTGATTGATAACTGGCCGAAACGACGAACTTAAAAAAATGATACGCAAAAAAGGAATATTACATTATATTCTGGCATCTTTTTGAAAATAGAACGTCAAATTTGAATTTAATCGAACTGATGGAATTTGTTTGAGAGGACGTAGAACTTTCTCTGTCGTAAATTTTCTTAACAATGGAAAAAAACGAAATTCGTGCGGTGTAAAAGTTTTACGTTTTAAAAGAGAAAACAGCAACCCAGATTAAAACCAAGCTAGACAGTGTTTTAGGTAATTCTGCTCCTGCATTGAGTACAATTCACACCTGGGTAACTGATTTTAAACGTGGAAGACAGAGCTGCGAAGACGCCCACAGGTCTGGCCGTCCAAATGAAGTCACGAATCCGGGCATGATCAAAAAAATTTACAAAATTGTATTGAATGATCGGCGCTTAAAGTTGCGAGAGATAGCAGAGATGGTGAGCATTTCACCTGAACGCGTTTTTAATATTTTGCACCAACATTTGGGAATGAAAAAGCTTTGAGCGCGATGGGTGCCGCGTTTGCTCACTGTAGACCAAAAGCAACGTCGAGTGGACGATTCATCGGAGTGTTTGGCGCTGTTTAAGCGAGATCCTAATGAGTTTTTGCGGCGTTATGTAACAGTCGATGAAACTTGGATACATCATTATACTCCCGAGACAAAATAACAATCTAGCAGTGGACTGAGAGCGGAAAACCTGCGCCGAAGAAAGCAAAAACGGTTTTGCCGGCCGACAAAGTGATGGCGACTTTTTTTTGGGATGCTCGAGGGATTATTTTAGTGGATTATCTGCAAAAAGGAAAAACAATAAATGGAGAGTACTACGCAAGCTTGCTGCAAAAATTAAGTGAAGAAATCCAGAAGAAACGATCACATTTGGCCAAGAAAAAAATTTTGTTCCACCATGACAACGCACCTGCACACACGTCAATGGTTGCAGTCGCCAAACTCCATGATTGCGGTTCGAATTGCTACCGCATCCACCCTATTCCCCGGATCTGACCCCGTGCGACTTCCACTTATTCCCAAACCTGAAGAAATGGTAAGGTGGCCAGAGATTTTCATCAAATGAAGAAGTCATTGTTGCCGTGGACGAGTATTTTGAGGGGTTGGAGAAAACATTTTATCAAACTGGTGTAACGGCATTGGAGAAGCGCTGGACTAAATGCATCGAGGTAGAAGGAAACTACCTTGAGAAATAAATTTATTTTAAATAGATTTTTGAAGTTTTTCTTTGTCGTTTCGGAAACTTATCAATCAGCCCTCGTATATATCACATCCTATTCGTTGGAGCATTTTCAATGAGCCCAGAGTTAGTGAAGAGTTGGGATTCCAAGTCATGCTCCATCATCAGGTGCAATTTATCACTATTTATCATAGATAGTGATAAATTGCAATGAATAGGACATTGGTCCTATTCATTGAAATCACTAGAATGAGCCCAAACACGATACCTGTGCTGTAAGTTTGTGAGGAATTCCATATCCTACAGATTCTAGGTGATGCTGCAGCATCAGCTTAATGTTACCAAGTGTAGACAATATTGTTGAAGTGCCAGGATACAATATATTGAACTGATCAGACCAGTGGAAGCTGCTTACATCCTTTCATCAACTTGGTAACCCCAGTATTTTCAGGCAGTGAGCGTGCTGATGGTGATGAATTATAGCTAAGAATACTCTCGATCATGCCAGCTTTCATACAAAAGAACCGCATATAAATCGGACCTTTCGATTAGAAGCTACGATGCCACGGACAGACACACAGACAGACAGACACGTCAAACTTATAACACCCCTCGTTTTGCGTCGGGGGTAAAACATGCTTATTCACCTACTAAAACGAAGGGAGAATTACCCCTTTATAAGGGACACTCGATCCTCCGATTGTTGATTTAACTTTCATCTATTGCTTATTAGACTATTACAAGCTTAAATTACTTTTATTGTATTCGCTTGCGGTGTTTTAGCAATAATTTCACTATAACATTTTTAACGAAACTTTTTAATGTTTTGGTTCTCTTGTGCACCCTCTCTTGTTTTTATACCTTAGGAATTGTCCTAGCTGCTATTTTTATACCTAAACCTGTAGTGAAATAAGTAGGTACCTAATAGAATCTGTCGACTCTAAGTATTTTCATCTAATTAAAATACAATTTAAGAGAAATTTTATTGGGAAATAAGTAATCGAATTAGAACTCTTCATTCGTGAAGGAGATTTAAATGCGTTAATTAAAATTAATATGTCAATTAAGAGTTTTTAAGTGGCGGCTAATGCAGCGGTCATATATAGCAGGGCACTAGATTTTAGTGAGATCCATAAATTGTAACTAAATAATTAAGTGCAGCTTCCCGTTCCGGGGCTTAAAAAAACGCAATACAACATACATAAACATATTGACAATTTAACAGTTAGTTTGTATAGTATTAATTAATACATGGGAATGTAAAGGCGAAGGCTAAAGGTAGCATTGCGATCTTAACGACCGCCAATAGCAAACCATCGAATCAGCCCGGTTCCCTCTGGCTACACCTCGCGATCGGCATGGAGCTGCATTTTTAAGATATCTATTCAATTTTTTTTAAGATATGCATATATTAATTACTCAACAAGATAATCGTTTCATTGTAATAGTTCGAAATGTCATGTTGCACCGCGCTGCACATGCATATGTGGTGTGATGTCATATGAAACGTGTATCTTTTTCTGAAGTGAATAAATTACAAGTCGCGTGTCGTCACGGTACGAACTGACCCTAAGATTGGAATGCTATCTTAAAAGTCACAGAGTCTAAAAATCAATCGAGCAGGTCCTTTAGTAGTAGACTTAAGGCTCTGTTTTCCAATTTTTAAAGAAGCAGAACTAAACTGTGTTTGATGTGCACGAACTACATTATACGTTTGAGCATAATTTGTTCAATTGGAAAACGTGTCATATTCAAATTAACGAATAATATATCTGCATGTTATATTTAAAGAAAGTCTAATATATTTTCATTACTTCTATTTAAGCTACGTTTCCAGAATGTTCTATTTTTTATCTAAAGACACAGATATCTCTAGTCATTAGTATGCATGATAATTTCCGGAGCCACATGAGGTTACACAATGTACCTGCTACAATAAATTCAATCCCGACCGACGACGGCTTTGTCCTCTCCGATAATCTGAGCAAGCTGCTTCGTTTAAATCTGGCCAGTGTTGCTGCAATTAGCAATCTTTTTTTTAAAATTTCTTGAATTGCTTTCTGAAATTCCCTATACTGAGCTAAAGTAGTATTTTGCGTAAAAAGGCAAAAAAATGTTTTTTAAAGGTATGGATAAAATATAAAAAAGCCGTGTGGTGTCGTGTCCCACCGGATAGGACGAAGTTCCTTATTATAAAAATATTAATTTTAAGTTCTATTCGAGGTATAAAGAAAATAATAAAGACTATAACACAAAAATCTTACGTTACGGACGTTTTTTCCCGGCTAGGGTGCACCTCCGTATCGCCCCATAAGGAACTTCGTTCCAATAAAAAATAACTCAATATAATACTCGCAAAATAAATTACATCATTGTATGTATTTATTTTAAATATTTAATTGGTTAGCTATGTTAAATAATTGTAAATAAAATAATTTGAATTTACGGTTGCTTTATTTTTTTCTGGCAACACCGTCATCCAATATAAATGAGTGCAAGCTCAAATTTCTGTTACAAAACGCTTGATCCATACTTCATGAATATTTAATATTTACAAATTGTTATTAAGCCGGCCAAGAGTCTCGGCCAAGAGTATCTGATATGATATTTTACATTTTATAATCAAATTTTGAGATCACTTAGCCTTAATGACGGCAATGAAATCGAATGCTCCAGCTCTTAAAACTTTAAGAGTTCAATTTAAGTTAAATATGAACTCATAATATTAATAGAGAAATAAAATGTTTCTTTTAAATATCAGATATTATTATATTTTTGTACTATATATTTAATTAGATTATTTTTTAAAGATATTTAAGATTTCATTACATAAATGTAACAATTTCAATTTCCTGCGTAAAAACATCAAATTATATAAGGTTTGGTAAAATCAATTACGGATATTTTGGGTATATGATCTATGATCTTCTTATTATAAAGACGTTTAGGCAAAAAACTATTGTCATACTGAAAGCAAAAAAATCATCTCATATATGGAAAATCTCCACTCAACGCAAACTCGCCCATATAAAGCAAGACTTTCTTTTCGAGTATGACAATTATTTTTCTGCCTAAACGTCTATACATAAGCAGTAGATCATATGCTCAAAATATCCGTAATTGATTTTACCGAACCTTATATACTTACGAGAATTTAATAAATAGTAGAATAGTAATCTTTGACGATAATAATAGCTATAACATCAGTCATTAAAGATTATAAGTAAACGCCCATCATATTAATAAACACATGAAGTGCGCCAAGTTAAGTGTGGACGCGAATCGCCCATTAAAGCCGCGATACCATCCTGCGATCGCCAACATAAAAAGAAAGCTCCGACTTATTAGCATATTAACGCATCATAATGAGCACAGTCACGCGTACATAAAATTTAAATAAGCAGCTACCGTATTAAAATATTGATAACATATTTTGTGACGTCTTTAATTGGTACTAATAATAATTCAATCTTTCCGATAAGTCGGACCAGGCTCAAAGGGAACGACTTAATCGCTTTAAAAGCGAATAAATCCGTGATGAGATGTTTACGGCGATGCCAAACCACTAATTGATTGCCGGCCGAAAGGGGTTTGGTAATTAAGTGCCAATGGTCAAACATTTGAATATATGAAGTGATAAATGGGTTTTATAGAATGTCGTTCAGGACAGCTTTGAGTAATTAGGAACTCCGAAAACAAGTTTTCTAACATCAGCGTCTGAAGTCATAATTAAATTTATTATTATTTCATTGTGAAATTACATCTTTAACTACGAAATTTAGGATAAGAATGTGTGTAGCACAAGTACACCTGTCATAAATGTTAAAACATGGATTACTTATGGGATAACGTGATGTCCGCTGACTATTGTTAGCCGACTAATACGACGGAGGCCTTTGACTGAGGAGCTATCTTTGACGGCCGATTGTTCCACGGTCTTAACGTATCAATTATGTCCAATACAGCGACAGATAAACGCTTGAGCGACGTGAATAAAATAATTAACTGATTGGTGTTTATTCATCAAGGGCCAGGCCACTTAGTGTATTTGTGATTGACGTGGCGCGGATCACTCCATCATTAATGCTTGTTGCTAAAGCAAACTTTCTTTTGTTGCTTGTTTGTTGTGATTTGTCTATTTTTGCATTTTACCATAAAATTACGGTTCAATAAAAATTTCTTAACTATTTTTAACAAAAAATGAAATAGATACAAGTAACTTTGTAGCTATTTAATTTAAAAGGAAAAGTGTTCGCTACATTAATAATATTATTCAATATTTACAAGAAAGCTCCTTTAAGTCAGCTTTAAAAGTAACAAATTCTCCAATAGAAAATCCTTAACACTTAGCATCATGCTACAATAACTTAACATATCTTACATCAGTTCAGATTTATATATATCTTATAATTACGATGCAGATGTTAGCCTTATTTCTCTGCTAGTATTTATGTCTCCTGATAGAAATTAAAGAGAATAAAATAAAAATGTCCCGTTTGACGGCGCGCGCGCATCTCTTGCGGCGAATGTGTAGTAATACGCCTTGGGTGACAGAGATGGTGTGTTCCACTGGGATCTGTAATATAAAATATTTTAAGTCGATAGTTAAAATATCTTTGATGCATATCATTTTCATAATACAGTATTATCTTCGACCAAAGTTACTTAGAAATAAACTTATAAGTCTAAAAATTCAATAGCAGTGGATTTTTTTTCATTTAGTCAATAGGCTTACAATAACTGTTTTTTATTCAACAAATAAATAGTACTCTAAAATATGAAGTTCTTAGTATAAAAAGTATAATAAAAATCAATATATTCAAAGGTACAATGATTTGTTTTGAAGTTTATATATTTTTTTATATTCATCAAGAAGTAATTAATACTTCATTATGTAATCATCTACTCTATTGGTTTTTTTAACATAAGCAATGGTCCATAATTTGAGAATTGTTTAGTCATCAACCTATCAGTGCCTATTTTCTAATCAGACACAAATTCTATTACAGCCCTAAACGATGTCACTGTTTCAGTTTACCTCGATAGAGAGATCAAATTCATCTCAAAGACAAAAATTAAAGAGAAACAAAAAGAACACGTCGTAATAGATTTAGTTCGCGAGATGGGATCGGATGATGTATATTTGGGATGGCCCGTATAATTTTAATTACATGTTATTGATAAATCTCCGAAGGCCGATAGATATAAAGATAGCAGGCTACAATTAGCTGCGACCTCCGACCTGGCCATACGATGTGGGAACTATGAAATTGACACCGTCTTTTCGAATTTATTGTACTTAAATCATAATAGCATATAATTTGAATGTTTTTGTTACAGTTATGATTTATGCTAATGGCTTAATATTTAGGACTCTTAGATTATTTAGATTAGGAATATTTTTTTACATTTGATGATATCGGAATTTACCTATATATAATTACAAAAGTGATACAATCTGGGGAAATAAAAATGCAGGTACGGTCAACGACCGGCTGCTGTACCACTTGTCGACCTAATTACTATGGTAATAACATGGTGTGCTAGGTTATAACATTTTTGTTAAGTAATCAACATAATTATAAGCATGAATTATAAGCAAGAATCCTATAAGGCTTCTGATGATAACTAAAAACCAAAAAATAATAATTTGTATTGTTATCTTGGATAATAAATAAATAAAGTTCACAAGTAGTACACCGGCTTGTCGGCGACCGTGCTTTAACTTTCAAGGACTCACATGATTTCTAATTATAATGGTGTATCAAAGAGTCAAACCAAGGCTGTATGGGTGTGCTTCAGAGGCATATTGTCGCCAGCGAACGTTTTAAATATTAACGATTTCTATTTAGGAACACGCCCCATCCCGTCGAAAACTGTCAGGTGTGCTGCGTGGCCTGCTCAGTATACATTTAACTTAATGACTTGCGTTTTGTAATGTGAACCAATTGTACTAACTGTAAAGGGTTTTAAAAAAATGTAGCTTGTGTTATTTTCTGGGCTATCCATAAGTTTTATAAGTGAATAAGAATGTAGCAATAAGGAATGACTTATCGAAATTTGTGTAAATCGTCGCGCCGCGCCGTAGCAGTTTTGTATCGCCCAATAAAAAGGAGATCACAGAATTTTCTAGTTTTACAGCAACATTTCAATAGCATGTATTTCTAAGCAAGGCTTGTAAACAAATAATTATAATAATAATAATATCAATGGACGGTTCCACACCACGTCAATCTGGCCCCGTGCCAAGTATCCGAAGAACTTGTGTTACAGGTACCAGACAACGGGAAGTATATTTAATACTTTTATACTATACATATATTTAAGATTTTTATTAAATTATACACATATTTAATACACATCCGTGACCCAGGAACATAGAAAAACTTTTTGTTCCTTCGGCGGAATTCGAACTCGCGACCCCCGGCTTGAGCACCAACGCGCCGAACCACTGAGCCACGGAGGTCATTTTCAAATTTCTATTCTCGCAGAATATTTAACGAAATTCGTGGTTTTTGTGACCAACTTATTATTTTAATCTTGTCGTTTCTAGAATATCATTACCGGACATAATAACAAGGCTATTATTACGAACATTGCAATTTAGAGAACCGTTTCCTCTTGTTACTCATATCATAAATCTCAGAGCGATTGGCTTACATATTATTGTCGTAAAGACAGGCCAAGTCTACCTGTACATCTCTAAAGCGAGTGCCCCATTACGAAGTATTCGAAACTTGCCGACGACGGTCGGACTTAAGAAATTCTCGCAACATTCACAAGATAAACTAATATAAGTTTAGTTTCATAAATATGTTTCAATCGCAAAATGTTCGTAGGAGCTCCTCCTTACTTTCGAAATCATTGTTCCCAGCGATTTAAAGTAGCGTGCGTACGCAGGTCACAATACTTATTAGGGCCATTGATATAAGATAACGCATCGAGTAGCTAAATGTCACGGCTCGAACCGATATGAAAGTTCATCACACTGTTCATTATTAAATGTAGCAGTGATGACTACATCATTTCGGACTGGTTCTAGGTAGCATCGATGTATTGTTATAGATGCACCTAAATGTTATATAATATATTCAACTATTTGGTACATTATGGACAATTGTTTTGGTCGTAAATATTTCTATTTATTTATCTACAAAGTAGGTGAGAAAATAATGTTGACTTGATTTCAGAAGAATTTGTTAGAGGTGCAATTATTCATATCTTGTAAAAGTAAGCCAGATGATACTTGACATGTGCTCCTTTATAAAAGATTATAGCATGTGTGTTTAACGTCAACAGGACCAGGTTGACGTGGTGTGGAAGCGTTCATAGATATTAATATTAACTAATAATTTTCCTCCTATCGAAAAGAAAGCTAATACGAAAAGCTTTAGCTATAACTAGAAAAACAATTATAATTAAGAAAGCTTAAATACCAATTACAAATGAAATAACAACTTTGAAATAATCGTTAAATTAAATAACATCTATGTATACTAAATCCATATTCCTATGGTACTCCTTACATAGAATGCGCGACATAATGAATTGACCTCTTCATATGGTATTTAAATGTTTTTTTAGACCTTTTGCGATATTTATATATTTTTATAATATGAACTAACAAAAATTTAATTATACGCGTAGGATTTTATTAGCTTGATATCTGAGTGTGATATGTCATACATATTTAAAAACGTTTATTTTGTTAAATGTTTTAAAATAAGTGTGACACATTTATGATTTTTGCGAAAATACTAAAATATTAAATATTTTCTAATATATCTAAGTCATTTTCTTACATTTTCCTTGTGTAGAAACATGAATATCCTATCTTCAAAGGATCATCGTACCAAGTTATTCATTAACAATGACAAATCTTGTCATACCTAGACGCAACGCTGCTTTTTTAAGATAAAGATTCAAAATTGAACTTTATTCTCTACACAAGAATATACACGTTTGATTGCAAGAGTTCGAATTTCGAGCTGCTCTTGCAATGAAACGTGGCGTAGCGAGCCTCAAAGCCCCAGAAAATTCACAAAAGGGAGAAAGTGCTCGCATTTAATTTCAATTAAAGTCATAAATAAAGTTCAATTTTAAATCGTTATCTTAAAAATGCAGCCCCGCATCCCGTCGCGTCGCGTGTCGGTGTGAGCTTACTGTTGCCATAATCCACTACCGTTAGAGAACCACTCGCGCTGACATTTAATTGAATGGCAATTTGGCTTATATGCCACTTATATGCCACCATGTTGGCATACGGGTAATCAAAACGTTATTTGTCATGAATCCGATTCATTGTGTGACACGCGGGCATCGGCTTCTGGATGTCGATTTAATTGCCCGATAAGAACTCCATTCGGAGATAATGCCCGAACAGCTTACCTTGATGATTGAATTTATATTGCTCGACTTGAATAGACTTTTATTAAGTCGGAAGTTGGGCAAGAAATAATGAACTTAGTTGAAAAAATAATATAAAGTGTTTCACCGATTATTATTATTTGTAAAGATACATCGACCATTTAAGCAATAAAAGTTGTAAAAGCTATTTTTGCCAAAATCACTTTTTAACGCATTTATAGTTTTCATCAATTTTGCGCGCTCTATCGATATGTATAATTTAAATATATAAATTCGTAAAAAGAGTCTTTAAAATGGTAAAAATAATATTATTTTTAGCGAAAACTAATTTCAAAATGGAGCTATTCCTACATTGTAACCTACAAAAATATGTTTAGTATCAGCTAGTAAACCTCACAGAAAACCGGCGTAAAATAACGCTTACGTTGTGTTTCACCGAGTGAGTTAGGTTACCGCGGGGCGGAGGCCCATGGGAGGTTGAGGATTTTAAGGACCCGGAACGCAAGTGCGCAACACCAGAGAAGTTTCAAGTGGTTATCCTCTAATGATGTTGCGAGTGTCCATGGGTAATCCCCTATCATAAAGCGATCCGTCGCTCCGATCCGATCCGATCTGCTCGCTTTCTGATCTATTTCATAAAAGAAGCTAGAACGTTCCGTTTAAAGCTCGTCACGTAAGAAAAGTCATATCATAGATATCCAAATATAAATGACGAAACAATACCGGAGAAAATTTAAATAAAATACAACAAGTTATCTTTGTCCGTGTATACAAGTTACATGTTCATAAAAATGTTAAAGTAGACATCTAAATAGCTTTTCTCGGTAACTACAAGACACGGGGAATTTATTTTGGGAACAAATGATAACACACATAAATATTGATACATACAATTACAATGAATTTATTGATGTGCATTAGCTTTTTTGTTTACTTATTTGGATGAAGTTAAGTTGTATTAAATCCGATGTTAAACATTGTTTAACATGTTAATGTAATTCAAAGGTTTTTGGAATGAATTCTTTGAATTGTGTAAGGCACTTTTTTGTACACACAGATGTATTGAGTACCTTACCATTAGCATAGTGAATTATAGCTCTGTTTTTAATTCAAATATATTCTTTTAATTTTAATTAACCTCATACAATGTTACGACTTACGAGTATATGTTGAGTCAAACAAAATATGAGCCATAAGCTTTAATGGTAGCTAGGCAAAATCAGGTATTCCGTTCCACACGATAAACGTTAAGCTGCTATTTGTTATTTCAACGTATCTACTACTCGTACACACAACAGCGGATAATAATACAAAATCATTTTCATACACGTCATAAAAATATTTAGAAATTCATTATATTACGCTCTTCATAAAAAAATAAATATATTTCAGTTGCGATACAAGAACAAAAATCTCCGCTGAATCACACACACCTATTTCTGCTTACAATAAATCAGCTTATCTCAAAATATTTGCAACTATAAGTAATACACACGTCATAAATTGAACGGGAGTGGGCGCCTAAACACTAGACCACATAAACAGACCAGTATGGAAATCGGGAGCAATGTTAGGCTTGAAACACACTTGTCACACTCGAGTCCCGACCGCACGTGTTGGAACCAACTTTATAGACTTCTGTGAAGGTGTTAGTATAACGCAAGACGTGTTCCTATAATTGTCTTATACGGTCTATAGAATTGAAGTCTCGTTATGTCGGAAGTCTGTATCAAGCTTTACAATTGACAAGAATAGGAATGCGCTTGAAAGCTGCTCGTTGATGTGTTGTTCTGGCTGTGTAAAGAGATTTATGTCTATTGTTATTTGAGCTACAATCAGCTGGTACTGCTTAGTATCAGTCATCAGAGCCTAAGCTCCTTGAATTGATACTGTCATTTCCAAAAATGCACCTACTACAGACTACTCAAGATTTTTTTCTTTAGGTTTCCATCCTTGGCTCGTCTATAATAACATGTTTATGGAAATAACTTTTCGTGGATATTTTTAACTTTAGACCAATGATATAATTGTAGATTAAAATCCGACTGCGTTGACGCCAGTTCTCAGATAGGTACTACAATTTTGTTTAACGAAGTAGTTATTTCTGAATTTGATACTGAACTAAACGTAATCGATCTTAAGTAACAGTGGATAAATGAAACACAGTAGCTAATAGAAAGAAATTGATTTTAATTAAGTCGCGACATGCGACAAATTAGAGAATTTGAGCAAACACCAAACAGGTTCTAGACAGAATTGTAGCGAATTTCGTCACGGATCCCAAGATATTTCTGCTGGAAAACCACAGCATATATGAGTAGATACCGCACTATGACGTAATTAATTTTACTAAAAAATTACACAAAATATTTATAAATAAAATTTAGACAACACATATGTTATAAAAAATAGTTAAACGTTATTGTGTTGTGTTAAAAACCAAAAGACAATCTATTTTTAACACATTTTTATTAAAAAAAGTAATGAGAATTGATTACAAATAGATTTTAGAAATCATTTACCCCAATTTATTATTACACGCATTTGCAGCATCCACTATAATATATCTGCGTGTAAGTCCCTAGTAACGACAAACTAGAATCGGATAAATCACAGGTGGGCGTCGAGTGTTCCGCAAAATAACTGCTACCGTTTACCTGATGAACATCTACTTAATGCCCAGGCTGTGGCGTAAAAATTGATTTAAATCTATGGAAAATTATAGTGTGAAGAACATGAACTAGATTTTTCACGAGATTGTGCTGCTATACGTGTCGCTGGTAAAATTATTGTTGATGTACGTAATATAAAACACACAATATAGCGATTATCGATATCTCCTAAACAAACTATTTTTCTTTGGCAGGAGTTTAACACAAGGGTAAGAGTTTTTAAAGTGAAACTACTTTAGCTGCATTAAGAGTGAACTTTAAGGTCACGTCACTTCACGACACGCGTCGCGATACGATTTAGGATATAATGCCTTAATTGAGCAATATAACTCTATCTGTCGGAAGCTACTTATACTTCTTACATAACAACTTAACTTTCAAAATTACGGCTCAATACACAGATGGTGCTAGGTATACAAATTTAAATGTTTTTGGATTTAAAATAACGTATAAGATTTCATTTCAGCCACGTGCTCGTCATGTTTTTTCATTCATAAAAGTGAACGATGACGTGCTATTATATATTTATTTTAACGCAGCAAATCAAGCTGAAGTCTTGGAATTGTATAGCGATAAAATATACTAGATAATACAAAGTCAGAAAGAGCGATTAAGAGGCGCGAGTCATGACGGTAGTTGGAACAGCGCACGACTCAAGTTCAGCGATCTTTGATCCAATAAGGTCATAGGCTATAGCTTCGGTTACGAAAATTATAATTTATAATCGAGTAATTGATTTTATTTATTTATTGCTTTTATTAGAATCCCTTTATGCACATTCTGTTATTGGATTATTTTTATCCCTTTGTAGTTTGTATAGTATGTAGTTTGTATAGCAGCCTCCGTGGTCTAGTGGTTTAGAGCTTGGTCGTGGGTTCGATTCCCGCATTGGAACAACAAAATATCTAGTTTCCAAGTTTGGTTAGGACAATGCAGGCTGATCACCTGATTGTCTGACAAGAAAGATGATCCATGCGTCGGATGGGCATGTAAAAAGTCGGACCTGCGCCTGATATCTCACCAGTCGTGTCGGTTATTCGTCCCACTGGATAACGAGAGTAAAGGAAGAGAGAGTGCTCTTGTGTACTGCGCACACACTTGGGCACTATAAAATAACTCCTGCGTAGCTGGCCTGGTTTCAATTAAACCGGCCACCGTCACTGAAATCAGTGTGGGGAGCTATTAGTATGTACAAGTTTTTTCCTCACTGTAGGACGTTGATATCGGCTGTAGGTCAATAGTCCTGTGACCTGTCATGTCCAGCAAAAGAGCATATGGATGATGAGTACTTGCACTTAGACAATATTCTACTTCTGTATCTCCAACTAAACCAACATAATCGGAAAGAATATGAATTTAATTGGAAGTCACTTCAGTCTTCCATTTTGATCTCGTTCCACTCGGAAATCCTAGATCTAAATCAGGTTCCCGTATTATAATTTGTATGATAAACCGCGATATTAATATTACTTTGTAGGCAGTAGCGATGGATCTGAAATTAATGTATCATGTAGGCCTAACTGTACGTGCTGCCTATAAATACCGAGTAGGTACGGCTCCAGTCACGTTCCCTCTCGAACGGGCACATAAATTATTTTACAATACATCATCAGACTAGCGCTATTTATGGCTAAAATTATGGTAATTTATATATTGAAATAGTTATATGCCCATAACTCTAAGCAGGGTTATTTTGGTATAAATTTCTAATTTAAATTTACCAGCCACCATCCCATTAGAACGTGTGTAATTCTAGGTTATACTCATTTACTAGTTATTTTAACTCATTAACATAATATTAAATTGTGTTTCTATTACTGATTAAATTGAATATAGTTAGAAGCGTAATATTCTTGTATTCGCTACATATAGAGCTCTATATTTTTAAAGGAACAAAGATGCCTCTCTTTTTCTACCTCAATTTTTTTTTTATATTCCAGCTTAAATTGTATCTAATATTACCAAAAGTATCGATAAATTAATAACTTGATAGTAAATTTGTCAAAACCCAATGTTTTCTCCTGTACAAAGTAAGTCGCTACCTTGTCTTAAGGCATTTTTACGAGCGTGGAACAATAAAATGTAGTTTTATAATTATTATAGCCGAAGGACACTTTATTTGTGTTGTAATGAGCCAAGAATTTATTATCTAATTATCTTTTGTCGTTAATTGAAAATTGATTTGTGGCACACCTATACTAATTGTAAAAGTATAACCGACTTGACACCTACTAATTGCTTATGGTGATAACAATAAACAGGCACTCATTGTAACGGTTAGGGTTTTAAATTTCTACTTCTTTCTTAAGATTTTAAGTATAATTAATTATATGTTATGTGCTGTAAATTATAACCAATCCATTTGTAATCGGCACGTGCGCATAGACGTCATAAATTTTATTAATTGCCTAGAATATTATCATAATTTTTGTTGTTGTAGGTTCATAGTCCACACTTAATACGACATTCTTGTAGAATATTCCTTACATTTTAAAACTTTTACAAGAAAGTTATTTTAAACATAATATTTTTATGTCTCATCCGGATCCGGAATTCTGTAATAATTAATTCTTTAATCTATGAAATATTGTTATTATTTTTCGAAGATTTTAACGAGTTTATTATGCTAATACATTTCGAGGGCATGTACAACATTGTACAATAAAAAGATTCCCCGTGTTCGCTGTCAACGTATGAGTATTGGATTAATGGGCTGGTTCCTAACGAGATATGATTTCTTTACACATATGAGGGATGTGAGCGACCGGCGCGCGGCGTCCGCGCATTAGCGGCGCGGTGCGGGTGCGCACGCGCAGGCGATAATAAATCTGCCGCGCAGCCTCGCCCGATTAATAGCTGTAAAGCTCCACACAAATCAAATGTAAATGGATATAGTATGTTAAGTGTGCTGGGCCTAGTAATAATGATGTTAGCATTAGGCATATTAATTGGCTGGATAGGCCCTATCTCCCGCCCGCCATCCTCCATCTGAAAATATTGAGCAAGCTATTTGCTATGAAGCATTGTATGTATATAATGTGGTTCTATTTGTAAAACATGTATCATATTTTTTGTTATGGACATATCGAACAATGTGGCAACAGTTTATGTTACCATATTATTAGCAATGCAAATTAACAATTCAAATATTGTCGACAAAGTAGCCTTCAATACTAAGTTGTATATTTATTGCAAGTTTTTTGTGAACACAGCTTTTTAACAGTAGCATAAGAAATCCTTGATCGACGATGTCTATGTTCAAAATGGATGTTGCTAATAGATTTAGCGAGAGTAAGATCGTTGCGTAAACCTCATTATCAGATTTACGGAGTACGAAGTTACCTAAGATATTTATTATTATTACTCGATCAATTTATTGCTCTCAATTAACTATTTACAACTTTATTTTCTCAGATTTTATTACATATAATAGCTCAGAGAGTGAAATGTGAATTATCAGGCCAATCTGCACGAGGGTAACATACCAACACTTCATCTTGTGTTAAAAAGAGACACGAGTTTGTAGCATTGGGGATGTTAGTGCTGATGTTGATGATGAATATCAGAAGCACAAACAAGGTTCGATATCAAAGGGAGCCGATATGGCAGAGGAATGATATAAAATCGCCACAATCGCGGAATCATTAGAATGCAGCAAACCGGGCGCCTAATGAAGGCAGAATCGGCATTGATTTCAGTTGACGCAATGTTTACGCGTCCAGTGTTGTGGGAAGACAGGAACATCGGTTACGTGTGCCTTACGTCCGGGTTTGTGATACAGGTAAAGGTACAATTTAGACATTCCTAATAAGATTCATGAAAAATATTTTCGTAGCAAGAATCTTTCGATTGATCCCATATTACCCTAATACCTTGATATATGTATACGTCAGATAATTCTGCAAAATTACCTGCATGCTTAGCAAGAACCACAGTAGAAATGTGCTTTGTCTACGCAATATTAGAAATAATGACAGATTTTCTTAGTTAATCTCCCATTTTGTCTATTCTTCTGTAAAAAACACTATTTCTATGCTGGTCATACTACGCGTGCAGGTTGGAATGTTTTAGGAATTATGTGGCAAGTTTTTCATTTGTCCAACGGCCCAGTCTGCCTGCGGCACCGCTAACGAACTCCCGCTTCAGCTAATTGAATCAGTGACTTCGTGCCCGTCGCCCGCCGCCGCCCGCCGCCGCCGCTGAACCTTTGACATAACTCATAATTTACTGTAACGGTACACGCCGTTTTAATATGCATTGTCCGCCGAATGTGGCCCTCATCGCGCTTTTGCTTCGACAAAAGTGTTGAATATATTTTAAAAACTTGTTTTTAACTTATTTAATTATGTACATAAGTAAAGTACGACCATGACCTCATTGTGTTTCGGCAATCGCCGTTTTTCATACATCGTCTGTTGATTCAATAGAAAAACGAAGATTGCCTAGCAACATGGTTGTACTGTATGTTTTATGTATTTAGTACATATTTTCTTAATTCAACACTTTGAATACCATCCTTATGTTTAATACCAAATGTAAAATGTTTCTAGTACCTAATATAGGTATTATTATTATTAATAGTGTTGGTATAGTATTGTTTAAATGGGGCTTTTGGATGGAATGAAATAAATTTCTTTCTTTTGGATGAATGGATTCTAAAACAAATTGGAATCAAATAAAATCCCACATAAGTTTATTTGCCCAAGCCATCGCGAAAGTGAGCAGCTATTTTATACAAAACTAGATGATGCCCGCGATTTCGTGCGCGCAAAAAGAGATCCCACGGGAACTGTACCCTTTTCCACGATAAAGTAGCCTATGTCCTTCTTCGTGGTATATTTTATACGTGTGCCAAATTTCATGATGATCTGTTGAGTAGTTTAATCGTTTAACAACTCACTTTCACATTTATAATATTAGTAAGGATTGCGTTGGTCTTTAACTATATGAAACAGTTTTGTCAGACCACACATTAAATGTCTATGAGAAACAATGTAAGGTCGTGATCTCGATAACGAAAGAGATATAATGTGGACCATTTCATTATAAAAAATTAGTGCACACTGATTGTAGAGTAAATAAATATACTTATTTTTTTAATAATACGTTAAGTAATCGGTTACCATTTCGTTACTCGTTGGTTAACCGTTAATGTACGAATTGGTGATTATATAGATAATTGTTTTCGTTAAGAATTGCTTTTGTACACTCATATTCTTAACATGTATTAAATTGAAGTGGAATTAATTGACTTAAATACGATTTATTTATACAATTAAAATAACTACCAAAACTCCTTGCTCTGAAACGGTCCAACATTGAAGAATAAGAAATACTTACAGCTCTCATGTAAGGCGCAGGTTCGGTCTCACGTGGAATACTGTTTTATCTCGCGGCAGGGGCGACAAAGTTCCAGCTTCTCCCTCTGGATAGCATCCAACAAAAATGGCGACTCAAATTGTCGACTGCCAAAGTATTTCAAATCGGCTCGACTCCTTGGCACTAAGCTACGTAAAGATGGAGCCTCGCTCTGCATCTTCTACCGGCTATATAATGGGGAGTGCTACGAGGAATTGCGTATTTGGCAACATGTAAAAATTTAGTTTTTTAAATAAATTAAGAAATAATTATATTTTACAACTTGATAAAAGTAAAAAGAATTAGAATTTTATGTGTAGTTTTGTGATTATATGCATTTTTAGTCACAAAATATTTCAACTTAAAATATATTTTTTAAACATCACTCTATAAAAAACCTACATAATTAGTTTACTTACATCAAATACAAATATATTTACTATGTGTGTGCGTGTGTGCGTGTGTGTGTGTAGTGCGTGTGACGTCACTTACTAGTACGACTTTTATATGCGGCGTTTTCACGAGACTCACAAAAGTGCTTCAAACAATCCGCAATATCTTTGAAAATTTTGATTTTCAGTATACTATTCCTTTTGTAAACTGTCTTATTTTTCAGAGCATTATTCATTTATGTAATAAAAAAAATACAGGAAAATACCGTATTGTCGGACCGTATTGGTATATGTCGGTTATACCTGCTGCAATTTTTCACCACCGTTACTTCTAACCCCTGCCACTCATCATATTGATGGTAGTAATCCACTGTGTACTTTTCTCGGAGCTTTCTGCCACGCACAATAAAACTCTGGAATAAATGGTCGCCAGCTGTATTTACGGACCACTACGACCTTCAAACATTCAAGAAAAGATTCAAGACAGATTTTTCTTAAAATGTAGAATTATCTCATATAAACGTTGTAAACACTATAATAATATTCGTCAACTACCTTAATCTTAAAAAAGAAAAAAACTTTGTACCTTTATATTTTTCTATCTTCTTTCGCTTATAAAATATTATCCTCCTTACATTTGTATGATATTCTTACGTAACTACAATTCAACACTGAATTATACATCAGGAATTCCTAAGGATTATAAGCCGTGTACCCCATTTCGTGTAAGCATGAAAAACGTCGCTCATTTATAATGTAGACTAATATTTTGACACGAGTTTCATCGACAAAGCTAACAAGCTGTGGATTTAAAATGCAGTCGACAATCGTGTGGACATATTTTTTGTCATCTGTGGGGCTAATGAAGAGGTTGACCTCGGCCTTTAACTCAGTATCTATCACAATAGAAAGTAATATTTATCTACACGGAGTACGCCACCTAACAGCGGGCCTCGTCGGCGCCGATTAATATAATCACAGTGATAACTCAATACGAAGCGTATAATTTCAGCGATTTTTATAGTGACGTTGGGTGGTTGGACCATCGGTCTCGATGACTTGATTTAAAAGTTTCTTTATTGCTTTTAATAGGCGTGACTTGATGAAATGCTTGAGATATTTTTAAACAATCGATTTTTAAGATTTTAATAACCCTTAACAACGACTCTATTAACATTCGTTATAAAAAGCTTTGTTAAACTGTAATCTATCAACATACTCTTTTTTGTCACCTGAAATTTAGTTTGATTAATCGATCAATCATCATCATAGTAGCTTCATTTAAATATCAATTACGTTCTAATTGTATGTATAGTAAGAAGTAACTTAGTAAGTAATCTATATATTTTAAAACGTCCACTTCTGTCTAGATCATAGGATTTACTTTAACAAAATCATTAAATTCAATATTGCTCAGATTTATTTTTTAACAATAAAATTTGATCGCAAGGTATTTGTACTACTAATTAGTATCTATATTTCGTCATGTAGGTTAGGTGAGGACAGTCATTTTCATACCAAAGCTAATTATAATCGAAAAATAATGGCCGTGGTACGAGCGGGCCCTTGATCAATTAATTATTCGTGTGTCCTCTCAGCGTATGTAAATTAACTTTCTATTATTACTAAGTTAGTTAAATCATTAATAATTGTATACATTTCTTTGAATCTAAGTTGTATTTTAAACCAAACTCTGTGTTATGATCGTGGCTTAAAATACAACCAAAAGCTTTGATTTTCGCGCTTTATTGTAATATGTGATTTATAAGAAAAGAAATAAGTAGCTATTTTCATCTCTATGTAAGATATTTTACTAGATATACCAAGCTGTTGGAAATTATTATTTTATTACCTTTGTTGATAGTTAAAATAAACTAAGGGTCAGTTCGCTCTGCGACGAAACGCGACGCTACGCGGCGCGGCGCTGCATTTTTAAGTGAGCTATTAAAAAAGTTGAACTTTACTCGCCACACAAAAAGATACACGTTTCATTATACATTGCACGTGCGCTCTGCAACCTGACATTCGAACTCTTACAAAAAAAACATGTATCTTCTTATGATATAAATAAATATAATAATAGATCATAATGAAATAAGTTCAATTTTGAATAGCTATCTTAAAAATGCAGCGCCATGTCACGTATCGTTTAGTTTCGGTGTGAATTGACCCTATGGATCGTATGAGCACTGTTGATTTATATCGCCGCCGGGAGGGAGGGGTATAAGCTCGATGGTATCGCCGATTTTGTCGCCAGGAAACGATCTCTTCTTATTGTTGTTGGGCGCCTGGTCCCGTGTCGGTCGCCGCACGATGCGCCACCACAACTTTAGAAATGCGATATTTTAGCGACAGCCTACATGATTAATTTATTGCCTCGAAACAATATTCTCGACCAGAAAGCCGACTTAGATCCGATTTAATGCGCAGATAAAATGATTTATAGGATAGCCATCTGGACTTATATCTATATGTCGGACCGCGTATGCAATTATTTGAGTGTGGGCATAAACGATATTTCATAATATGATGCATCAGTTACAGAGAATTCATTCACAATTTTCAATGTTGCAAGGCTGCGAGATAAATGCCCATGATGTACTCGTAGTTTCCTTATTACCTTATATGATTTTACTTAGTTTTTGTATTTGTGAAAAACCCAACGTTTTTACGATTCCATAGCTTTCCTTGTAGTAACAAAGAAAGCTTAGAGTTTAAAATAAAGTCGGGCGGGGTTTCATACACGACTTTTTCATAAAGTGAACCATTTACCAGGAATCTGCCTCCAAAGTGGTTTAAAAGTTTAGCATTTCTAAACTATAAAAGGTAGAAACTTGCATCTTTCCGTGCTGATACATCATACTCAATTCTCTTGAGGAAAATAATTTAGAGCAAAATCGAATAATAACTTTTGAAGTAATTTGAAAATATTAATAATTGCGCTTCGATAGTTACGGAACCTCCTTGGACAATGGACATGTCTTCACATGCTCTTGGTTAAGTTTTTTGTTACCAATAAAGCAAATGTTGATGTACGAAAATGTACTTCAATTATTTTTTAGATAGTTCAATATCTAATACACCAGAGAAAATATTCGCACTTATTCAAACAGTACATGCCAACGTGACATTTTTTTGCCAGGTTTCGTGGCTGATGGCTTAACACTGGGGCGCCAATGTCACATTGATTACGCCTATGTTATAGTTAGTATCTATCTCGTTAAATTTTCTCCGAATAATCTAAGTATAGACTATAGATAGTTAACATAATTGGATTACTATTTAAAGGTGATCTTTCGATATTGTCTATTTATAGATGTTTGTTTACTATATTAAAGGTGACTTCGACTTTAGCGGACGTTTTAGTTCAGAAGGTTGTATAATTATTTACGATCTGTAGTCTGTACTCTGTGATTCACAAAAAGAGCTCCATTTTACCCGATTTTTGTTTGTTTAAAAATATTTTTTTTTCTTTTTAGTTAAATTTATTATCTTTATTATAATGAACACATCGATATCGGATGAAACAACGCCGGAATCCCAACACATGTATCTATAAGGACTCAGGAGTTCTGTTCAGTACTTTTGGATCCAGGGTATACCTTGGTACAAAAGCTTACTTTTTGGTAGCATATTATGCTTGGAATACTTCAGAAAACGTCGATATCAGTATATATGTGTCCATATAAATTTCCAAGAGTTTCCTCGATTTATCATGGATCCCTTCATCAGGTCTCCACTTTGGTGACTAGGGGACAAATTTCGAATTATAACCTTTACAACAACAAAACAATTTTGCGAATAGGTTCACATACGGCAATTAATGACTAATGTTCAAAGATATCCGTGTCGATGTAAAATTCTATGAGAAGTACCTATTATATCATCATAATGTTGATGATGATGAATACCGTAATTTACAAAGTGGGATATGCTTGCAGTTCTTTAAACAACGCCGAAATCCCCGAAAATGTATCTATAAGGAGTCAGGAGTTCTGTTCAGTACTTTTGGATCCAGGGTATACCTTGGTGCAAAATCTTACTTTTTGGTAGCATATGCTTAGATTACTTCAGGAAAAGTTGAAATCACTATGTGTGTCGACCATTATATAAATTTCGAGGAGTTCCCTTGGGATAATACCACTTACATCTAAAAAATATTAAAAAATATAAATATTTTTGAAAATTGATCCACAGACGGCAGAATTATCGTTGAATATACAAAAAAAACATACATACATATATATACATAACCACCTCCTTTTTTTGGAAGTGGCTAAAAATAAGAAAGTCTAGTAATCATATAAGTTTTGATATCGAATTATATTATTGAATAACTATATCTACCATTGAAGTAGTTTCGTGATCGATACATTAAATAAAAAAGAAAACATTATATTAAGGAACATACGATTTTAACAGTCGGGACCCAAAGATTTCAAAACTAAGGATGGGCTATGACGTACATTTGACAGAACAAATCTTCATACAAGAAAAATATACACCATCTTGATTTCAACATACCTCAAATGACAGCCATGTTGATTTCACCATCACCTCAAATTTCAAAATGGCCCCAAACAACCCCAAAAGTGGGGCAATTTAAGTGGGGAGAGTGGAATTAATAATATATACGTCTATGTTCGGGACCTATCAAAATCCGGCTTCCCTATAATGGGTCCCGATTTAGTAGAGATTTTGTCAGAAACTGTATGTCAAAATCTTTACTAAGTAGCTCCTTAAGTAAGCATTAAATCTCTCTGAGTGCAGCCGTAAGGGAAACTTGGGTATAATGAACGAAAAGTTGTTTAGTGGTGCGACTAATGATCGGGCTAGCTTCATTAGCATCGAACAGGCGCGCGTCTTAATTACCGCACTCATTATCAATTTACTAAAACTAAGACACTTTATTTATTTACCTCTCTTTGTACATTACTAAATGACACGAAAGGATTCCTATTTTAATAAGACTCCATTTTTTTAAATAAAGTTACGTACGTTAGTAATATTTTTCTATGTTGTCAAACATGAATTTGGTAGCTTTTAATCTGTTTTAAAATCAAAGCAGGTAGCTTCTATGGTAGTGTTTTAGGAAATCATCTTCTGAAATATTCCTTTCAAGTCTACAAATTACATAGTAAGTAGAGGGAGATTAATATTATATAATAAATAGAGATAAGAGAGATTTTCACGAAAAACGGGAATTCCTAATTACGGGAAAAATAAATAATTCAAACTAAAGAGTCTATTTTGATCAATCCCAATTTATGATCCGTTAATCCGATAAAAGAAAACTCGTTTCTAAAATTATTAACTAAATGTATAGAATTATGATAATCCCTTATCCGAAAAAGCTAACGGTTTATTATAATCTAATTTAGAAATTAAAATTAATTAGAATTTTATTACTAAACGTTTGTATTCAACAAAAAAGTGACGTATCTAGATGCATCAATAACATAAAAAGAATCTTATCGTGTCATATCGTGAGTATTCACATGAGCAGGGCGCTGAATCGTATCAAACTCTGATTTTTAAAAGCCCTTCAGTATACCACGCATAGGTTTCTAAATCGCGTGATTATATAAAAATTAGTACTGTATATTTTTAATTTAATAAGTTAATATGGAGATAGGGAGTTATCGAACTGATAGCCGCGTCTCTGCCCAAAGCACTTCATTAAACGTTATCGACACTAGATAAATCACGTAACGGCTGCCATCGATTATTTGGATAATTAATCGATTTGAGCTCGACTCGATGTGCCCTAGTTCTGGGCCTATAATTGCACTATTGTTTATAATACCAATTATTTAAAATCGCTCGAACGGTTTATCAAAAATGTATTCGGTCTGTTGCATTAATCATAGACTGTTATCAGTATACCAGTAGGCACGGTAGTATATAAGAATAATAACTAGAAACTCCCAAAGTACTTCTACATTCTTTTTATTAATTTTTATTTGAATAAACTGTATACAGCAAAAGATTTTGACAAAAGCTAGAAGAAAAAGTACGGACACACCAATTTTGTTAACATAGAACTTCTTTGGATCCATCAGCTAGCTTGGCATACAAAGGAGAAACTATTCAAATATAGATCAGATAATATGTAATGAAAGCAATTTTACCATTCGAACATGAATATTCATAGCTATAAATTTTTACGGTTTTTTTTTTATTCCGTTTCAGGTTTCAGGGATAAAATGTTTCATTTTGTATCAACAATAAAATCTATGTATGCTATGTAAGTACTACAGCATTTGTGTCAAAACTCAAGTATTCGAAAGTTGGAAAATCACCTTTGTGATTTCAATATGTCTATTATTTTTTCTGAAATACTTTTTTAAGCGTATATACACACACCGGCATATTTAGCGGAACATAAAAATAAGGTTTGATATCAGTATCATATAAGGTTGCTGGCTGATTTATATGTCATTTAATTTAAAAAGAAATATTTTCAAATTAAGAAAAGAACTGAACATCACATTTTATGCAATTGTTTTAATTTTATTCAAATACAAGGTATACACCCTGGAGCGAACTTCGAGTATTTCTTCCTTCTAAGTTTGATTTAAAATTTCATTGAAATACTGTTTTTTGTTAGTTTGTTTTTAATCGCGTATCTTTTTGGAGTTGAGGACTGAATTATGCCTGACTTAGCCCCAACGGAGATTGCCAGGGCACTCGAAATGCGAAGAAATGGTCAAACCTACAGAGTGATATCCAGAGATCTTCGTCGACCAGTTTCAACGATCCATCGCAGTATCCAACGGTTCAGGGGGACCGGTACTTATGTGAGAAGAGCAGGTCAAGGCAGAAAAAGACGCACTTCGAGTAGGGATGATCGTTTCATTCGGCTTCGTGTACGTAGGAACCCCCGTTTGACGGCCGTCCAAGCCCGACATAAGTTAGAAGCAGTGCGGGGTGTAACTGTAAGTGAGCGTACGGTACGAAGAAGGTTCGAAGAAGCTGGTTTGGTTTCATTTGTGCCCGCCGAGGCTCCAAGGCTCGAGGTAAATCATCGTAGAAACAGGTTAACTTTTGCTCAGGAACATCGACTTTGGTACGCGGACCAATGGAGTAAGGTATTGTTTAGTGATGAGTGCAGAATTCTCTTAAATCAAATTGACGGCAGGCAAAGAATATACAGACGCAAAGGAGAACGATACATTCAGACAAATTTTGAAACTACAGTTGCATACGGTGGTGGATCAATAATGGTTTGGGCGGGCATTTGTTTGGGAGCTCGCACAGACTTGGTAGTGATTGATAGAGGATCTGACTGCAGACTGCTATATCAGAGAAGTCTTAGAAGAAAATGTCGTACCGTTTGCCCCATATAGCGGTGACGATTTTGTTTTTATGCAGGATAATGCTCGGCCGCATACCGCTCGGGTAACTCAAGCTTATCTTAATGATTTGAATATCACTGTTATGGAGTGACCGGCGAGATCACCGGATATGAACCCAATAGAGCACGTTTGGGACTTGCTGAAAAGAAAAGTTAAGTCCAGAATCCCAGCTCCTGCCAACGTGGGTGAACTGCGAATCGCCGTAGTTGAGGAATGGCGGAGACTATCCCAGGAGACCATCGATACCATCATTCTCAGTATGCCTAGACGGGTAGAAACTTAATTAAGAGCACGTGGAGGAAATACGCGATATTAATCACCATTTTTCTAATTTAATTAATTGTTATTTTAATATTAATTTTCACTTTTCCCGGTTACATGAAAAGTTCAAAAATGTACCATTTTTCACAAATAGCCTTTACTCGCAAAATCTGTTCTTAATGTGATCTAATTTTAAGTAAAACAAATGAAACTTTAAATAACAAAAGAAGTGTAGTAAGTAGATTTTAAAATAAAACCATGTTTTTTTAATTATGGACCTTTTTTTTGTGTTCCGCTAAATATGCCGGTGTGTTTATTAGTAAAAAAATATTTAAATCAGTAGTGCGGTGCTGTATTTTTTTTTTCACTAAGTTAAAAAGCAAAAAAATTAAGTATGCCACAGTACTCTATTAATTCATGTAAAATATCGACAAAGTTCCTGCTCGACCAGTTTCTAAACATTTTATTTTGAACATTTTATTTGTCTTGTCTCCATAGGACAGGCTTAGCCTAGTGCGAGGATTCGGTATCACTGTCTGTAAAGGACTTTTTGGATAGTAAATTAAGTATTTAAACATAAAGGATGTGATCGCATCGACTGCATACGTAGTTGAATTACGTTTTTACACATGAGTATGTGTGCGTGCGCAGGATTCAACGGTGTTCCGGTGAAGCGGAATAAAAAATTTCCCATGTATAGACTAGTTATATTATACAGACTAATTAAAATATGATTCTATAGCGAGCGTATATGAGCTATAACTTCAGGGTCAGCTCACACCAAGATGCGACAATACAAAATAATATAGTTATTTTAGTACACAATAAGATGCACGTTTCATTGATGGTATCACGCTAGCGCTGCATATTATCCATATTATTACAATATCAAGCATGCTCGTGTCGCTCGCTTCGCTTCTCGATGTGAACCTGACGCGTAATGGACGGTTAAATCTAGTCTCAAGCTGTATTAACAAAATTGTCAAACTTTTTGTTTGAATTTCTGACTGCATTGTTCAACAGCCTACTAAAAAACTTTGTGAAAACGGTGTTAATATTCAAACATTCAGAAACACATGATGAGCGAGAGAGATGAGATTCATCGTGTTTCTGAATGTTTGAATATTAAGCCTTAAGTTGCGTGGTCGCGTGCGGCGGCAGTGGCGGGACTGGGACTGAGATCCCATCAGTCCCGGAATCTGATGGTATCGGCACCCAGCCTCCATTAATCTGCATCAGCACGCGCCCCGATAAATGAACCCGATAAACCTTAAATACGACTACAGATGTCCTCGCCTGTACAATAATTGATGCATTAAACGCATTATGAACGTAAACGATAACCGTATCGATAATTAGAATGAATGGTTTCACTTGAAATTGATAATCGGAAAAAGCCTGCAGCTGTAGGTCCGAGTGAGTTATGCAGTGACAACTGACAACAGAACATTAGGTTTGTATACTTTCTAAATTGATCGCTTAATTTGAGCTTTGTTTGTTCTTTGTAATATTAATATATCACTGTAAGCATTTGTAGATTTGTATTTAGATGAAAGCCAAGAACAAACAACACAGGTAAATTAATGCCAGTTTACTTTTAGGCAGTTAAGTAGTTCTATGGACATCAGTTCCAATTATGAACTTTCTTACCTTAGATGATAACAAAAAGGTTCAGTTTTGAGTTTGAGGAAAGCTTTCCATCACATATCTATAAATAGTCTCTAAAACTATGGATAACAATTGAAAGTGTATCGTTTTATGTGTTCCAATGACCTCAATTGGTTCAATTGAAAAAACACTGTGAGACATTTTAACGCAAAACAATTAACGTAATCTACGGATGTTCGTTCTATTGAAAAAGTATTTTAAGGACAGTCGATTTATTATTTACTTGAAATTATTATTGTACTTGTGAGTAATAAGGGAGAGTTTATTCTAATAGTGAAAGCTCCACAAGCCCTTTATTTTTTTAGGTAAGTTTGCGCGAGATATGATAAAACTATAGGTAC
This sequence comes from Phengaris alcon alcon, assembly GCA_037179445.1. Classification (NCBI taxonomy): domain Eukaryota; kingdom Metazoa; phylum Arthropoda; class Insecta; order Lepidoptera; family Lycaenidae; genus Phengaris; species Phengaris alcon. The sequence continues at coordinate 917,961 of JAYRCH010000112.1, forward strand.
TCGTGATTCAGCAAATGATTTAGTTAGTGGTAAATAATAATAATCAATCGAAAGTTAAATCAAAGAAAGATGACACTTATCAAGCAAGATGTCCGTTGGTCCAAGTTTGACATTATTTTATTTTCTCCGATCTTTAACAGATGTGCTGCAATTTATCTGATATTTGATTAGCGTCAAACGTGTCCTTTAATAAGCAGGATAAGACGGCGATAGGATCGGCGTGTGAGTAATTACGTCGGTGTCACGGAGGCTGAGATCGGCGATCGATATCGGCCGCGATCGCGTGTCGCCTCTGCCCTGCGCCTGCGCACACGCACGCCGCATTGACCGACCTTATTGTTTCGACCGACAATGTCTCCATAACTTACTAATACGAGTGCTAATGGCCTTTCGTTGTTACTTTACATTCGACAATTTTTCAAATATGATTAATGTTAACTCGTGACATCTTCAATGAGTAATTTGGTACTGTCCGCGCCGAGTGTCGAGCGATTTGTGCTCTCACTCGATAATTCCATTTATTGCCGGAAAATTTATGAGGCGACATACAATTCTTGATACTTTAAAATATTGTGAACTCCATAGAATCTGCAAAAAGAATAATATTCGAGTGTCGTTACGTGTACTTTTATTCACTTTTGATTCACTTTGAAGATAACAGTCGTAACATATATGCTATATAATTTAGCGTTCTTATGAACGGTCGTAAGGCGAAGATTTCTAAGTCTGAAGGTTTAAGGCCTCAAATGATGGACGATAAAGGTACTGCGGCGACTGACGTTGGATAGTTGGTTGGCTAGTTGGTTCGCAATAAATAGGAGAGCTGACTCGTCCGCGCCTGATGTCTCTGACGACGCGGACTATCTAATTTTATGACCAATATATTGTCATTAAGTCGATACTGATCTTGTTACGGTCGCAGTGAGGCGCGAGGACGGTCCGCACTTCGATACAATTTATATTCAAATGATATTCGCTTAGGGTCCACGAGAATTTCTCACTCCGACGTAATCTTGAGTTAATGGTGTCACAGAGACTTGTTACCTTTCGTCCGAGCTTTTGTCGAAGATTCATGTTTACGTAATTCCATTTCCGATCGAACTCGACAAGCGTATTAAGCTGCGTAAGTGTTCCGCATTCACAACAAAATATTTTCTAGGATTACTGTGGAGAATTTTAAGTATAGGTACAATTGTGAATACACAGTAATGTAATAAATATGTCAATAAAAACATCGTAAAGAAAAATTTTATTGTACCTTGTTTGGATAAGGTCTATAAACGAACACTTTACTGTAACAAATAAAACGACACTCAAAGTTAATACCCTAAATATGACTTTTCTGTCTACGTCGCATATCTAAAAGAGACGAAAAAAAAAATGACTTAATCTTTTTATTAGAAAAAGAATTCATATTATAATAATCAACAATGATGTTACATAATTGTGCGCCATTGTGATGGCAGAAGTTTGGATCCAAGCTATAATTCTTATAATATTTTTAGGACCTTCTGTATACCACATTCTTGCAATAAAGGATTGATTGATTTATAGATAATACACAGATACTGGTGAATACAGTAAAAATTTAGAACTGTCGAGTTTCACAAATTCCATAACCTATTTAATTTTCATGTATAGGTAATATACATTTCTCTACTTACGCTTACTTGGTTTAAGCTAGCCATACACGTAAGGGTGTACCTGACAGGTTTGCCTGCAGTTACATCTGTAAGGTAAGCTTGAGCTGAGTAGTGTGGAAACCTGCAGTTGTGTAACATACACGCTCCGGTTTATCTGTACAACTCAACTGTACAGGCAAACCTGTCAGGTATACCGTTACGTGTGTGGCCAGCATAAGTATACAAGCATGACGCATGTAGTTCACGGTATGTCGCCTGAGTGCGTGTCAGAGGTGTCGATACTGTTCCTACCGCGTTCTCACGGCCGGCAAACACCCGTGTGTACAGTTTACGTTTGTTTACCGGTCATCACTGTTTGCTGTGCGTCCACCGTTTAACAGCACCAGTTTGAAGTAAATATGAAGTGAGAATCCACAAATCGTTGGCCCATCACTATGTTGATTCTGACCGTAATGGGAAACTTGGTCAGCTCTAAATACCCTATTATTTGTGAATGACCCGCCAGGATTTTTTCATATTTACATTTTAATTATTATATGCGTCAATAATCATCTGAAGTCCAGTTATTTTTATATAATCAAAATCTCAATTAAATAATATCTTATACTTTAAACGAGCAAAATCGCAGAAAATTGCAGAAGCTTATAATTTCATTACATTCAACGTTTGAGCATATTTTGAAAGTCCTGTGGCATAAAGTGTACATTATTAGCTGATATTGTCACATAATTTCAATATTCATATCCCAATCTTACAAAATTGTCGTCATGGTTTATTATCGAGATTAGAAAGTTTCTTTATATTATCATATTTTATCCCTAATTATTATTCTAAATCCCCCAGTGTAGCGGCATATTTAAATAATTGCGTTCTAATTTAGTGGTTAAGTCATAATTAAATTACAACCACAGAGCGTCCAGCCCGATCCGATATTTTCCCACAAGAGGATTATCTAAGCAACTTTTAATCCCCTTTTGAATTAAATACTTCGAATATTTTGTGGTGCATTAAATACTTTAAATTTATATTATTGCTTTTTAAATACTGTAATTTATATTTCTGATCTCGTTTATTTTTTTTACACTTACGAGTATGATTTTATTTAGTATGATTTTTATTAGCCAGTAAAGGCTCGCACAGACGAGAGGTCGATCGTTTCAGTTAGAACTGATATAATTTCGGCCTGAACGGATTCGAGCACATACACGGAAAAAAATACCATCAGTTCGTTCTGGTTTGCCGCGAGCTACGGTCGTGTTTATTAATTGTAAACTCACTACGTTTGTAAACAATACACGCCCGCATGGCCGCGGCTCTGGTGAGAACTGAAGCGATTTGTCGCACATGATCCGTTCAGTCCAGAATTAATGCTGTCAACTTAGTTATTTTACAAAGCTTTACTCCTAAATTAAGAATTTTATTTTCTCCTTAGTAGGAATTTAGTTGTTAGTAGTATTTTAGTAGGAAAGGGGCAGACAGTATTATCATATGCAAAACGGCCTAGGATAGGCACAAAAAAATTCAATTTTTTTTTTAGATTATTTATCATATTGATACATCGTAGCATTCGTCTGTAATGTGCTTAAAACTACCCTCTTAATTACTATAGGGATATAATAAATTTTGCGAACAAAAAATAAGTTTGTGAGTGCACATGAGCATGCTGTATTACTGAATTTGGCAGCGAATTAATATGTTGGCGACTAAATTACTAAATGGCGAAAGCAGGTGACAAAAAATACAAAAATCAGCAGATAAAAGCTGGCGAAATTTAATCCAAATTGGCACCGAAATTTACATAAGTTGGCGACTTAATTTACGAGTTAGTGACCATTATACGATGTAAGCAGCTATAAAACCAGATTGCGTTGATAAATTAATGGCTGCTAAAATTCAATTTGCAGGCTACGGAAAATCGCAATTTTCGGATACTCTTGGAGTTTGTTTTCCTTATGGGTGTTGTTTTCAAGGGTTTACAAAATTTTCATTATTTTTTCAGTACGATGCACCGTTTCCGAGATAGAAGCGATTATAAAAAAATATATGGGAATACCTACTTTGAGGTGCGAGAGATGTATAAAGCTATAGAAATGTTGTTAAATTCAGGATTTTCAAATTTATTTTTCTCCCATCATGAAGAAAGTATGTAGTTGCAAGGATAATAAAGGGGAGAAAATTCAATCACTATTTTTTCAGTAGGATGCACCGTTTTAAAGATAGAAGAATTTTACAGAAATTAAATAACATCCGCCTTTTTGAAATTTCAAAATTATATTTTTTTTTTGTAATTAACATCCCCTTAAACCTAGAAAAGGACACCTAGATTCATTTTATTAAAAATTAATGTCTGCTATGAAATTCAAAATGGATAATTATCATTTTCGTATCCAGCAACCCCAAAGACCTAGTAAACGACACCCATGTCAATTTTACGAAATATCCATCCAATAATAATAATAATATCCATCATTTTTAAATTTCAAAATGAATCTACACAATATTTACACCCCCCCCCTGAAAACGAGAAAAATTAAAAATGGGAATTTTGTATGCTCCTTTACTTTTTTTATGTATGCTCGTTTTGCTGCTTATATAAAAACATGTTTGAATTACCTTCATCAGAGAAAATATGTGTGCCTATTCTTGAATTAAATATGGTCTCTGAAATTGTCGCCAAGATGGTTATTTGTTCGCTAAAATAATACCTATTGGACCAATTGCACCAATAATACCAGTTTGGAATATTCAATGAAGAAAACTGGTATTATTTAGTCGCTAGATTTTGAATTTTTTGTGAGAAAGAATGTAAGGATACATTATTTCGCCAGCTTAGTAATTTAGTATTCAATATTAGGTTTTTTCACACCCAAAATTTGATTGTTTTGTCGCAAGTTTTAATACATGCCATTACTATATACGTAATATATGTCCTAGTATATTTTAATTTAATGGTAAAACTTATAATAATATTCAATAAATAATAAAATTTAAATGTAACAAAATGCAGTGGTTTTTGGGGGCTTTAGGGATTCCTAAGTTAAATAGCTTTTTTTTTATAGTTTTCAGTACTCTTTTAGTTGATTTTAGTAGAAATCGACGCGAGTTTGGTAGTTTCGCAAAAACAGAGTTGGCAACAGTGAAACGAAACGCTACAGTCCATCCGGTCGACTGATGCGATCTCGAAAATACACACAGACAATACGATTTTGCATCCGTTCAGGCCGAACTGAAGGAAACCGGATCGTATATGGGTATATTATTTTGTAAGAAGGTAACTTTCTAGTTCCTACGTCCAATTCATCGAGAAGTAATTAAAACATACGTATTCGAATATCAGGCACTTCTTGGTAATAATTACTATCTATATACCTTTTACCTACCATCAATTTGGTTTTATTTTTTAAACTGATCACTTTGTCTGAAGTCAGAACTGATGTGTGGTCCGGCAATAGAATCGTTCACTTTGTCAGAATAATCGGCACCAAGTTACGCGCTGCAAGGCTGAAACTCTCATTACTAAACCTCTGAGGCTATATTGTAATTGAGATATTCTAAACTTGTGCTTCTGAACGAGATTACTTCGTTCAAACAAATGATTGTCATATATTACTTTGTATGGGGCCTATTTTGAAAAACAAATTGATTTATAATATTTTTTATTTTTTTAAATATTACTGTAGGTATTTATTATTTATTCTAATATTTAATTCGATTTTTTTGTAGATACGTCGTCAATGTTCACTGTCAAATATTTTAATTATACTAGAGTCTGTTGGTAATAAGTTTAAAATGTATTCACATTAAAGTAATTTCTGATTGGACATGCCTGATTACTTAATTATTATCATACGGAATATCTCATTTAGAATAGGCTGTTTAGTACCTGCATAGTAAAATAAACTTTATTACATAATTTAATTAGTACTATTAGTTTTTTACTGCATTGACGTTTTTTAATCATCGTCGAAGCGAGAAATTATGTATTCACGTGTTTGATGAAGAGTCATTGACCTGTGATTATATTTTTTGTTACCATAAGGATCCGTGCAAGCCGCGTCGCTATTCTTTCAGTTAATCGTATTATAAATTGACTAAGCGGTGCCTTTGTCGGCGATGTAACGGATGGTCGTAGTACATTACTGTGAAACTTCATTATTAGATTAATATATCAATATAGTAATCCCGAAGTGTATCAAATGCGACTAACAGTGTATGCTTGTTACATTAGTTTCATTTAATTTAGACATAAATTTGTTATTAATTCTGAACGCGAATAGACTGTAGTTATTTAAAAAACACATGAAAGTATCCTTAGATTAGACATATAAATATACTAAAAATATATATATTTAGCGACTTCATCAATCGTTAGGCAATATCGCGTCAATTAAGAACAACTCCGGGTATGGAAGCGGGTAGACGGACAATAATGTTTTGCACCACGCGAGCGGTTCGTGTGCCCGGGGCATTACTCAAACCTCATTTAGAACTAACTACCTCGCATTGAGAGGGCCAATTTTATTGTACTCTATTGATTCCGTCGACAGCCCAGGAGGTATGCACCCTCCTGGATATTGTTTATATCTCTGTCTCATTAAAATTGTAATACCTGGATAGAGATGCCTAGCTGGTACACGTATTTTAATTGTACATATATTTGTATGAAATGGAGATTACGTTTTTAGGATAAATCTGAAGAGCATGATATTTTTTAGGCATTGGAATATTCATTGTACTGACCTAGGTTTATGTGCTTATTACCTGCACTTAGTAGTGACTATTATAGTCGAGATAAATTAGTAGAAAATAGAAAATCCAGTAGGCTACATGCGTTATGCAAATTTTATTAATACCCTACACTCGTTCCTAGAATTATTTAAGAAAACTAATGTTACATTGATAGCTTAATCAGCACAAATCATACCAACACTTTAAAAGTGTCATTAAGCGAGTAAGTTACATAGTACTAAAACAGTCATAAACATTTATTTACACTTGTACTATCCGTTTAAGGATGTAATGAACATAATATTAAAATGGAAACAATTTTCACGGATACTCTTATCTACACAGTAAAATTCTCATATTTTATATATTTAACGCATAAAAAAACTAAAACTGTTTTGAGAGAAAGAGGTCTAGTATCACTGCGGTCTGTTTTGGCCACAGATATATATTTACGAGGACCCTGCATCTACAATATCAAACTGTATTTAAATTAAAAAATCAGACTTGTAAATTGTGTATATAATTGTAACTTCATAATAAGAGCGATTCTGTGATAGCAAGACCACACTTCCCAAATTAAATACGAGAGACCACACTGATTCATAATAGGTAATAATATTTATTTCTAGATCAGTAAGAAGTACTAAAAAGCTATACCACCTACCTAATCTAACCTAACCTAACCCTTAACCACCTACCACCTTTTTTGTCATGTAACCTACGTGCGGTTCTGAAGACCACTCAAGGAAAACTACCTGTATCTCCAGGTTGTACGGTAACAACCTGGAGATACAGGTAGTTTTCCTTGAGTGGTCTTCAGAATCCATGTTAACAAAGGAATTAAATACGAAAAATACTTTTTTATAATTTAAACGTTTATATTACAGCTTCAAATAATTTAAATAAAAATATTAACTCAAGATTGTCACCACCATGCCACCACCATGAAGTGCCACCTAAATTACTTACTTGAGTGACATTCCAGTAATCGGTCGTGAAAAAAATATCGTAGGCATTGGCACTATAAATACGCGTATTGTCGTACTTAGTATATCTAACTGCAGTATCACAGTTGAAACATTTGTCTGTGGTTCTCCTATTTAAGCCTACCCTCATTCAAATAGCGTCATTAAAGTCGGAGAGCCCGCGCTCGTGACAACGGCCCGGCATTCTATACTGACTTTTGCAATAATAACAAGGTTTTATTTATGATTACTTCTATTTGTGGATTAAATACTATACATAAAGTTAATAAATATAAAGTTAATAAAAATTTAACTTTTGGAGAAATCAACATGGTGTTGAAAATTGGAACAATTGGTTAAGTTTAAACAAAATATAGATTATTGCCTCTCAAAATTAGCCAGTATATACTAATATTATAAAGAGGAAAAGTATGTTTGCATTGAACAGACTCCGAAACTACTGAACGGATTGGGATGAAATTTGCAAAAAATATAGAGTAGGCAACGGGGATGAACATAGGATACTTTTTATCGCGAAAAAATGTACGGTTTCCGCATGATTCACTTTTGAGCGCACGAGGTCGCGGGTACCATCTAGTTACTAATAAAATAAATCAGGATTGTAGAGAAATAAATAAAAACAGTTAAACTGAAATTTCATGCATCCGACGCTAAGATGCTTACTAAATAGCTCTATATATGGGAACTATTATGTTACACGCACAACATACATTTATTTTATTCGTCGTTTTAGTTTACGATTATAACGTTTTAAATAAAGTTATTATTATTATACTAACTAAACAATCAATTTAAATAGAAAGCATCTCATTTAAATGCTAATATTCCTAATAGCACATAGGTTTGGAATACAAACACTTATTGAGATAAACCTTAGGCTTGGAAAGTGATCATTAGGCTGAAATAATATTTACAGATTAATGACTTGCATAAACTGTTAAAATACGACAATCTTGAGATAATCATCGTCATCCTCATCGCGCACGGTTCTATCGACATTATATAAAGAGGGATAAGGCTGTAATTCCCCGACGTTGTCCTTCGAAAATCGTTACTTCTATCTGTCATGCAGATTTTCTCACGACGCTCAAACAAGGAGCATCCTAGGATCGAATTGTACCAAAATGTTTGCAATTTAAGCAAACTATTATAAGATCACGGATCTTATTATTACAATGCATATTATAAGACAAGACAGCAAAAGCAAACATACGATTCCAAGCGTCTTTCAACTTAAAGGAATATCGCTTCATGTAGGTACTTCCTACTGGTTATTGTGTTACAAACCTCGTCCTGAAGCTAAAAAACTAAACTCTTTTTATTACTAACAATGCAATGGCGTGAATCCTGGACTTACATTTTCTCCAAGACATAAAATCAATTCTGAATCTTAAAACGCAGTGTAAAAGTCTAAATTCCTTCCTCCTTGAAAGCAATGCCTCATCAAGTGAACGAAAAGGGGTACAGTTTGAGTTATTTATAAGGTCCAGTTGTGCATAGTCTCATTGGGCACGAATCATCTTAATTAGAAGTATTGTGGCGAGTAAATTATGTCTTTTGTAGCGCTCCTCGCCTGTCGCCTTCCGTACTAAATCACACGTATCTGCCCCATAGCGTAATGTAATGACTTGGAAGGCTAATGAAATAATTTCCTCGTATTAATATTATAATATAAGGTGTCCCAAAAATGGTTTACAGTAAAAATACTTATGGTTGATTGACTAGCATAGCTGCTATGCTAGTCAATCAACCTATGCTTTCGTGATTTTTATAGGTGCAAAATATTAATTTTGGTTCAATACACAAGCTTTGGAAAATATTACTTAGTCTCTTTTAATTAACCTTTAAAATAGCTAAATATACTCTACGTACTAACGAACAAGTTGCCGTTCGACCAGGCAAAAAATTAATCACTTAATAGCGCGTTCAACCTCGCCTGCAGTCGTTGCATTCTTTGTGTTTAAATATTTTGAGGCTTCCTAGTGCAAAGGAAAATGTTTAGGAACTGATCGAGCAAGAACTTTGTCGATACATATGCAGTGAGTAATTCCATGCACTTGCAGTCATATTTTGTTTAAAGTAAATAAGGCTCTCTAATAATATACTATAATAAATAAATAATAAATCACTATACGATACTTAAAGTACTACATTTGTATTTATCACACCCTGTAACTATATGGAGCGTCCGCTATAATTTTTAATTCATTCTATTAAATTCGGTAAGTTCTAAAACTCCTCATGAAAGTTGTCTTTGTTATTTACGAGGGCATTATGCATCGTACTATTAAAATAATGAGCAGTTTAATTTAACGATAAAGAATCAAACTGCATTGGTTTCAATTAATTTAATATAAATCTTATCTGATCCGTAAATAATGTTGTACTCGTAGCTGCAGCAATGGAAACTGCTATTATGGTATTATTGAGAACTATTTATTACTAAGTTTGTGAAATGAAAATTTTATGCAATGCTAATTTTAACAGGATGTTTTGGTTGGTTTGATACATATGATAAATAAATTGGAATATATCTTAATCATCCTTGTATATTAATATTTATATATATAAGGTTTCTCGAAAATGGCTGCAAGTATTTACATGAAATTTAATATGCAGGGAGTATTTGCAGAGAAAAAGTAAAAAAAATCTAGCCTAGGTCTTATCCCTGGAAACTGCGCATTATAAGCTATATTCGTTTTTTCTTTCGTCGTGCAACAATATACTATCAATAATTTCAATTCTATTACGTCAGTCCGATTGGCAGTTTGGTATGCGTACCTATTTATATTATTATGTTTTTGCTTTGTTCGAAAATTCGGAATATAGTGGGTTTGAATCCCGACTAGATAAATGTCTTTGTGATTCTTTTCATTTTTTTTAATTTATCAGACATTTAAGTAAAGCTCGGTTACCCTGGTACTGATAGTAATAATATAAAATTGATAGGTTAGGTGGGATTTGCTAAAATTATCAATCTCTAAAGAGTGAGTACAAGTGTGTACGTACGTTTTTCATGGTACCTCTCATTTTAACCCGACTACAGGGAAGCCAAAAGGAAGGGTAATGATTTTGGCTGTCTATGTATGTTTGTTTCACCGTAGCGCCTAAAGTACTAATACGATTTTAATAAATTAGGTGTCAATAGATTCGTAATAATCGCCGGGGAAACATAGGCTATATAATTTACGTAGTCGGTTAATAGACTTTATAAAAAAAATTTAGATATTAAACTTGCCGATATTTGTGTAGTTGTCCTAGATATTTGTGTAGATTTAAATGATTTGGACAACGTCGTGCTAGTAAGGCAACAACGTTTGCTGTTACAACTATAAATAATTAACAATCTCAATGACTTAGTGGCATATCTAACCGTCTCACAATCTTTGGTCCCATATAACTTTACAGAGTAGCAATTACACAGTCAGCTGTCGCGGTCGGGATAACTGTGTAAGTGAAATATGAAAAGCACGGACTGCCGTACATAAATAATAGCGTAATGTCCAATACTTAACTAGTTACCACTGGCCTGCTTTATTTCTCCGCTAGTCAAAACCATAATTATGTCACAAATTAATTTTATGATAGGTAGTAAAAAGGGCACCTCATGTACTGCAAGTGTGGCCACAATTCAGGCAGAAAACCTCAAGCGGCGTAAATGTTAATGGGGATCTCATATTTGAACTGTTTGGGGTAACCTAGGTGCGCACCCAGATCCCATGTGCCTAGGGTTACAAACTATTCAGAAAAAAATTCAAAAAACTCGTAGAGGCCACCCGAGATTCCAGAGCTGCTGCCCTATTATGAACGTATAATATAATATAATATACTTATTGATTTGTATACCTATTAATTTGTAATGTCATAATATACTTATAATTATATAATTCTATGACATTACAAATCAATAGGTTATTAATTTAGCAATCTAATGTGTTATAATATTATACTAATATTAATTTGTTACATGCAGTAGAAAATATAAGTTGGTATAAAAATTTAAATTACGTTGCACAAAATTGTAAAAATTTCATGATGCTGGTAACCCTTTGCACAATGATTACAAATTTTCTCGAAACCGGTCCTGACATCTGATGATGACTTTGTCGAAACCAGTCGTGTAATATATTAAAATGAATGCAAAATACTTATTAAGGTGGAAATAGTGCAAGAAATCCTGTGTGTCATTATTGTGAAAAGCTCTTATGTCAAAATTTTGACTGTTTGAATTTGACTTTTTAAATTGTGTTTCAAAAAGTTCAAACATCAAAATGAATTGTCGGTTGAAGTTCATAATAGGGCAGCAGATACCTATGTGGCTCAAAGAGTTAGCATTGATATCCAGCGAGGAACTCTTTGAGCCTAATAAGCACTCTGCCTGATAGAGACGACTTGTAAGAGATTTTCTTTTATTACAAATAAAAGAAAATCTCTTACAAGTCGTAAATTTTCATTAAATTTTCTTGTAGTTTTAGTTTTCTTTTTTAAGTTTTCTTAGTTTGTAAATATTTTAAAGTAGCTAGTCATATTATTGTGTTTTTGTGTTTTTAAAGTAGCTAGTCATATTTGTGTTTAATGTTATATTAATTTTATGATTATCAATAAATATAATGTTGGTTATTTCCTAAATAAATAAAATTAAAAAAAAAAAGTAATCCCCAAATTGTCAAGCAGTGTGCAAGCTGATAATGATGAATTATAGCTAAGAACACTCTTGATCATGTTAGCTCTCAAACAAAAAACTATATCAAAATCGATTCATTCGTTTGGGAGCTACGATGCCACGAATATACACACACACGTCAAACTTATCCTCTACACTCCTCTGTTTTCCTCGGGGTTAAAAAATCCTGAAAGTCTATGTTCCGATATTTAAAAGTTATTTTCATAACATTAGTAACGATAGATCATAATATCAGGTCGATTTTTGATATAGAATTTTTAAAAACCTTTGACCAATACGGCATTTTCCTGTAATTTTTTTATTACATAAATGAATAGAGCTGTGAAAAATAAGACAGTTTACAAAAGGAATAGTGTTCTAAAATCAATAAATTACTATTCCTTTTGTAAACTGAATATTTACAAAGTAAATGCGGATTTTTTGTAGCACTTTTGTGAGTTTATGAAAACGCCCCATAAAAAAATAAAAGTCGTAGCGGCAGGTGACGTTACGCGCCTGTGCGCTACGAAATGTGTGGCCATATGCACAAATTGCACAAAAGATATCAGAATATCTGAAGTTTGCGCGTTTATGTAGATAATTTTACCATATTTTTTTTGTATTTGATGTAAGTAAGTAAACTAATTAAGTAAGGTTTTGAGACATTTTTTTTTACTTTGTACTTGGAACCAACTTTTTTGTGACTTTGAAATACATCTAATTACAAAACTACACATAAACTCTTAATTATTTTACTTTTACCAAGGTTTAATACCTAATTATTTCTAACTCTTTGAGCCTTCTAGGTACTCTGCCTGGTGGGGACGACCTGGGAGATTTCTTTGTTTTGTAGCATTTTAAGTTTTTGAGTAGTTATTTTTTTTTTAGTACTTACCTGCTTTTATGGTACAATTGATTTTGTTATCATAACTAGTTTTTAATTCTTCTTTTTTAATATTGTACTAACGCTTGAAAATCACTTTCCTTTGCAATCTGGTAATGCCTGAATGAGGCAAATGTATAATATAAACATTTAATTTCGTCTTAACGAGCTCTGAGCCACGTTATTATTTCTGAATGTTACAAAAAATTTACATGTAAGCAAATTTCCAATTGTAACACTTTTAGTTTAATGCATAATGTGCCCAAAGTCATCCAAAAAGGAAAGCAATTATTATGTCAAACATATAAAAGGCCGTTTTGCTTACATTCATTTAACTTCGACTTGAAATATAGCCTTAAACATTAAAAAGTATCGGACAACTTAGAACTTACAACTTGCGTAAATCAACCGGCGCTAAATTAAGCAATAAATTAGCCAACAGAGTCTAAGTCATATGGCTATATAGCCATCAGCGTGACATCGTAAGCGGCTGATCCACAACACGCGACGTGACGCGTCCATTAACACGCCGCCTGTAATTAACTGATCTATTTCAAGACTCGTTAAACGCTCCCGGAAATTGACACTAAGCTCTGTTTATGTAAATTCTTTTATTTTTTAAATCGTTGGTTATTTTGGATTAAGACATTGGTATTTTTTAATGCAAAACGGTATTATTTTCATCAAAAATCTAGTTTCACACAAAATATTACGGCGGCCTATTACCGTATATGCGTAACTGATACTATCAAAATGTGTTCTTATAAGCACTTTAAGAGGAGCTTGAAAATGATTTCCTAATACCTCCGGCGCTTATGCTTTTGGTAATTGAATACGTAATAATTTACCGGCGCACGCCCGGGTAATTTAATATAAAGCGTATCCCACATCTAGCGATCGTTATCATTGCTTCATAACGGCGTGTATACACTACACGCACGATACTATCACGTATTGATGGAAGTGATGAAACGTATCCAAATAGCCCCGGGATTGTACGGGTGAATTCTTCAAGCTTTGTTTTTTGAAATCTGGCCAGGACCTCAGACCAAATAAAAAAGTGAAGACAGCGCTTTGTCATCAACAACTAAAGTCGGTTTTAGGGTACCGTTTAGGGTAGGTTCCGTGGTACTATAAGGAACACTTTTATGTTCGCCTTGTCTGTCTGTCTGTCAGTCTATCATTAGAAAACTCCTGTAATATTGCTGAATGAAATGAATCAATGAAATTTGGTACAGCATACTATAGTATTAGGTATAATTTTAAATTTTACGGGTGGCTCGCCATACATTAGAAGTGGGTATGAAAAAATTTTTTTCGCTTTTTTCCTTTCCATTTCCATTTTTTTCCTAATCGTTGAATTCGTCTTTTTTAATTAAAAATGAGGTTAATACATGATTTTTTCATAGAGTAATCGGCTTTCGAAGTGGATAATCGAACGAAATTGGACAATTTCTTATGAAATCATTTAAAAAAAACCTATTGCGCGTTGATAGTTACCCTCTTCATACAATATGTCCTGACATGCTCTTAGTTATGTTATTATATATGTAGTGAGCGTGTAGCTACGCTCTACATACATAAAAACCACACACCGCGACAGCTCGCCTTACAAAGGTAAGTCGTAGTTTGGTAACATGTGTGTGCGTGACACTGTGTAATTACAGAGCGAGTCGTAGCTAGACCGGCCTCACTATCATATGGTTCGCAGAACTCTGTCTTAACTTTTTTATTTCGTCTGAGACTAGGATTTTCAGAAATCCAACGTATTGATTTAAAAATAATAATAGATTATACTTAAACAACTTATTCGATAATATTCAATTGTACTTTGTAAATATTAAAGTAAATAAATACAGAGGTAAAAACGTCTCCATTTTAGAGATAACTTGAAAAAAATTACAGAAGCCAAAATGATTTTTCAATTTAGATAAGTAAGCTGTTTTGAAAACCATAAACTATACTTCACGTTCCTTTAGCATTTATTTATGAAAAAATATTACTTTTAGGTAATATTCAAGTATGATAAGAAATTTTAAATATCGCGATGATTTTGAAATTTAACTTAGTGTTAGGTAGAGAACTCCATGTGTTTTTACATTTCCATGAAATATAATCTAAAGAATCGTGAATACTTTCGCTACCACAAACAAACAAAATTAACATCTTTATAACATTGTTTAGATGTAGATTAGTAATTGAATTAAAGGTCGGTGACCTCGCTTTATGACAGGTGCAGTTTAAAATTGCGTTTTCGTGAGATTGTGGCGAGATATCTGCTACCGGAGATAAGGCGGTCGTTGCTCGTGGCCCAATTGTGAACGGAAGCCCGCGCCTGCGCACTAACTGCCATCTCGATGGTCGATTATGGCAGAGAAATGTGCCGAGATTGCTTCATTCCTTCCCGACGCGAACAATGCTTTCATACCTTCGAGTGTACATCGATATTTAATTTACTTATGTATTATATTACAATTTACAGCCTTTCGTAGAAATTGTAGTGTCGTGTTGTGTTTGCGGTACATTAGACATCGACGACCACACATGTCGTCATTGTCTGTGCAGTAACTTTATTGTTATTTTATGATCCTTTAACACAAATATAATAACGCTAATTGCTTTCATATAAAGCTAACATAATGCTTTATTCATTAACCTATACATCAATTCCTATCGTCGGGCTTTTCGATTTACTCTTCTTGAAATAATGTTGAATTCAATCTTAGCAACAAATAATACGAGATATTCTGTAAAGATTAATATCAATTTTTTCTTTGTTTCTCGCATTATTTTTTAAATAGCAGAATCCTTTGTACTACTAATAATATTTTGATTTTATCGTAAGTTATAGTTCCAAAATTGTAACGTAATTTTGTTTAATTTAGTAACTTGTTAATAGTCAAGCAATAAACCTAACAACTAGTTCTGTCAACAAATGGTCTCCTAATTTGTCAAAATGTATACCAGAATACTTAGCCTTATTGCACAAGCCAAGGTCGAGTTTAAATAATATCTAAATGTGCGACAAGACAAAATATAAACCTAGACTTGAGAGTAGCAACGACTTAATTTAGTGAAAACGAAACATGTACGTACAATATCGACAAAGTTCCTGCTCGACCAGTTTCTAAACATTTTCCTCCTTTCCTCAAAATATTCAAACACAAAGGAAGTAACCGCAACGACTGCAGAAGAATGAACTGAATTGTATGTGTGCGTGCGCGCGATTTTCATGTTATGCCTGGAGTTAGTGAACTTCTTCGTTAGTACCTAATTAAGAAAATTTTTAGTTTCACTTACTATTTATTTGGCCCTTTTATGGGAGTATCTGTATTTTATATTAGAAAAACGAATTTATGCACAAGGTATATACTGCATGCAAACGCAAAATTCACAGTTATCAACTTCAATTATATTAGATTAGCTCGTGCCCGCAACTTTGTTTGCGTTGAACTATTAATGAAAAGGGACCCCAATTTTTAAACGTAACCCTAAGATAAAACTAACTTTAGTTAGCTGATGTTATAAGGATATAACATCAGCTATCTGTCAGTGAACGTCCGGTTAAAATCAGTCCGGTCGTTTCAGAGATTATCCGGAACAAACAAACGACAAACAAATATTAAAAAAATAAGTATATTTTTTAGTGTAAGTAGGTACTGTTTATACTATCATATGCATTTAGTGCAAAGCTGTTAATTTGAAATTACAAACAGATACTTTAATTTTATTTATTTGTATAGATGAAAGGATAATGTGACAAAATCCTATTTATAGTAACTTTTATACTTATTAAGTTGAGCGCAATGAGTTGTATTAACCCTCGGGTGATCAAGGCCTGCCGCCTTGACATATTATGCGCGCGTGCGATCCGATGACCCGTACGGGCTCGATCCAGCGCGCATGTGGGACAGTCACACCACATGGGACAGCTCATAGGTCACTAATTAAATCTCATTGCTATATTATGTTATTAGATTTTGTCCGCAATCTATTTGTTATTCTGACGTATAAAGTTTTATAAAAATCCGTTCAGTAGTTTATGCGTGGAAGAGTCACAAACATTCAACGTCCCTATCAATGCACGCTCATCGCTATAATTCGCGCTTTGCTTACCGTTCATCGATACCCCGCCGTAGCTTATCGCATACACCTCACTATACTTACCGATAAGAATAGTTTGCGGTAAGCTTACTATCGTTATTGGTAAGTGCCGATATCTGCGCTCGTCGATTACGCCTTACGATTTCGCTAAGCGCTCAAGTCTCAACGCTCACCGCTAACCGCTCTTCGCTTACCGCTTCCTGCTCATTTACCGCTAGCCAACACACCGCGCATTACCGTCCATTCACACAATGTGCTATTATTTACGACAATCAACCCGCTCGGAACGACATCGAGTGTTCTTACGCCGTGATTAGAGGACAATGAGCAAGATTGAATCATAAACATAGATTTATGCTCACTGCTATGATATTGGTAATTGTTTTGGGATGATTTGTGTTTCTATTGTAAGTGTGTTGCCACACGCATATTAATTGCTTTGACACGTCTTTCACAGGTGTGTTTTGAACTTAAAATTAAATAGAATTATCAAGGCTTTAATATCAGTTAATTCATTGTAAGTCAATTTAATTTCATACGATAATATTATTTAAGCAAAGAAAATTGAAATATTTGAAATTCACAAAATACCTTGCATTTACAGGTTAAGTGGTCCATAAGTATAAAGCAACATTGAACTTTAAGGAATTTCTAAAGCCGTAGGACCCTTGTCAGCAACGGAACCCTTTTTTTTTTCATACATATAATTTTCGATTTCTGATAAAAATTAAGTAGGTATCCCTAACACTTTTAGAATGATAAGGGTTTTTAAAATCTTCATGTGCATGTTTAACGTCGTATAGCGTAGTAAAAGATTACGTGTAGAGTTCTATTTTATCTATCTCCTATCTTTACTGGAAAAATATCTTTATTGATATATTTATTGTTATATATTTTATTCTTATCTATCCAAAACTGGGATGAAGTATAATAAAAACAATAAAAATCGAGGCGCTCTAATTTACAACTTGCTCTGTTTTTTAAATATTTTGGGGCATTTTCAATATTTTAAAAACGTCATAACATTATTTGAGATCAGATCAGAAATCAGAGATACCCAAGTAAAGCCTTATAATATAAGATTCACAAGACAAGCTGCATACATAATATAAAACAGATACAAATAAAGGAAGACAATACTAAGAAGCATATGCGCTAAGAGCTTGATTGTGGAGAGAGTTATATAATGTAAAATCAGCAGAGTTACAAGCAGGTAATAATTTAAATATATAGTCAATCATCAAATTAAAAAAGAAAAATCTACTTCACTTTATTAATATTGCGTTTGATTCTACGTCGGCTTGAGAAGGCGGCGCTACGGGGCGGCTTGATCCAGGTGTTGCCTTAAGATTCTTGATGGCATTGAGGTCGACCATGCTCTGGACACGGTGTCTAGAGCCATCAGGTCCAATAACAAAAATGTTGCCATCCCTAGTTGACGAGCAGCCATAAAGATTTGATGACGCCTTTTAGTCAGAAACTCTGACAGTGTGATTCCTGTTTGTTTCAGATTTGTTTTCAAGTTCCATATCCTTGAGCGAATGAACATATCATGAAACTCGACTAAAATACGTCTTGGCTTATCCTTGTTCTGCTTGCCCAATCTGTTACAATATTTTATGCAGGATTGGTTCAAATCCGGTGAATTAAGTTGAGTAGTAATAACATTGGTAATGGACGCAAGAACGTCATTTCCACTTTCTGGAACTCCATCAAACAATAAGATCTTTTTCCGGCTTCTCATCTCCGGATTATCAAATGAGTCATATAGTAATTGTACTTGGGACTGAAGACATTTGGGAGAATTGACAACAAATGCTTTGAATGTACAGAACTCACTACTTAGCTAATCCGAACAACATGGTCCATTGTCGGAAGCAGACTGAAGATCTTGCTGAAAGGCCTCCATCCGTGAGTGAAACATTGTGGTCATCTCTTCTATGGATTGTTTAATAGCTACCATTGCTACAATAAGTGTTTTCAAGTCAGTGACAGTAATGAAGTGAATAGTGAATCTTGACAATGATAATTAATGAATAAATAAAGGAGACTTATGCACTGGTAGGTAATAGAAATACTTTAAAGTTTAAACCATAGTAGAATTGTGTAGGATAATAAAATTGAATTATTCCTCTTTTTAAATTAAAGAGCTCTACAAAAAAAAAAAGGTAATTTAAGGGGAATTCGGATCAAATATCCGAATGCTAATGCACATAGCTGATTATAAAATTGGTGACTTTAAGGCACGTACATACTACGCGAAACGAACCACCAGCTTTATATTCTATAAAACTATATAAAAAAAATTAAAGCAGCAGTAGAACTGTAAGTTGCGACTAGTCTATATTATATACGGTGGTTTCTGAAAATTATATAGTAATTGTTCTGTTTCGAGCCACGAAGCTTACTGTGAACGCACCTTTATTGGTCTGTGAGTATTCGACACAGGGTGCGGTATCGCGCGATCGATTCCGAGATAAGTTATCGTAAGACAAGTAGCGGCCACACAGGCGGGCAGGTACGTTATATATAGCCTAATTCGCATCTCCATGTCCGCTCAATGGAATCTTTGATTTAATTAGTGTTTAAAATAGAGCCCTAATAAAAAGTAATTTGTACATGGAACTTCACCTTTAAAATATGTTTTGTTATTTGTATTATTTTTATGAGGTTAAAGTTATGTAATGAAATAGAAAAAGTAGTTTTAGTTAAATAGATATAGACTTAGTTTTTAGTTATATTGAATTTTCTTTGCTTTTAACCTTCAAGCAGGTGCGAGGTGCGCGGTCTGCTGTAACAAAAGCGGACGCGCGTAACGTAAAATATCTTATTAATAGACTTAAAACATCTAATATTTATAAAATCCTGTCTATATTAAAATTTAAACACATTAAAAAGTAATTCCTTTTACTAATAAGAAAGGGGCAGTTTCTCTCACTATATAAACATAACTTAAAATTAATATTACACGGCAATGTAAAACAAACCGGGCACTCAGGGATTGCTCTAATTCTATTAATTGAGTATAAATATTTATTATCTGCAGATAAACCCGCGCTTGGAGATAGCGGGCCTGTTCCGACAGTCATTAAACATTATCACTTATTATTAATATATTTATTTATTACGTAACGCAATTTTTATGCATGAGCCAAGTTTACTTAAAACGTCTACTACAAAACAAAGAGTTTTTTGTAGATTAAGTTTTAAATAATATGATTTATTTGAAAGCTACTTCTGGCTTCGGGAAGGTGTTGCATCTGAGGCTAAATGATTGATTATACTTACTATCTAAATTCCTTACCCTTTTTTAAGCAACTGCATTAAAGAGGGTATGGGATTTAGATAAAATATTGAGCGTCATATTCCTTAAACAATTGAGATTTTAATTAAGTTACTACGCCGCGTCGCTTCTTTATCGACAGAACATTACGCTAACACTTTTGAACTTCTATGAACTTAGCCGCAGCCGTTCATATATATACTTTTCTTAACTAATAACTGATATGGGTACTCATAAAAAAATCATTTTGACTCATTGTAACCCGCAACAAGATCCATGTGTCAACATATCATTACGTATATGGTGATAGGAATATTTTATGGCTAATATTTTTCTGTGCTGTTTATTTTATATGACATCAAAGGGGGCCATAAATAATTATTGAAGATTGGTTCTATAAATGAGACTCATTAAAGTTAAACTGTCGATAAAAATTTGGTGTTCGATAAATTTTAATATTTATGTGTCCGATCTTTGATCACATTTAATGTTTGGTTTACATTAGTAATTTAGTACGCACATAATATTAAATCAATATTTATGCATATGTATAAATATTACATTGTCATTTTCTATTCACGATAAATCTGTTTTTGTTTTAGTAAATAGTCCCCGCCTAAACCCCTAAGAAACAACATAAAAAATGTTAAATAATTCATGAGTATAAAAGTATATTAAAGTGAAAACAATATAAATGTGTTTTATGTCGCATATTTTATAGTTTATAGGGCTCGTGATTTACAACTGGCTCGGCATGAGATTATTACGTTTCTTTGTCTTTTTAATAAACGGCCGGGCGACACGCGCGGCGGTGAGTGCGACGCTCACATACAGAACTTCAATTCCACGATATAGCACTAGATGGCCCAAACGTTTCAGTTTATCAACAGCTCTACATGAGCTTCGGTGATGTATTTATTTGCTTGACTTGCAGATTTTTGTTATTGATTTAATTTTGTTATAAAAATATGGAAAACACAAGTGTTGTATTTTCGTTAAACTAAAGTTCCAAAAATTATTATCTTCCCTTTTCTAACGTTGGGATGGCTCGCTTATTAGTTTTGCTCTTAAAATAATTTACTTGAAAAGGAAGGCAAAACTCAATAATTTTTAGTAGCCATGCCTAAAGTGTAACCTTTCAATCCTAAAATATATAACACTCTATTCATAAGCCATAAACAAATGGAATATACAATGCATTTAAATGCATTTAAATAAGTAGACTATTAAACTTGGAGAGTGTTGAAAGCAATATCTTAAAATTCCTATAAAAAGTCTAAAACGTAAATACGTTGGTGATGTATCAGTCGATTACAGAAGTGAAAAGCAAAAAAGAAAAATTTGCGCATTGTTGAAACTACCTTTTCTAGATTCGTTCATTAGACTAACATTTATGTAGCACACGTTTTTTTGGTCCTACTAATGTTACTAGTCTTATCTTAAGTTGTACCAAGTTAATTATGAAATTTATTCGTAGACAGTCGCTGGCAAAGCACAATATGAAAACAAATCTCATATTTACGACGAGAGGATATGAAATGTAAGTTAGATTGTTTAATTATACTTTATAATGTAACATATTCAGAGTGTATTGTTTTTATTCATGTCCACATACAGCGGGGGCGGAGTCCTGCGCCTTATGTTATTCAAATCCGTACATAAGTCACATTTACGACATATTTTTACTGCTCGTGTTTACTTTTTGTAAGTAATTGCTGGGTGTAACGTATTTGTACCACAGTAAGACAATAAGAGCGCGTTCATATGACCATAATAATCACAACTATCTTTAATAGCACATTGAGCTTTATCGACTAGGCCGCAACGCTCACCCAACCCAACAATCACCTATCCACGCGGTTGGGTAATAGCTATTAGTTTGTACGTTGTGGCCTAGTCGATAAAGCTCAATTTGCTATGACTGTAAAAAGGTGCTCCGGCTTCGTGCGCCTCGTCAAACTAGGCTCTAAGATGTGTCGTAAGAATTAACGAATGCTAATAGCATCGATGTATCATAACTTATCGAGGATTAGACGATACATTGTTGAATGCAGATTACGAGTTATGACATGTCAATCACAATTTAGCTAAGATAGAGAGGCGTATATTTTGTGTATTTACATGCATGTGACGTATAGTAGTTTCAATCTACAAAACGTTTTGGAATAACATTATAAAATGGAGATTTACGGACACATAAAATAAACTTTATCCGTTTTGAAACTTTATTGATTTATACACAATATACTAGATGCTATTTATTTGATATACGTTTTACGCGTCTATGAAATGTGACGTTATCAAAAGAAATATCCACAGTATTGGGTCAGGCGGGACCCCCCAGCTACAACAACAGACGCTTATGATCTATGATCTGAAACTGATACTTATAGCTTCTGTATAATGAAACTCGAGGTAATCATCCCCGACATGATAAATAACACGGAATCGCTTGTAAAACTCACAACTCTTAACTCGCATCCTTTGTACGCGTGTAAATATTGGAGTATAATCCGACTTAACGGTTAGCTTAGAGGTTTCAATAAAGTGTGTGCGCTTTGGGCATTAACTGTACGTTCAGAATAGACGCTTATATACTTAGATAGTTTAAGAGGATTTTTATACTCTACTGTATTGTATTATACTCTACTGTATTATTAATAAAACTGTATCGAGGCTCTGATTTATAGTGTATTCGGTATTTCTAAATTATCGACAAACATCAGCAAAGGTTCATTCGTTACAAGTTAAAGTGTAAACCGTTATTTTTTCTATCAAGTGACATTTCCAACGTATCAGACAAAGACAGCAACGTTGTTTAAGTTATCCGTTGTGTAAATACTTATATTAGTTAGGGGGTATGTGTCAAAATAGTAGCTTGCTTTTATTACGTATGCGTTGCATCCACAAACAAATGGAATTGTCTATTTGTAATTTTAAATTAAAACCTTTTCACTAAATGCAAATGAAAGTATATACAGTACTTACAATAAAAATCAATAAAAAAAACTATCCGTCCGTCTGTCTGATTGTCTGTCTGTTTGTTTCGGCTAATCTCTGAAACGGCTGGACCAATCTTCACGAGCCTTTTACTGGCATTTGCCAGCCTAGTCTAAGCTACTCCTTATAACATTAGCTATTTAGCTAATGTTCCGAGTTAAGGTTCCGTTTCCGTTGGTTCTACGCAAACGAAGTTGCGCGCACCAGCCTATTGTTGTATAATCTGAGAGTACCAGCTAGTCTAAAATAAAAACAACATAAACAAACTGATAAATGTGTATAGCTGAATGAGGAGCGAGCCGAGTAATTAAAGCTACTTAATATTCAGGAAAGTGTACGGCCGGTAGCCGGTCCGATCGGCCGGTAGCCGGTTCGACCGCTCGCGATTACCGCTCAGCCGATTGATATATACCCCCGCGACATGCGATCACAGACATGTCACCGTCCGTCGTCTACATAAATCTAGACGCGCGCAACAGCCGACTCCGTAAAAAACGAACCACCGCATCCACACTCGCGAGTATAAATTAGAAATTCCTTTTATTGCTAAACTATTCATTAGTGTTTATTAAATTGATAAACGTTAATTGAATTAATGCGGCATAATCGATTATTTTATGGCCCAGTATAAGTTATTATGAACGTGTTAAATATCGTATGCAAATCGCATAGCGTAATTAAAACGAATAATTAATCAAAATGTTTATATGCTTATCATAATATTATTGCCCTGTAATTTCATCGTAAAGTAGCAGGCGCAGCGCTAGGGTTTTATAGCACAGTAAATTTATTAGGAAGCATATCGAATTTGAAGAGGAATTTAATATTCTTCGACTTCAAACTCATAATATCATTATTGTGATTAAGCCTTACCTTACCAACATTGAGTTGTCCTTTAGAAATATCGATAGAAAGATAGGCCATCTTTTTATCGATATTTCTAAAGAACATTTATTTGTATTTGAAATAAGACAATCATAAAATACCACGAAAAATATTATACTATAGTCGCATATTATGCTCGTAAAATAGGACCTATATATATAACTACTCCATAATCTAAGGGTTAATTGCAAAAGTCGATATCAAAAAGTAAAATATAGGCAAGTTCCATATAATTGTAGAGCTATCGGCTGAAATATGAGTACATTATGTTTTGCATCTTAATTATGGCCACGATGGATGGAAACCACTATGCGATAATGACTCCCTCGTGAGTTCGGGAACAATCTGGAGAATGATGTTGTGATCTCTGTTATCGCGGTACATTAGACTGTGCTCGCGGCCCCGGCGCGGAATGGCGCGCATTTGTCAGCCTCTAGTTAGCGAATGCTCCTTTCATTCTCTCAATGTAGATTCTTAATGTTAATTAATCTGATTTTTCTGGGCAATTGCCATTTTAAATTTTTAATGTCATATATTTTTATTTTTTAAAATTTATATTTCATAATTCTCTGAATTAATCAGCGAAATTAGGTTAAATCAACACATCCTTACCTACTTGAGGAAAATCATCGTTTTGGATTGAGAATATCTAGTGGGAAATACTTTGTGTGTCAAGGAAGTGTGGGGATTTTTGTCGGCTAACTTTGAGTAAGACATTTGATTTAATATTATCAGAATATAACTCACCCACACCGATTTCGGTGACAATGGCCGGTTTCATTGACACCAGGCCAGTTACGCAGGAGTAATTTTATAGTGCCAAAGTGTGTGCGAAGTACACAAGAGCACACTCTCCTCCTTTCTACTACTATCGTAACCCAGTGGGACGGATAACCGATACGACTGGCGAGAGATCAGGCGCAGGTCCGACTTTTTACATGCGCATCCGACGCATGGCTGATCTTTCTTGTCAGACAATCAGGTCAGGGTTGTCTGACAAGAAAGATATCCTAACCAAACTTGGAACCAACATTTTTTTTTGTTCCAATGCGATCACACCCACGACCTCCGAGTCGAGAGCCAAGCTCTAACCAGTAGACCACGGAGGCTGTTGTTATCAGAACTAAATATGTGGCTACAAATTAAAAAGCAAAACTTTACTGTAGCTGAAGTTATTCATATGACTGACTATGCATCAAAACTTTAGAAAAGTTTTGGAGAGAGAGATGATAATTGAAAGTACAAAAGCTTTTGAGAGGCAGATAATAAAAACATGCATTCATTAGCATGCAGCAGGCATTGTTTTAAAATCAACATCAAATATTATTTGATGCAAATAATCCTCGAGGCAACCTGCCAACTTGTCCTGTAACTATTTTATTTTACCCCAACATGGAACCGCAGACCTAGCTGGTCAGTAGCGGGTCGAAGTTTAAATACCTAAATAAATAAAAAATCCATAACTGTATTTGAGGCAATTTGAAATTTTAATATGTTGTAGTGTAAAGAGTTGGAAAAAAAGTAAGCCAGAAGATTTGGTGGGCTCTGACCTTGCCAGGCGCGTGCGAAACTTTTTTTTATATAGGGACAACTTTAAAAAAAAAATTGACACCTTTTCCTTTGACAGTCTGATCTCATATAGAAGTATATACTTTTGGTTTTATTGCCACTAAAATTTGGTATACTCAATGTGATTGTGAATTCAAAATGGCTGCCGTCATAAAATTGCGGTCTATATAATATATATATATATATATATATATATATATATATAATCACAAAGTCCTCGATAATGGTATCATCTGAAAGGGCTTGAAAAGAAGAATATACTTGACTAGATTTTGCACGCGACTTCGTCCGCGTGGATTGGACCTCATTGCACCCCCGTAGGGTATGTATTTAAAAAAATCCTTTTTCTTGGATTTCTAGTTTATAATAACTATATCTGCGTGCCAAAATTCAACGCCATCCGTTCAGTTGTTGATATTTCACTATACAAACATTGGAACCCCATTTCACCCCTTTAACTTTATTTAAAGAAACTATAAAACACGTACTCAATAATTTGTATTTATTACCATGGTTATTAAATATCATGGAAATCGGGACAGACTTTTAATATTTTTTATACAGATTTTCAACCCTTATTTTACACCCTCAGAGGGTGAATTCTAATAAACCCTGACACGCATTTAATTAAATGTATTTAAGAGCATGAAACCCAATTTCCATCTAAATCGATTTAGATTTAAAGATTTTTCATACTAACTTTAACCTTTAACCCTTAAAGGGTGGTATTTATCAAAATCCCTTCTTAGTACGCGTCTACATTATAAATTAAAACTACTTTCCAAATTTCACGTTTCTACAGCAGTTACGAGTGCGAGTTAGCAGTGCGAGCGTCTATATGTCAGTGAGTCAGTCAGTGCGGACATTTCCTTTTATATAATATATAGATTAAATAAAATAGGAGAGTTACAGGATAAGTTGGCAGATTGCCTCGAGGACTTGCTCTACAATTGGCAGTACCTCTCGGCTTATATGTAGACTGTAGAGCATTCGGTAAATGTATCAAACTGCGTAACTGCAATGAGATACTGGTCAATTTGTAGCTTGTCATAGCGATACAACCACTGTTGCGTGTATCAGTTAATGATTATGTCGCAGCCACATGACGCTTGCACGTAATTGACTAATGATTGCGGAGTCAGGTGAATGATTTTGTTTCATTTTGTGACATAAAATATATTTAGGTTTTTATGCGATTGTTCTAGTTAGTATTAGCAAGTTATTCTACAATTTTCTTTTAAATATAAACGAGAAATTATAATATGCCTACTACACTACTACACTTTTATACTTTCTTTTTGCGTATAAGTGAATATGATGTTTTTTTTTTCATTTATATAACCTTACTTTTACCCTTACAATGAATTGAATTACCTACCATAAACATTCATACTCTCAAAGAAAACTTTCCCCTTCACATAAAATAACTTATTGTCTTGAATAAAGTTGTAAAAGAACAGCTACGTTTTATGATGTAAGTATAATCCTAATATGGGGATTTATAGTAATCCTTAGGGTCAGCTCACACCGAGACGCAATTTCATTGCAATTTCTTTGTAATAGTTCGAAGTGCAGCTCGCAATTCGAACTATTACAAATATACGAGTATCTTTTTGTGTAGTAAATGAAGTTAAATTTAGAAACGCTTTCGTAATAAGTGCGCGCCGCGATCCCTCTCGGTGTGAACTGGCGCTTTTTTTATATCTCGCGAGGTCTCAGATATCAAACAAGAGAATAAACATGGACAGGGAGTCGTATTACGAGGTACTAATTTTACGATCGCAAATAATTTTCTCGGAGGTGTATTAAACGAACGGTACTCGCTCATCCACATGGCACTTAGTGTAGTTTTGATTTATTCACGTGGCATAAAAATTACTAATAAAGTATACACGATCATTAATTTCAATTTTACTACTCGTGACGCGGCCGCGGGCTGCTGTAGTACATTAGCGGTAAATCATTCACTCGCTCTTCGGTCTTCGCTCCCCTGAAGGTTTTTAAGTGTTTCAATTACACGTTTACGCCGTTAACGTTTACAGACGAAGCAGATGTTCTTGTTTTATTTAAGTCCTTGTTAAGATATTTTTTACCCGACTACGGCGAAGCCAAAAGGAAGGGTAATGATTTTGGCAGTCTAGTATGTATGCATGCGTGTAGCAGTACATATTATGTGTGTATGTATGTATGTATGTATGTTTGTAGTACTGTCTAGTAGTAAGTAGTAATGTCTAGTAGCACTCAAACTACTCTTCCGATTTTAATGAACGAGGTGTCAAAAGATTCGTAGTTAAAGCCCGTATAACATAGGCTATATAATTTACGTAGTTGGGTTATAGTTTTTTTTAAAATATAGTTATGCGTAATTTGTATTATTAGATGAGAATTATGTTCTTCATATTCAAGTTTGCAAGCGCCACAACTTTGAACAAATTCAAAATAATTTATCAATTACAGTACTGACACCCACCACGAGTATTCATTAACATAAAAGGTGGTGAGCATCGTGTGATAATCGTGTGTGTAGATAAGTGTAAACAAATTGTACCAGCATTAGTTGTATGTAATCAACAAATCATCGCGATGGTATCGGTCCCAAAGAACTTAGTAC
This sequence comes from Phengaris alcon alcon, assembly GCA_037179445.1. NCBI lineage: Eukaryota > Metazoa > Arthropoda > Insecta > Lepidoptera > Lycaenidae > Phengaris > Phengaris alcon. The sequence goes on from JAYRCH010000112.1 coordinate 946,316, forward strand.
TCTATAATCAACGGCCGAAGTGAATCGATATTTGGGCATCCATTGTTGTATGTAATTGTAGGATTAGGAGGTGTATCTGGAGTTTGTTTAAAATTGATTTCGGGTGATCTCCTGTGAGATATCGTCGGTGTTTGACGTACTACGCAACAGAGCCGCGCCGCCCCGGGCAGCCTCCGATCAGATATTTTAACTGGTATCGGTAATAGTAGTAATGTGTATAATAAATAATAGCTGTATAAATATTTAAAATACTTTGTAATTTTAAATAAAAGAACGTTTTAGATACGCTAGAAAAACAAAATAGTGAAAATTCTAAGTGGAAGTTAAAACTGATGGCTACAAATGGTCAAAAGAATTATTGCAAAATCGAGGTAAAAAACTTTAAATGAAGAATAAAAATTATTTAAACATAAACCGCAGAAAAAAAGTTAAAAAGGCATTTCGATGAGTAAGATTTTATTTTGGAAATATATTTGGAAATATAATATATGATATAGAATAGTTTTCAAATTCTTAGCTTTTCCTATTCACATATTAAAACTATACGTATAATAACTGCGACAAATGAACTCAATAGACGGACTGATAGCAGCCATTGTAATGTTGTAGAAATAAATGCACTTGTCAGTAATGTATTTTATCTATAGGCGAAGTGAAAATTTCTTCATAAATTTAAAAGCGCATTGTTTCGGTGTGAATTACTGGCTGGAAGCGTCGAGCCGCTGACATAGGCGATGGCGGATAAGCCTGACAGACCTTATGACTGAGGTACAAGAGCGAATAATAGTCTGGTTACACGCTCCGTCTTGCCTGAGGACTTGGCTGCAACTATGTGCGTGTGGTTAATGATCTGCAAGAACGTAGCTTACGCAGACATTACAAAGCTTGTACAAAAGTTGATTTGCTAAAGTTTGGAATGGGCAAACTAGGTTTTTTTAACATCTACCCAATCTGTGCATTGCTCACGCGAACTGCGAACTTGCCTGCCTGTATAGATACAGGTAGGCAAGTTATCGGCCAAGTCGGAGCGTGTAGTAAGGCTAAAAGAACAAATCGCGCGATCACACTCAGAGCTGCGGGCCAACACAATGCTGATGTCCCCTTCGATCAGTGCGTACAGGGTTTTATACTTTTCCACCGCATTGTTCCTGGAGACAAGTTGAATATATGGAGAGATGATGCGATTTTTGTCTAGCATCGCCGCGTGGGGTAGGAGCCATGATCTATAGTGCTGTACCAGGTGTTTTAAACGAGTAGTTTTATCGTTATACATGATGTTTACACAATAAAGCAGTTTAAAATGTTAAAACTACTATGTGTAGTCGACAGTAGTGCTCTTGGTATATTTTTCCGATTAATTATTATATATAGATACTTTTACACGTCGTAATGGCAGTAAGCAAACATGCAAAAACAATTAGAAATAGACATTTAATTACGTGTACAAAATATACACCCGGAATACATCACTTTCAAGTTGATTTTGCTTTACAGTTACGCCATATTATTATACTCAGGAGTAAGCTACTGCCTGGCGGCAATAAAGTAAGAAGTTAATTATTGACGATCAATATTTCTATGAGGTATAATATTCTACGTAATTTAAATCTATTCTGCGAGCCTCAGTCGTAAATGTGTTTCGATTTATACAGGCTTTTGAGGTCGCGTCGGTCCAGTTTACACTAAATGGTCGGGTAATGACAGGTGTTAGTGTTGGAAGACGGCGGGCGCATAAGTCACTCCAACAATGTACGACAATTACAAGCTCGTGACGATGATAAATCGGTTTCCTTAAACATCGTACAAGTGTTACACGAGACAATGATAGTCGCAATATTAATTACACGAACATTCTACATGAGCGTTGTGTTTCCTTGGCCATGTTTTTCCGTTGAAATACATTTGCCACGTACGAGGATTCAAATCGTAGAGAATTATTAAAATTAAGAATAAAATGAAATAAAATTTGCATGTAAGTGAAATAAAATAACAACGATTAAACAGAAAATTATCGTCAGTTTAGAACTAGCCATATTTATGAGATATGAGTTCTCGTGACATTTTGTGGTATACCGCTTTATGCAAAGATAGACTTTAAGGTGGTTATAGACTAATAAGTGTCCTAATAAAATCGTTGTTTGAAAGGAAACCTAAGCCTTCCCCGCGGTGGTCGTAAACTGGTGTTAATATTTCACCGTGGCATATTGTGATACCGGTTGCGAACTATGGCGTATTACTTATACATGCACCCAGCAATCAGCATACATCAGCGAGATATGTCGCTGCTTGTCGCACTTGATTTGTTTTACCGGTGAAAATATTTTGACGATATACTCGGCGCGTATATGTTTATAGCCAAGATATACCCACCCATATAGCCCCAGGTGTGACACAGATGACAGCTCGATCATTGGCGAGTGTCAAGCCTGTTGACAAAACGCTAGGGTCTGCACCGTAATAACAACCAAATACACAACAATAAACATCGCGACAGAAAAATGGCCAGCTAACCCGCGTCCCGCTCGTGCCGTGCGGCCCCCGCGCACACATATCCGCAGCCTATGGACAGTATTAGTTGTAACATTTAACGCGTGTTCTATTATTAAGAATAATTATTATTGGCCGACGTCATTTCAACTCGGAGTGGTACTTTGCCGTTTGACTCGCGGAAATATTTTGATGTTTAGTTAACGGAAACGTTCAACGCGGCGCATAATTTTGAATTTTGACGTTCAAAGGGGCGATATTTTGTCATACTCGGGGCGATTATTGAAGTTGGTCCGGAGATAAGTAGACAGGTTGTATAAACATTAACAATAAGCTGACACCAATAGATGGTTAACTCTAATTCTAACAAATGGTTATGTGATAGGAGGTCTACATAAATTTGGTGCTCAATTTGTTTTCATATTGTAAACTGTGTTCAGTAGATGTTTTCGTTGTAATTCTACATTCCCGCTTAGCTGGAAATGTAAATATTGGAGTACTGAGAATAAATAGGTACATGTATTCTACATTACAATGGTAAAATAATGTACAGTCCAGATTTGTTTCAGTTGTAAGATCGAATTATCTTACAACTGAAATAAATGTGTGTTATGGTTAGCTTTTTCTGTAAGGGCCTGTCCCTTGTCCCTTCACAGTCTAATAAGTAACAAGTAGCTTATCCGGAAGTTTTGTCTCTGCTTACTTTATACTGAGAGACAGAGACAAAACTTCCGGATAAGCAAAAAAACTTAGACCTTTTCATCCGTTATTGGATGATTTATACAGTATTCTCCGAGCGAAGTAACTACTATTAAAATACTGAAGTGCCTGGGACAGTTGGTTTTTAAATGTCGTATGGTTGCCCAAGCACATACAGCATTCTCACAACATAGTCAGCCTAGTCCAGAGGAAAGACTGGTCAATACGTCTGGGGCCAATCATGTGCGGGTTTCCTCACGATTTTTTCCTTCACCGTTAGAGCGTCCGTATAATGTACTTGAGATCTGAAAAAGTCTCATTGGTACACGCCACAACCTGGGAATCGAACCTGCACTCTCTCGAGTGCGAATCAAACGGTCTACCCACTAGGCCACGGAGCTCTTTGTTGGATAAGCTATTTGTCACATACTAGGCGATTGTGAGACAGGCTTCTATTTCTCGAACAAAACAATCAAATATATCTGTGATCAAACTTTGTTTGAATAGCCAACATAAAAAGCTAATGAAGCTGAATTACCATTAAGCAGTATAATACAATTTTGGTTAGGTTAAAATATGGAGGTATTCGTGTAATAATATGTGACATAATAAAGATCACGTGATCAATATATTACCTCGAGGCTCGAGCTGTATCCCGCTGTCGCTGATACAACAACGGACCGCAGAAGGAACGCCGTACACAAGTCTACTAAAAACTTACTTACTTAACTTACTTAGATAGTAGACAGTTTCCCTGATAGATTAATTGTCGTTTTAAAAAAATATTGCAATTACACGTATAGATCTATTTACTACCTAACGTAATAACATTTATTGACTTCGTCTTTTGCACCTTCGTGATAAATTCTTGTGCCTCGTAACAACATATGTAAAAATTTTAATACATACTCCAATCGGTTTCAATGTCCTAATCATGTTATCTTTTGGGTTTGGAAAACTTTCAGTTCATAGTGTTGGGCACATTAGCGGGTCAGTAGGTCTAAAATGGCCAGAATAAGTGAATCGTATAATGAAATATCATCTATTCAATTGGGTATTTGACAACATGTAAAAAATTAGTATTTTAAAATAAATTAAGAAATTATTAGGTATTGCAACTTAATAAAAGTAAAAAGAATTAGGATTTTATGTGTAGTTTTGCAATTATATCCATTTCGTAGTCACAAAACAGTTGAAATATTCTTTTAAAACATTAGTTTATAAAACCTACATAATTAGTTTACTTACATCAAATACAAAAAAAAGAAAATATTCACTATGTTATGTATCAACATAAACTCGCAAAATTACGAGATATCAGAAATTTTCTGCATATGGCCATACATTTCGGAGCAACTTGTTAGCGTGTGACGTCACTTACTAGTACGACTTGACACGAGACTCACAAAAGTGCTTCAAACAATCCGCAATATCTTTGGAAATATTGTTTTTCAGTATACTATTCCTTTTGTAAGCTGTCCTATTTTTCAGAGCACAATTCATTTATGTAATAAAAAAAATACAGAAAAATACCGTATTACAATAGATGTTTCATAATACGATTCACTTAATGTGGCTATTTTAGATCTATTGAAATTTAAAATATAATAATATATCTATGAACGCTTTCACCACCACGTCAATCTGGTCACGTGGTAAGTTCTTGAAGAGCTTGTGTTACGGGTACCAGACAACGGAAATATATTTCATATTTTTTATACTATACTCATATTTAAGTTTTTTATTTCATATAATACAAGCTTTTGCCCGCGGCGTCGCCCGCGTAAATACAGTATCCCACGGAAACACTGTACTTTTTCGGGATAAAATGTAGCCGATGTTTAATCCGGAGCCTAAACTACTAGTGTAGAGCGGGGCTAAAACGTGATTGGGGTAAAAAGGACCAACTGGACCTTTTTACCCCACATCGTTTACATATTGCTGACAAAATCTTTCTTATTTGTTTTAGTATGCGGAACTATAAAAGAAAAACCGATCGTGGCACTAAATCTGTGGAATTAATGCAACGAACAGCGCATTTAGGTTTACATGAAAATAAATAATTAAGAGAGGAATATGTCGTGATTTTGAATTAAGTAAAATTTTGTTATATAGAAACACCTACCAAAGCTATATTTTTTATAATAGTAAGAGATAAAGAAGAATTTTATTTTTTAGTATTATATTTATCAAACTTTATTTAGTTTTTTGTTTTTATAAGAGTTTAAAAATTTAAGCTTAAGACTGCCATGTGTTTCAAATAAAAAATACTAATCATTTTACTGTAGGTCTTACCTTATTTTATAATTACAATAAAAATGCCTATCATGCGTTTATTTAGACGTACAGTTGTCAGGGGAGAGAAAGCGAGTAACGGCGTGCGTCGACGCCTGATGTGTTATCGTCCATACACCGACCGTGTTCAGCGCTGGTCCAGATAACGCGTTTAGACAGAGAGAGAGTTCTACTTGAAAATAATATCGTTATTGCTCACAAATTGCTCTATAGTCTACTGTCTAGTCGCGATAAGGGGACGACATACATACGCACTTTTAGGGGGCCTGGCAGGAACATTTGACAGCGGCGTTAACGATTCTCATTAATTAACGTTACGTTTACACCACTGTCAAATGTTCCTGCTAGGCCCACAATACGTGGTTTTTAATGTCGCCAACTTACTTGGCTCGACGTCGATCACACGCGTAAAGCTCGCTTACAATGCATTGCGTTGTCGTCGACCGAAGATGCTTTGTGTTATTTATATTTTTTTTGACGTAATTAATATTAGCAGCATCCCTTTCCATCTCATGTATGGTTAGACTACATATTTTAGTCTTTTTATAGCTATTTCGTGAACCTATGATTTTGCTTAGTTTGTTCATGTGAATGAGAACGGAAATCTCAGAGAATTTTTGGAACCAAAATAATTTAAATAAACATATAGCTCGCGGCTCGCAGAGGTAATTTAGTTTTGGGCTACGAGCACAGATTGATAAATAGTTACTATGTAATTACGAGTGAGATTTCGAACCTCGATCGCCGACGAGCTCGCGCGGCGGTTTTTACGGCGACACACAGGCGAGTGTAAGCTCGTCGAGCCATTAGTACGCGTACCCCTTTAAAGTTTGCAGTTATTAAACAGTGCAAATGTCAAATTTCATTGGTTTAATCTTAAGCGTAATTGGTAAATTTTTACATTTGCACTGCAAATATGGCGCGAATTGACTATAGAACAAAATGGTTCTATTGCTAAATTTTGCATTTTTGCATCTGTTTGTTTGTGTCTGCTATTATACCTTCATTTTTATCCGTCGTTTGTACAATCTGAGTAAATGTAATAAATAAAATAAATCAGAGTACAATACAATTGTAGTTATTTTTCGTAACATTCTTAGCTGTTTTTAGTTTTATCTCTTTTAAAGTCCAAAAATCAATGTCCGTATAAGATTCCTCAGTGTTACAGAGTGCTGACCACAGAGCCCTCTCGTACCTACTCGTACCTTCATAAACCCAACGAGATTGAGAAATAAAAAGTAATTTATTTGATTGTAATTTCAAACAAAGTTGATCTCATTCTGTAATACATTTTGTTTCGCGGTTCCGACGCACGTTCCTCCCTCAGATGAGTTAGTGCAGTACTTTATGGTTTAAATCAATTTCTCCTTGATTTGGGACTGTTATTACACCTAAATAAGATATTATCTCATTCCGTGAACGATGTATTTTATGTGTAGCTTTATGTTATCTAACGAATTTTATGGTACAGTTATGTGGTTATACACAAGAAATGAATAACCGAAACATGAGTTTTTATTGCTTCAAAACAACGATCGAAAGCAGTATTTTTTGTTTTTATCGTTCCAAAGTTCACAACAATTGTGAACTTTTATTTTTATTTTCTTACACTGTTGATGTAAAGAAAAAAAAAAGCATTTCAAGTTTCAACATCATTTCATATATTTTATCAACAGTCAAGTGTAGCAAATATTTCCATGCACCATATTTATATACCTGTACCTTAGATAGTGGGTAAAGTGTCCAAGGTATCCGTCGTGCTTCAGACAATATTATAAACTCCAACAGAATCAATAACTTCACTTTTATTACAATAAAGGTGTGACGTTTAGCTGGAATTGTTAGTTATGCCTGCAACAAGCGATACTATCGTCGAACCAATCAATTTTGGTTCACAAAAAGTTCCCAGTAGGCGACTGTAAATGTAATGTCTGTCGTATCTCGATGCTACCAGCCGGACTTTCCATATATTTTATGTGAAAAGGATATGGGCATTGTTGGTCGGCTCCCCGCGGCGCCGCCGCTCGAAATTACAACCGATTGCCCCCGGCCGGAAAACGCGCTTCCAATGTTACGCGTACTTATAACATGCTGTAATATCACATATAATAGCACAGAAGGAGCTACAAATGTAATATTATTTATAATAAGGCCATCGATTCAGTCAGTTAAATGTTGCAAAAAATTCTCATTACACAAGATAGGTTGTGCATCGAGGGTGGTCTTTATGATTGAAGGTTATGAAGTTTTGTCCCAGGGTATCACAGTATTGTTCGAATTTTCATTCAACGAACAGTGCTCTGAAGCTGATTCTTTTAAAGTTTTTATAAAAATGAATAATTATAATATTTATAATATAAGTATTATTAATTATTATTATATATTATAAATATTATATAATAATAATTAATAATATATAGGTTAATACATACTAAAAATAAAATTTCAAGAAAAACTGAAAATTGCTTTTAAAGTGTCCAAAATTCTTTGTACGCATTTCTTTCTTTTATTTCATTTTATTATTTATTAACTATATTTTTTTTATAAAACTATAAATAAAATTATAGTTGAATATAATATACTACGTATCTATTGACACGTAATTTATTAAAATCGGATCAGTAGTTTAGGCGCTACGTTGCAATACATATATATATACATAGACTGCCAAAATTATTATCCATCCTTTTTGCTTCGCAGTAGTCGGGTAAATATTGTATTAAGCACTACAATAAGATGTATTTTGCAAACGTTAATAATAATAGAATAACTTTTGTATTATTTATATCCAATGCTTTTTATTATATATAGACAATTATATAAAAGAAATCAATTTGTTATTTATCAAGGACGACTGAAAATTGTTTTTTAAACAAAAAGTTTTCGAATTGAAAAAGCTTTTATATTCCAAGTCAAGCTTTTTGGTAAAGCACTGACTAAAGAAGTGGTATAGGAGCGGCGAGGAGCGAGGTGTTACTCGACGGATATAAATAAAAAACCACTGTCCCTTTGGATCGCAGGCCATAACGCGCTGGAACTCTCCGCTACGATCTACGAAGCTAAAAGATAATATTTTATACAATTTACATATAATTATTTTAAAGTTTCTGGTATTTTTACATTGTACTCTACATTTTAAGACAACTATCTATTTAATGAAAAGTTGTCTATTTTTAACCAAACCAGAAAATTTTCTACAAAAGTTGACTTTCAGTTATGTACTAATCCATAATGATAATAATTGATAAATACACGCGTAAAAGTTTACGTTTTATGAGTTGATGAGATGAAAACCTCTACGCTTAAGTCGCATCTAAAGAATTTTCAATTTTACGATAGATTTTTGAATAAACTAAGGATCACTGTTACACTTTGTCAAAAAGTATATACATCGTTAGTTGTGCAAAAATTCAACCCAAAAACTTATATCACACCATTTTCACATTGAGAGTTTTATTATTATATTCAGATACCAAGTGGAAAGTACCAACGCTCGCACGCTTGCCCCCCGCGCCGCCACACGCGCGCCCTCTAAATAAAAGCTACGTTGTCGCGCGCCAGAATTACGACACGGGCTTTTTTCTTTTTTAATTTTATGATAAGGCCGCGTTCTGTTGGTTTTGTCATAGATATAAATGGTGATAAATAACCGAATGCAATAAACTGACTTTACAACAATACATATTTTATTGTAACGCTCACTGTCACATTATTTTTGGGAATGTGATCTGTAGGGGTCGCGGGGCACGTAAACATTTTTTGACAGCACGAGAAAATGTATTTTATTAATTTTCGAAATCATGCAAAGGTGATTTCGAAAACTAACTCGATTGAAAGTGCTGCACTATTAAAAATTTGAGAAAAAAAAAACATATTCTTCAAAGTATTTATTACTTTGAAGAATATGTTTTGAGAATATCGTGGTTAGAGAATTGATTGAAATCAAACTCAAACTCATAAATATGGCAGTTGCGTTAATCTCCACTAAAACTGAGTAAATTAATTATTAGTAACGGTCTTTAGCCGCAGTCGTAAAGATATATTAAATGACCGTTTTATAATTTTGATTAAGACATTCAAGGAAGGCACAAAAATATATTTATCTTTTTATTACACTCTTTTAATAGTCCAAAAATGTATTCGTATATATTTTTAGACAATTAAATTCTAAGGTTTTAATGTACTGAGTGCAAATAGTAGTAAATATTTTGATTGTTGGTGATGTAGGTACACAAATATAAATTAGAACTAATAATCACCGGCACACAAAAAAAAAAATTGTCAGTACACCGGGTGCCACCTATCTACGGGCATGTTTTTCGACCCGCTGAATACGAATTTCAAGTTTTCAAGCTTAGGCCGTCCAGCCTTCAATTTCGAGTAAATTGCAAAAAACCCCAAAAAAATAGCGAAAAATCGATTTGGCAAGAAAAAAAATTTGAGATCTAAAGCAAGCATCATTTTCATGTATTTTGATCTGTTAAATACTAATTTCGATCGTACTTTAATCATAAACCGTTTTAAATCTAAAAAAAATGTACAAAATCATCAAAAATTGCAAAAATCGAAGAAAATTGGGATGATCTTGGTATAAAAATTGAAGGCTGGACGGCCTAAACTGACTTGAAATTCGTATTCAGCGGGTCGAAAAACATGCCCGTAGATAGGTGGCGCCCGGTGTACAGACATTTTTTTTGTGTGTGCCGGTGATATAATCAGAACGTGCTATTTTTATGTTATTGCACAACTAACTGTTAACTATTTATTGCACAAAATTTATATTGGGTTAAATAGAGCTTACAAAAAATATAATTGACTGTAGAGTTAATTTTTGTAAACTCTTTTTAACGTGTGCTTCAAGGCACAGCGAAATTTTAAAAATATCTTAAATAAATAGATCAATGTCTCTATGTAATATAGTGTCAATAAAAATATTTAATTGAAGAAAAATAACATTTGAAAATAAAAAAAACCATTATGATCTTATATATAATGTAATCGAAGTCCTGGCAGGCCGATGCGTGCGTTCAAGTGGATTCGAGAATGGTTCAGGTGTACAATTTAGTCCGCTGGATGATGTTTTACTAATTGATTTTTTAGAAGTAAAAATGAGCAGAAGACAACTAGTGATATATTTTATGATCTTTCCTTATATTATCCTTATATTATATCTTTGACATACAAATGATTGGAATAATGGCAATAAAAATTGTTCCCACATCTAACCAACGACAAAGGCGCTCGTTCGCATACAAGCTTCGATTTGTGTATCGTTAATTAGAGCAGGTCCGCCATTATTGCCGAGTGTTATTCAAATGGCGATAGAGTCAATGAGAGAAACAATTCCGTGTGATTAGCATATAGTTATTTATGTCTCTATCCAACAATTACCATTTTCTTTGTGCTCAATTAATTGACTGCTTTGATTTGTACTCAATTATTGTAGAGTCGCAAATTATAGAGACGATTGAATAAGTATTAAGCTATACTGTTAACAGAAAAGCTTCGGGTTAAGGGTATTTAAAATCTTTATTAAAATCACACTAATCTACTAATAAATCGCACCATTTTCTTATTAAAGCGAAGATCTTAACTTAATATGTTGTTACCTCATACGAAAGACATCAACGCGCTCGCTTCGTTCTAAAAATAATTATTATTTTTAGAACGAATCGAGCTCGTTTTATTATTATCGTAACAATTTTATATATTAGCTTGATTTTAGTTTTATTAAATAAACCGTAAGTATTTTTTCAATATAGTACTTTCCTTTAAAAATATTACAGAATTTATATTATTTTATACAGTAAAGGAACAAGTAACATTGAAATTGCGCAGTTTTCTATTTTCTTAATAAAAACAGAGAGTGCCATCATGGACACATGTATCGTAGGTAAAATAAGGGTTTGATCGGAAACCCGAACAGATAGAGATACGGTGGAGCAACATGCGTCCGAGTGTCCCCATAAATTCGTCCTAATACCTACCGCGCCGCGGGACCACAGATATATATTTGAGAAGACGCCGCAAGTGGACGCGTGTTTTAAATCCTTTAATGTAATGTTATGTGCTATAAAATCATTAACTTGTAGTGGATTCGACTGAATGTTGTCTACGATTTTATTTCGGCCAACCCGAACTTGCTTCCAGAAAAGCCGACGTTATATATTTTTTTATTATTCAATTAAAACAAAGTACAGGCTCAATGAACGCACTCTTTTTACCCAGATATGAAAATTTTAAATTTATGAATTTACTATTGTTATAATATGCTCAGGACATTAATAAATTATTATAATATTTATTATAAATAATAAAAAAATATATATTATTATAAATTAATTATAATTATTTTATAATAATATATATTTGGTTACGAAGTCCATCACGGGTTTCGTAAACTAAAATCAAGGTCGCCGGTAACCTTTGTACCCTCGCCCTTTTAATAATGTTGTTTATTATTGTTTTTTGACCGGCTCGTATGGCGATTTTAACGTTATGGTCAAATATTTCTTCTTTCTTCGCTTCCATCGCTCGCCTCGAAGATCTTGCCTTATATTGAATTCAGAAAACAGTAAATCCCACTAGTAATATTATAAATGTGAAAGTTTGTGAGGATGGATGTATGAATGAATGGATGGATATTTGTTACTCTTTCACGCAAAAACTGCTGAACAGATTTTAATGAAAATTAGTATGGTAGTAGCATAAACTCTGGATTAAAACATAGGCTACTTTTTATCCCGAAAACAAGTGTTCCCGTGGGATACTGTATTTACGCGGGCGGAACCGCGGGCAACGGCTATTTTTAAATATAATTCGCTCATTACATTTTGCTTTTACATATAAAGTTTGTAGAACAAAATTACAATATATTTTTTAAATATTTTATAATTCATACGCGAACAGATTATTACGAAAATAAACTTTTAACCACAATTGCTGTAAAGTAACCGAAACCATAGGTGAACTAAAATGAAAATAAATCAGGATAAAATTCATAAAATTAGTTTTATTTGGAACAAAAAAATACAAGCTTATTTTTCAAGGAGGATACGACATCTGAGATCTACTCAAATATACGTCTGTGTGCAGGACTCATTGTACGGTCAAAACCTGACACCGATAAGTGTTCCGTTATTTACGAGGACGTACGAGTAGATGCCTTTATTTACATTCCCCCGACTTGTCGCCATTGTATCTAAATTGCTTAATTCGATATCTCGGAATGATCGCAATAAAATCGTTCGAAATATAATAATATTTAATGTCAAATATTTTACATATCAGCCGATCGGGACTTAAATTTAAATTAAACAATTTATATTGGAATTTTAAATTAAATTTTAAATTAAATTAAAATAAATTGTTAAGATCCATGATCTTTTAGAATTTTACGTTTTGACATTCAGGAGCAAACGAAGCTGTCTGTAATTTGTTCCGACTTATGTTCGAGATATATACGAAGTAAAATCTGAAGGTCGATTCTGCCGATTAAATTCTGCAATAATAAATTTATAAAAATAAACTTCCAAATGGTATTCTCATAAACCCGAAATTTTGATCGGTTCGAACTCCAAAAACCATCTTATGATATTGAGATGATTAATTTCTAATTCAATAAAAGTAAAATAAAATGTGTAAGTTAAATTAATTACTAGAATTGGGGTTCAGAACCTCCTGAACCCCAGGAGGTTCTGAATCAAAATTTATCGGAAAGTTTCTTAAGTACGAGTTTCTTTTGTGTGCTTTTTATTGTGTGTAGAGATGGTTCCAAACACTTGGATCGTTAGTTACATCTCATTCTTTTTTTAAAGTATTTTCCTAACAGAAAAATACCAAGTTCTTAACATTTAATGTTTGTTTTTAAAACCAATTATAAAGTAGCGACCTCAGTCGGTGTGTTTTGAATACGAGTATAATCTTAACTCTTGACGTAAGATTACTAAAACTGAGGCATATATTAATGACTTAATCCAACTATATCTCGATTCTGGTCGGACAGAATTATCTTAACTTTTGAGATACGAACTATTATAAGATATCGCTGGAACGGTGATTGTAAAAATTACCATTCAAACAACACACGTCCGAATGTTACTTTAACTAATCTTATTCGTTAAACTTTAATAAATTGTAAAACCGTTTAATTTAAAATCCGTCATTAAACGAAATGCTTATTTCGAATGGACAATCAAAATGATAAGTTTTATCATAATGTGCACAGTGAGCGCTGCGGTTTAACATCTGAAAACGATTAGCGGGACTTAATAATTTAATTCTCAATAACAAAATGTAAATAAAAGAATAATAAATGTCTGTTGAATGTAATTTGCTTTGGAATGATTAAATAAAATGATTTTGCTCACGCACGGTGCGGGGCGCACGGCGCGCGACGTCGGTCGGCGCAGGTCGTTTAGCGGCGAGGGGCAATTGCCTCCACAGGTGATGGGATGCAAGAGCCATCAAACAGCCATAAAAGATAAATCGATCAACACCTCGCCAATCGCCCGCCATATTCGGCTCAAGAAATTCCGCAATACAATTAACGTAGCATTGACATATTCCCTGTTTTTTCAACTGGTTCTAAGCGAATTATAATGTTGTTAATATTGTTTCAGGAAGGAAGGAGATGTAATTTGTAAGTGAAATTTCCTTTCTGTACCGATGACATTTAGTTGTGTCATAATATAAAACTATAATATTGTTAAGGCCAAGGACTGAAGCATTGCAACTAAGTAATAAGAATTTTGTTGAATAACTATAATTTTCAAATTTTATTCAAGAATATCGTATTTCATTTGCATGCAAGTATTATTATTATCACCAGAGAGAACCGTAAGTGCACAAGAGCATTTCACACTTGCTATATGAATAACAATAACGAAATTTAATTTCAGCCGAGACGCAAACACATTTGGTGAATTTCAATTTATGTCTTATTCCCGAGATTGGACGTGCAATATGTTTTTTCACTTTAAGCCTGAACCTGAGTGGGCATTGCGCTTTGAATAAGACTTTAGAATTTTTAAATTCAAATAAAGTCTTTATAAACAGTTTTTATGGAAGGATTGGGATTTTATTCGCATGCAAAGCGGGGCTCGGGGCGCGTGCGAGGCTAATAAGGAATGAATGGTCGATCTTAACGGCCTTATACGCTGATATTGATGTCATGTTAAGGAACACACTCGCCTTAAATTGGATTTGATGGTTAAGAATGTACTTTTTAACTCATTCAGTATTTGCATTCCGAGAGATAAAATAAGGACTTTGTAGACATTTATTGTTGTGGATACTATTTTTAGATATCATTTGGTATTTTGTTTGCATGCAATGTAGTATTGAATTTGTAGAGGTCGTTTACAGCTGCAAAACGACAAAGATACCTGAGTAGGCGTAAATACGCGAACTAAAGCACCTCGCTTATCTAAAGATAATATTTGAAATTAAAATTTGAGTTCGTGTATTTCCCGTCAATAATTCTGTTTTTGACATGCTGGAATAATATTTTAGTTGCATATTTGGCTCACGACCGATGTGGCTCTGTCGCTAGGGCGTCGGCGCTCAAGCCGGAGGTTGCTGTTCCTCAAATGCATGCAGTTATACACGCTCGTGTCTACATGCATTTGTAATTTTTTGCACTTGTTCCACTTGCAAATACAATCTATTTGGAGTATACCTGAGTATGTTATCCCCGAGTCACGAGTGTCTTATATCTCCGCATATCCATGCATTATGCAAATCGAAGTTTTATGTTAAGATGGACGTGCTCCATTTCACTCTGCCACTGATACCCAAGTGCCCCGCGTTGTTTTATTGTATTTTAAGTAGCTTACACGTTGCAACCGTAAAAATAGCTAATGTAAAACACTCAATGTTCTTCTAAAGCACCAGCGGGCTTAGCATGGCGATCCGAAGAAATAATTTTAAAGAAGAAATCTATTCAAAACAGTTTGTTGCAAAATAGTTCGTAATCCATGGTAACAAGGTCGTCAATAGAAGTCAACATTTCTAAATAGCCATATTTTTAAAATGGCTTCCGGGAAACCTTTTCTCAATAAATGATCAAATTTGTCTTGGACCGCCATGGTGTAGAGTGGTTGACATTATTGTATGACTATTTGACATTGAAATAAGAAAACGTTTCTACTTTAGCTGTCAAAAGAGGCCATTTTGTGATCTCATGCTCGAGAAGAAAAGAAATGTTGTTTCTCATAACGACGATGCGTCGACCTGGCTGCCTTACCATAAGAACTATTTTGCTCCGAATAGTATGAATGTTTCTTCAATCTGTCATTTTGTCGATTCTTCGGTGTTTCTAGGGTGCGCATGCTAAGCCTGCTGGGATATGGATTAAAACTCATTTTAAAGGTACCTACTACGCTATAGCAAGATAAGATCCGAATATCGAATAATGTCACTCATGTGTTGTCCTACTACTATTATAAATGTAAAAATTTGTGAGCATGGATAGATGGATGGATGGATGGATGGATGGATGGATAGATGTTTGTTATTCTTTCACGCAAAATCTACTGAACGAACTTTGATGAAATTTGGCATACCAAATTGGGTGGCATACCAAAAAATGGATCTTAAACTACCACCATAGTAGTAGTAGTAGAATTAGGTATTAATGGCCATAGGCCATTAATACCTAATGAATGAATAAATACCATAGATATAGGCCATTTTTTATCCCGATATTTTTATATATAAAAAATACAAAGCTTCAAAATGCAACAAAAGCATTTAATTGACAAATAAATTGATTAGACAATATAAAATGTTCGTGTAACGTAGGCTTAGTCCAATTCAACCCCGCCAAGACACAAGTCTGCGCGTTCACCAGTAAAAAGTCACCAATGGTCGTATATCTTCGTTTCGAGGGCACATCTTTAACCATCTCCCCTAGCATTAAGATACTTGGCGTCAGCATATCGAGCGAAGTCCAGTTCCGATATCATCTAGAGGGTAAGGCCAAGTTAGCCTCGAAGAAGCTTGGTGTTCTTAACAGAGCGAGACAGTACTTCAGTCCGGACCAACGCCTACAACTCTACAAGGCGCAGGTTCGGCCTCATATGGAATAATGTTCTCATCTCTGGGCAGGGGCGCCACAATACCAACTGCTCCCTCTGGATCGTATCCAACGAAGGGCCGCTCGAATAGTTGACTGCCATAGTGTTTCAAACAGCTTGGACCCCTTGGAATTACGCCGAGATGTAGCTTCACTCTGCATCCTCTATCGGTTGTAACACGGGGAGTGCTCTGAGGAATTGTTCGGAATCATACCACCTGCAAATTTTCGCCATCGTCCCACGCGAAAAGCATACCATCCTCATCACCTTGATGAGTGGCAGTCTTCCACCGTGCGCTTTTTGCGTAACTTTCTGCCGCGCACTGTAAAACTCTGGAACGAACTGTCACCAGCAGTATTTCCGGACCTATACGACCTGCAAACCTTCAAGAAGAAAGCGTATTCCCTCTTAAAAGGCCGGCAACGCACCTGCAGCTCTTCTGATGTTGCGAGTGTCCATGGGCGACGGTAGTTGCTTACCATCAGGTAACCCGTTTGCTCGCTTGCCCCCTTATTTAATAAAAAAAAAAAAAAGGCTATATACATAGTTTGCGTAATCGGTTTCCAGTTTTTAACTTTTGATGATTATAGTATATAAGAAGAAGATTTTATATCCTCTACAGACCACATGTGCACGGTATAGTAGTCGGCGGCACATGTGTCTGTGTCTCGACTCTCGTATGATCGATGTCGCTGATCGATCACGTTTTTTGTGCTCTGTGGCGTGTTTTGGAATGATTTACTTTCTTGTTGCTTCGATGTTGCGACTTACGGTACTTGTGATGTAGAGTATAATTAATTAATTACCATGATAAATATTAGCAATTTAGCATATATACAAAGTTTTAAAGAATTAATACCTATTCTATGCACCTACCTTAATGAAGATTCAGCAACACATTTTCGGGAAAATGGGAAAATCATGCATGAAGCGTTTACTTATATAGCAGTATGGAGAAACTGAACGACCACCGTGATCTACATGAAAATTGATGGACAAAAGTGGAATAATTTATCAGAAATAAAGGGAAGTATAGGCGATTACAAATCTAGTTACATAACATAATTGATCGCTCGGGAATAGCGAGCGCAATTATCCATAATTCAGAATCTGGTCGGCCTTTCAAATTGTCATAAATAGTCTCGGGTGTCAAACAATATTATACAGGCTGAGCGAGGCTGTCGGCGACTGTACCACTTTATGGTATAAAACGACCCCGGGTCACGGAAATTCATTAAAATTGCACCTAAGTACGAAATATGGAGGGACGACACTGCCAACATTCAATTCAATTAGTTCAATTACGTTGTGAATTTATTTGATCTTGCGGATTACTAGACAGTAATCGTCATTTTTTATTCTGTATATCGAAATCTTTTTAATCCTGTGGATTATGTGTATGCAGACTGAAATTAAATGCACCTTGTTTGGAATCTTTTAGTTAAAAATGTTTTCGTACACCTCATTTTTAAAGATTACTGAGTAATCTAAAAAGAATGCAAACGTAATACTTCTCTATTACGATTAGTAATTATACATGTCTAGATTTAAGATAATTTCAAGACAAACATGTACACATTTATTGTAAGTCAAAATTTGTTTTCCGACTGTTTTTTACAAAAAATATGTATGGTAAAATAAATTAAATGTGGTGGCCCACATAAGCTGCAGAACAACAGCAATATAAATCTTGTAAATAGATACAAGTAGAAGTAATAAAATAATAGATCACAAAATGTCTGAAAAGATATTTTGTGTTAAAATAGAAAAGGATAGTGTAAAATATTATGAATTTTAACATACTTTACACTTACTTACACTTTTTACATCTTATTTTGTATTTTTTTTTCATCACGATAAGTTATAACATTCACACTTGATTGCTAATGATTTTTTAACAATTTTCATCTCTTCACAAGATACCTAGTAAGTAAAGATGCCGCAGCGAAGTTTTTCAAATTTTGTAGTATTTTACTCCAAATACTAATGCACTGTCTATCTTTCTTAAGGTCAATTCACACCGATCGTTCGCGAATAGCGCTGCATTTTTAAGATAGCTATGCAAAAATGAACTTTATTCATTACACAAGAAGATACACGTTTCATTGTAAGAGTTCGAATGTAAGGTTGAGCCGCGCTGCACATGTGCAGTGATGTGACTGATGTCATACGAAACGTGTATCTTCTTGTGTAGTAAATAAAGTTTAATTTTGAATAGGTTTCTTAAAAATACAGGGCCACATAGCATCGTGTATCGTCGCAGTGTGAATTGACCCTTATTTAAACATAATTCTTTAAACAAAATAATTCGTTTCGAAACATTATTCGATATTTTTAGGAGTTCATGCTCCGTACCTAAAACGGAACCTTTATAGGACCACTAGTCGTTTGTCTGTCTGTCTGTGTTCGTATCAGAGGGTCACGTTTTGCCACATCCGTCGTTTCTTCGCTCCTGGCTTTATCCATTTACTTAATTTTGTTTGACATTTGAGGTAGTTTTAGTAGAGTACTTCTCCTGAGGGCTCGCATTACCATGGCTCCAGTACATTAAACCTGTATAAATCTTATAACAGGATTGAGCTGTAAGCTATGTTTTCCAACTATTTCTTAATTTGTATTGGTTGGTTCAATGTAAAGGAAATATCGTTCTTTAAATTAAAAACGGTCGCTTTTGTAAGAGAAACGAAATGTTAAAGTATATTTTGATAAACATATTTAGGTAAATACCTAAATATAATAAATAAATATTTAATAAATAAATATTTACCTCGCATTTGAAAAGTCACTTTGTCTATGAAGAAAATTTTTATATCTATTTTTACGCCACTTTCATGTTGTTAAATTTACAAAATATGATCCTAAATATGTTATCGATTGATTAATTAGATTGTAGGGAAGTAGTACCCAAAAGTGCATGCTTGCACTCTTGGTTCCAAATCATTTCATTATTAAATTTCCAATGTTAAGTAGCCAGTCTCGTCCTAACCTCCGACCTAAATGGTATTGTGGGAAGAGTGGTGGACGCCCCAAATCCATCTCCCACCGAGCGAGGTGGTATGCTCGGTCAGGCCGAAGCCCACTTGTATGCAATTCAGATGTCGTATATAATAGTGTCGATCGTAGAAAACTTCGATAGCGCGATTCAGGATTATGGCGCTAATTGGTCCGCCACAGTATATTAAGCTAAACGTTGTATGTACGTAATAAGTGAAAAGACAATATAATATTGTCGGGACTACACTTTTCATTTATCTCTCCAACAATAAAAAGAAACCCCACACAAATCATCACTCTTTTAGGTTTTTACATTTTAATATTTCTATATTTTTATATAAATATCCTTTTTATCTTCATTTTAATCCATATGCTAATATTTTGGACTAGAATATGACTCAACGACTATCATTATCATCAACATCAAGCCTTATTGGTCTCCTTACAAGTAGCTTTAAACGTCAGTAATAGGTACTGCCTATAAACTCCTTTGAATTAGGTAAGTGAAATTCTTCTAAGCAGCTTCAAATATTGTTATTTGTTTTTGTGTGTTTTATAAAATAAATAATTTATTATTTCCGAAACACTCGTAGGCAGGTAAGCCCTTATCAAAATTAGTCTCAATGAAAGGGCAACAAATTAAGCTAAGCCTACGTAGATTGAACCGTGCCCTTTATAAATAATACTCTATTTGTATATCTAAATGCGGTGTCCTACGTAATCGCGCTAGTTCGGCGCAGGTGCTAGCGGGGAAGGCGGGGGTCGGGGGCGGTTTCATTCATCAGCCTCTATAAGGGATCTTTCATATTCTGCGGCTACGATGCTGCCGCGGCGCGGTTGCCGTAAAGTTAGGAGTTGCCGTAGACCGCTGTTGATCCTCACTTTTAACAGCACCATATCCGTAATATTATCTCATCCGTTAGAACTTTTACAATCTTAGTCGTTCGCAAAAAAAAAAACCCTAGTGCGTATGCCTTCACTCTTCGTGTGAAGGGCGCTGCATCGTAGCCGCACCGCAACGTGTGAAAGGGCCGTAAGCTCTAAACCTAATTCGACAGGCAACCTCGCAACATCCGCTCTTGCAAAACATTATTTCATTCATAACTTTGTAATACGCTGGTGGTACAATGAGCGCAATTTAATGGTCGTTTTGGGAAAACTCATTAAGTACAGATTTTGATAGAATTTGGGTAATAATGATACTGATTAGATACTTTGCAATAATTGGGCATTTAAAAGTAATAAAGAAGTAACTAGATTCTAATCTAACCACTTACTGAATTTTTTTTAATGACAGTCAATTTATTTAGCTTATATCTAAGTCTTACCTTTTAAAGTAATTTGCGAACTTGCGAAAAAAAATACCTTCAGCCTGAAAGGAAGAACAAATCTGAAATCAATGTACTCCTTAAGGTCTTAATTAATTTTTCGAATTTAATTTCTTTGGTATCTTTGTCTTGTCCAAAGATACCAAAGAAATTTGTGTTTAGAATTATGATAACCTCTTTTAAATTAAGTGTGATTCAAATAATAAAAATATAATTATGTATTATGTTTTATTATGACAGTTGCCTATCAAGTTATAAAAGAAAGAATATGACAGATAGACAATGAGAATGATAAATGATGAGATGAGAACGGCGGTTTCCGCAACACAAGATTTTATTTATGCATAACAAGAAAATAACCTCAAACTTTGTAATTATCATCATAATAGGGTTCGAATAATTCCTATTTAGGTGTGACTGAATATGGCGTTGGCATATTAGTTTTAGACTAGTTACCGGCTCAGTATGGCTCGGCCGAGCTGCGCCCACGCTGCAGCCGAAGGAGAACATTTAAGTCGATGACATCAGCTCGCCTCGCCTCGCCCGCTACCGCGTTCTACGTGATCACCGTGTTAAAAAAGCAGGTGTAGGTAAAGAGCCTAGAGACCAGAAGTTTTGACGTCATAAAATAATAAATAAATAAAAAACATTTATTTCAGAACAGGTCCATACGTTTTGCCAGTACACATACGTTATAAAATTACATACAAAGAATATTAAAATAGAATGAAAAAAATATTTACACATAGAGCCGCTGGGTGTGACCCGCACAGATTTTAATCCATCGCTGAAGCAGTGGCGAGTCTCAGCGGTCCGCTACAAAATATTGCGAAAAATTTAAAAATGCTGAGATAAAATCAAGGAAATTAATTCTCACATTACTATTACTTATCATCAGAATTGTTCGCATACATTTTCATTGAGAGCGTTTAATGATGCACTAAATCATACGCAAAGAAGTGAATAAAATCCTTCGTAGAATTAGGCGATTCTTATACTGACAACGTTAACCTGCATGCCTAAAGATACCAAGTTGAAAACCTCACATTTATATGAGTCATTTAATATAGGTAACATAAGTTACTCAGTATCCACTAATATATTTCCTCCTAATGAAACATTATCCGGCTATAACTTGTCATGATTTACTACATACCATTTAATAACGGCGTCATAAGCTTTTAAGGAGATCCTCATAGACAAAACGTCTCGCTTTCCGGCGTAAGACAATATGGCCGATGAAAGAAGTCTCCTCCTAAATCAACGTCAAATTACCACCTCTTAATCTTTTGTGGACGGCTCGGTTACACGCACGTGTTCACGGTTAACCAGCCGACACTAACACTCACCGATATTGCCGTATAAAGGTACGCGCACATTATGTTAGACAGCAGCGAGCCGCATCGCATCGCAAAATGTGTACCTAGCACATCCGTGCGTATTT
Source organism: Phengaris alcon alcon (assembly GCA_037179445.1). NCBI lineage: Eukaryota > Metazoa > Arthropoda > Insecta > Lepidoptera > Lycaenidae > Phengaris > Phengaris alcon. The sequence goes on from JAYRCH010000112.1 coordinate 968,641, forward strand.
AGCACAGCCAGAAAACTATCGCACTCTTTGCAGGACCGCAACGGGGCGGGCCGGGCCGCAATAAACAAAATCTACGGCGGAGACACCACTTCCTATCGCACACTGTGTCGGGCCGCAGCGAGCCGCATCACTTCTGGCTCAAAATCCGTCAATGCGATGCGATCCGGCCCGTCCTAATGTGCTAAGGACGTATTTTGCGATGCGATGCAGCCCGCTGCGGTCTATTATAATGTGTGTGTACCTTTAATCTGACGTTTGAGAAATTTTACATGTCTTCGAGTAATCGAAGCGCGCCGTCATATTACTTTACTATTTACGAAGCGAGTGCGATGTCGTTAATGGGGTACCTTTGTCCTTAAGAATTTTATTGTTATTTTTATTGTGGCTATGGAGCGGGAAGTTAATTGTTGCATAAAGTACAATTCTCGGCGATCGTTGACACATAGGTTTTATTGACAGTAAAGCGGGCGACGTAATGGGATTGCTAGAGCGGGACTATAACGGAGGTCAAAGTTCGCGGAGAGACGCCGGCTTTGATACTGATTGCCGGGAATGTGACCTTTACAGGACGTCACAAATTGAACGAGACGTTTGTGGATCATAAATTAGTTTTATGCCACACTGGAAACTGGATTTAGTTCTGATATCATTTTACGAAGGCAACAAATGTATATTTGTGAAGGACTTTACTGGGTTTATGGAGGAAAGTATAAGAAAATGGAACAACCGTTAAAATCTATCCATTATGTAGATACTATCAGGAAATGTAATTCATAAGCAGGTAGAATGTTCTCATAATTTATTTCTATTATAATGTTTTTAGTCACAATATTTAGTCACAATACAATTGTCAATGACATGTCAGTTTGATATCAGAATATTAACGTAATACGAAAAAGTTGTGACAACAGTCAACCTGCTTATGAATTAGATTCCCCGATAGTAACTACATAAAGTAGAATAAACAACAAAGAACACATTGTATCATCCAGTATGGAAACTACTGGATAGCTTTAATAAGATGTGGCTACAATTCATCTGTTTGTAGATTTTATATAATTACCGTAAAGATCTCTTTCTAATATCAGTAATATTGAACGGCCTTTCGATGTTACTAGCGTTTTGATTATCTCCAGCGTAAGATGTTGATTGCTTGTGAAGATAATTGTAAGCTAAACAAAGCGTACGTTAAGGCTGTGACGGGCGTGAGCGGAGCCCGGGGCAGATGGGAATATGTATGGGAAACAGAATAAGTGTATCTTAACAGCAACATTCTATTAATTTATTAGATAACTTAAAAAGTCTACGGTTTTGTTTTGGTCTGTTGTAGCCATTATAGACCATCAAGAGGTCAGCGCGCGGCCAACGCTTTGTTTTTTACAAATTCATATCTGTTACTTGTCTAGACCGAAACCATTTTAGTGTTTATGGTTACAAAACCACAAAATACTACAATATCATCGGTTGCGTTTTCTTAATCGATTGTTATGATATTTAAACAACATGATGTTAGAGCTGGCAGGAACTTACAATATCTTCATGTATATGTTCTTAATTGATACGTACTATTAAACTTTGTATTTTGGAAATAAATAAACAAAGATAGACATGTTGTTAGGTAAAATAAATCTATAGATACTAATATTATAAAGTTAAATTTTGTTTGTTTGTTGCATTGAATTGGCTCCGAAGCGACTGGACTGGACCGATTTTGATGAAATTTGGCAGAGGTATAGAGGTGTAGATCACGGGGAAGGAAATAGGAAACTCTTTATCACCGCATAATGCACGGTTAGCGCGGTATTTCCGTTTGCGCACACGAAATCGCGGGCAATATCTAGTAAATAATAAAGGTACAAGTCCGACCCTTTAAAGTGCAAACGATATGGTTTATACATGTATAGACATGTATAGCCGCGCCACGCGTCTACAACTCGTTACAATTGTAAATCTCTGTCTAATAGTTAGCATAGTTAATAGTTATGCTCGGTCTATTACCGGGATAAGTGTAGAGAGTTCCGCCCTAACCGCCGCGTACTTGCAGCATTAGTATAATTACTTGCAGCTGTGCTAGCAGCCTTATGACATTAGACATACTAAACGACGAAGCGATTGTTTGATTATCATTGCTAATCCCATACCTATTTTAAACGAGAAATAATATATCAAATCAGAATCTCGGAAATGGCTGCAACTATTTCCATGAAATTTAGTACTTATGTGATTTAGCTAGGTCTTATTCCTGAGAAACCGCGCATTTGTAGGTTATATAAGTCTTGAAACAACATAATATCAATATTTTTGACCATATTAATGACAGTATGATTTGCGTATGATATTTTTTCCATTGTTGGCAAATTGGTGTCTCTGGTTCGAATCCCAGTCAGAACGAATATTTTGGTGATTCTTTGAATATATATATATATATTTAATCTAGGTACTAGAACTCCGAGCACAGCTCGGTTATCTTATAATATCTTGAAATTTATTAAGAGTGTGTACCTGGGGTACTGCATATAAATTACAAGATATGCGAGAAGAAAAAATAAAGCTTACAACTTAAAATTCATAATCCAGACTGTTAATTATATGTGGAAATTGCAAGTTAACCTATAGTATTGAATCTTGATACAAATTTTGAGGATATAATTTTCCTTTCAGCTGTCCTGACTATTTCGTAAAAATTGCGGCACAAGTTCCAAAAATATTGGTTATTTTGTTGCTGGTGCTAAAACTAATTGAAACTGTTCAAATCCTTTCCATTTAAATCCGTCTATACCTTCAGTTAGGATAAATTGCGTGTCAGCTTGTCGCGAATTACTTATCCCGTGTATGAGGTGCTTATTCATTTGCGCGTCGGCCTCGTTAGCGATTGGACATGGACGCCACGAAATATTTCAGCCATTGAAGCGGCGGTAAATTGCCGCAACAATAGTGCCAGACGCGCACCGCCGAGCGCTCATGAAGCAAGCGAGATCCCACATGTCTACTCTGTTCGGAATTCGGATTCAATTTGATCTAAACTTAATAAACGAACAATAGCGCTCTATAATGCTACCAATTCAAATGTCACTTATCGGAGGCCCGATTCTCGTATTTAACTTAGACTTTCAACTTACCATCAATTCGTTATAAATTTATCATCCTGTTATCATAAATTGACCGAAAGTCGGTAGTCTACCACACTATTTCAGTACATTTAAATCCCAACACAGTCATTTTGAAATTACATTGACTACAATTCTTAATTAAAGCGATTACAAAGACAGCTGTTGCTTGACGTTTGTACGATCCAGTGTCGCCAATTATTGTTAGATAAGACGCGTCTCCTACCTAATAAAACCTACACAATTAGTTTATTTACATCAAACACAAAAATGTTAACTATTGTAAGTATAAACATAAACGCGCAAACTTCGGAGATATGAGAAATATTGTACATGTGACTACACATTCAGTGGCAACTTACAAGCGGCGTCACCTGCTGGTACGATTTAGTATAATTTTCCCAAAAAGTGACACGATTTATTTGAAGCACTTTCACAAAAGTGCTTCAAATAAATCGTAGTTTCATTAAAAATATTGATTTTTAAAATATTATTTCTTTTGTAGACTTTCTTATTTTTAGAGCACTATTTATACATGTAATAAAAAAATTACAGGCCTATTGAATCTGAACAGAGTAAAGGCTTAGCTTAGTACATGTGGTATAAGCACAGATTAAAGAAAGAAGGACAGATAAACAGCTACATAGTTAGCTTTCGATTGATTTGATTGCGCACTACTATAAGCATACGGTGTGTCCACGACTGTGTGGAAAAATTGTTGAAGGGAACCGTTGAAGGGGACGTCACCACTTTTAAATTTGAATCGATCTGGGTCCGTGCTGTGACAGCTATTTCTCTGTACGTAAGTATATATATTTTCTACTCTGTGGTGTAAGATAATGAGTCGAACCTACAACTCGCAACCTAAATTATATTGACTTGAAAATACGTAACTAGTTTGAGGCTTTGATGAGTGAGCCACGTGGAGCGGAGCGGTGACAGTGATTCTCATTCGGAGCAGGAATTAATTATACGATGATTCGGGCCAGCGACGCGGGCATCCATCACGCGATACCCGGCCAACAGATTTGTAAACGTAATTTGTACCACTGTCATCACATTTCAAAGACAAACATAAAGGATCGGGCCCGGAATGACGAGTGTCAAGTCACTCCGTTGGTATTTTAGGAGACGTTTTTATTTTACAGCAACGAGCATCGGATTGATCGAGACAGGTTTGAAGTGCGCCAGGTAGAGTCGACCTCAGCCCTCAGTCGTTCTGAGAAATGTCCTCGTGAACACTGCGTTTTGAATGCATCATGTTTCGTTTTACAAGACGCAGGAAAATAAAAGAAGAGCGAGTATTTGTTCCTGTCACTGTTTTGTGAATGTCGCATGTGACATTTGGTTTACTCTTTTACTATGTAGAGACTTATATTAGATTTTTAAGCAAATAGCTTATGATAAATTTAACTTATTTATCTAAGCTACAAAAATAATGATAGGTTGAATATTTTTTCCAGAAGAAATAATTAATGTTGAAGAGATTAGTCATTAGCATCGTCAAAGATTTATTATTTACAAAGTCAATGTCTAATTATATTTACAAAGTCAATGTCTAATTTCTTCATCTAATGGTGTCGAAACTTCACGCTTTCCAAAACTCATCACAAAATGACTTGTAGAATATTATGCGACGAAACATCGTCAGTGAATCGGCTAATTAAAATGTTAAGATATGAAATAATTATCGTGACCGACGACATGTTGGTTATCGGATGAATCGTCGCCTCATTACACGCGCCGGGAGCGAACGAAATTAATAATATTCGCTACCACGGTTCACGCGAGATACGTATCGAATAACACTTCATAATTTGCCCCCAGACCTTATGTACGATATAGTGTTAAACAAGGTACTAATATTGATAGTTTGAAAGTTAGTAAAATTAGTAAGGAATTCGTGATCGTATTGTTTTTGACGTGATAACGTCTTATAAATCGATGGAGCCGGCTGCACGCACGAAAAAACATGACTCATGCGTTACCTGTTACCCGTTATCGTTACCAAGTACCGTTACCAAGTACCAAGTACCAGCGTTACCTCGCATTGCCTTTACCTCATTATTATTATTATTATTGTTGTTGTTGTTGTTGTTGACGTTGTCACGTTCAACTATCAGTATAGTCAGTAAACCGACTTTACAGACAACCGGTATTTTTTTTAAAATACGATCTTTATCTGTCTCTGCGGGTTTCTGGTTTAATACTAGAAATATATTGTACAAAATTTCCCACCGATTAGGTTAGTAAGTAAAAAGTATACGTACCTTATCAAACCATCCTTTAATCAAAGTGAAAAAAGGTTGAATATAACATTTAATTTCAGGATCATAAATGGCCTGGGGATATACCGTGAGGTCTTATATTATTACTTTACCATTACTTTTGGATTTCTCGCAAATTAAAAATATATTTTTGTTTATATAAATAGAGATCATGTACGTTTATATGAAATTCAAAAGTTAAATGTTAAAGTAATACTGCCATTAGACGTCATGGTAAGTCCCCTGGATTTGCTGGATAAGATGTACAGATGTTGTAAATATGAATCTATTCTCCACTGTACACCGGTACAGGTAAACTTAGTAAAGTATAACAAAGTATACAAGCCACCTTCCAATCCACAGCCAATCTTGAAAATCTACTACAAAAAACAGGCCTCTACGGAACCCAATGATGTGTGTGGTCAGACGCACTCGACTTTTTTCCTTGCTTATTAATGTAAACATTTCTGAGTGCAAGAGATTATCAGTAAAAGGTCGACCATTGTCGAGGGTTGATAAATTAATTCATATCATAACAATACCCATTAAGTACTAAATATCACTGTGGAATTATATTTATAACTCATTATTGAATCAGTCCTGTGTCCCGACCTTTATCAAGTCATCACATTTGTATCACATAAACAATCGAATTAATTAGTCAGAATTGTGCACTGTCACTGAATTATAATTAAGGCATAAAGGATAAATGTAAAATACCAACCAAATAAAGAGATCAGCCCTAGTCGGAACTGCACACAGGCAAAAGTCACTTTATTTTGGATCATATTTCGCCGCGTATAGAGTACAATACAATAGTTTCGCGTCGTTGCAAGATTTTAATGATCGCTATCAAAGGTGTGGCCATGATTCACAAGTCACAACTGGTCATTCTAAGAACGGTAATGATTTTCATTAAGCTATTCAATTTTATTTCTATTCTGTTCTTAATTGACAGGTCCAGTGAATCATAGGCGTTACAGTCACGCCATATTGGGAGGTTGTTTGAGTTTTTAATTACCCGTAACGTAAAGTTTTAGAGCGGTTTTCGGCATAAAGGCGGTTGTTTTTTCACTTGAATTATAATTTATAAACCTATAATTACTCTTGGGTGAATCAGGACTTTGTTGAGTTTGTATGGATTATTTCCTAGATGTTTCTGGATTATATTAAATAATAGACGTCAAAATTTTAGTAAAAACGTGGACACAAATATTTTATTGTCTCTTTTAATTCCTCAGTAGCGAGTTGCATTAAAATATTAACGTCTCTTTGAATTAAATGTTATTAGTAAATGAATACACCCATAATAGAAGCACGTCGTGTTACTAATTGAATTTTAAATGAGTTAAAAACTTATCGTAAACTGTATTATATGAACCGTTGACATCGGCCATTGGGTAAATTCATCCATCATCCTACGTCTGATATGAATAAAGTATCCGTTAGGGAACAGCTACACGCTTCAACTTGGAGTATATATATGCTATTATGTGCAGATAAGTTCAGGCTTGTAGATGGTAACTCAACACAAACATAACGTACGACCGCACGTATACGTTTCATTTTTTGCGCAATTCATAACTACTAAAATGGTCGAAACATACATGCTTTTAGTATTACTGTATTATACATAACACCCCACTTTTTTGGTCGGAGGTAAAAATAAGAATTAGCAAACCTAAATATTGGATTGACCGTTTCTAGAACGGAAGGCAAGACGATAAGAGTAGTCGTGGTTTAAGAAACGTTCTTAAAGCTCTTGCAGTTCGGTGAGAAATTTTTAGTATGGATTTCATATTGGTCTTTCAGTTTGCTCATGATCGATCAATTGGTCTCAAATTGCAGCGTCTAGTCAGGGCATAACCCACTTGTGGCCTGAAGTGTTCCAATAAATCCATGTGTCAGTTGTGCGTGTATAATGAGGAAATTATTAACAAACGGAAAACAGCTTGTCTTGTTTAAACTCTTAATATTGATTTATTTGGCAAATGCATGGATTTCAATTTTAGCAGCACTTGTACAATATGAACAGTGGGAGTATTATTTTATATTGGATACATGACATTGGTATTTCTATCACAATAATGTAAATCTTTTTGAATTAAATACATATTATAAATTATGATAAACTATTCACAGCATGAACCGTTGCTTTGTTTTTCTTGAATTTCCTTGATGTTTTCTACGTACCTCGACGATTCGAGTGCATTAGTCAGGAGTGAACTCTCACCTCACTCCTCCGGCTCGATACAATAAGTAACGATAACAACAATGAGTGCCCAGATAATCTAAATATGGCGGCCGGGAGTGCGCCCCGCCGCGAGAGACGTGTCAGCGGACCCAAGCTAAGACAAAAGACAAATTAATTTTGTACACGAGGCGTTTAATTTGAATGTGAATAGCATGAAGTGCGACGAATGGCCGAGAACAATGGCCGGCGCCGACTTTTGTTTTAAAATAAAAACCCTAAGCGCAGACAATTCCGTGTTATGATATGGACACAGTAATAGAGGGCCGGCGAGGCGCCTAATGGCTTATAATATTAATACGTGATGGCCACGAGAGGGCAGGGCGGGCCGCCGGCCGATCCGGAAATAATCGTTAAGTGTGAAAGGTTTTATCTCGATAAACATTAAAAGCACACCTTTATTCGGGATAATTTTGACTATATGCGTAGTTTTTTATTATAGCTTGGGGAATTTCTGTAAACATTATTTGCAGAGCATTATAAATTAAATCTAAGGGTCCGGTTTTCCTTAAGTTCGGCCGGAGTTCGAACGGATACAAAATCGTATCGTCTGTGTGCGATTTCTAGATCGCATCAGTCGGCCGTATGGACTGAAGCGATTCGTTCCAGTGTTGCCAGCTCTGTTTTTGCGAAACTACTAAACTATCAAAAACTATCAAAAAAGCTACTCAACTTAGGAATCCCTAAAGCCCTCAAAAATCACTGCATTCTATGTTTTGTTATATTAAAGTTTTATTATTTATTGAATTATATTATTTATTTTATCATTAAATTAAAATATACTAGGAATATTACGTATAAAGTAAATATACATGTAGTTTTAAGCAAATTACGGACGAATGCTACGATGTATTATTATGATAAGGTGTTAAAAAAATATGTTGTTTTTTGTGCCTAACCTAGGCCATTTTGCATATGATTACTGTCTGGCTCTTTCCTACTAACACACTATTAACAACTAAATTCCTACTAAGAAGGGAATAAATAACTTAATTTAGTAGTAAAACTTTATAAAATAACTAAGTTGGCAACATTAATTCTGGACTGAACGGACCATGTGTGACAAATCGCTCCAGTTCTCGCCAGAGCCGCGGCCGTTCGGGCGTGTATCGTGTACGAGCGTAGTGAGCTTACAATTAATAAACACGACTGTAGCTCGCGGCAAACTGATGCGATTTTTCCGTGTGTGTGCTAGAATCCGTTCAGGCTGAAATGACGTCAGTTGGATAGGATTTTTTTTTTTTTATTTATTAAATAAGGGGGCAAGCGAGCAAACGGGTTACCTGATGGTAAGCAACTACCGTCGCCCATGGACACTCGCAACATCAGAAGAGCTGCAGGTGCGTTGCCGGCCTTTTAAGAGGGAATACGCTCTCTTCTTGAAGGTTTGCAGGTCGTATAGGTCCGGAAATACTGCTGGTGACAGTTCGTTCCAGAGTTTTACAGTGCGCGGCAGAAAGTTACGCGAAAAGCGCACGGTGGAAGACTGCCACTCATCAAGGTGATGAGGATGGTATGTTTTTCGCGTGGGACGATGGCGAAAAGTTGCAGGTGGTATGATTCCGAACAATTCCTCAGAGCACTCCCCGTGATACAACCGATAGAGGATGCAGAGTGAAGCTACATCTCGGCGTAATTCCAAGGGGTCCAAGCTGTTTGAAACACTATGGCAGTCAACAATTCGAGCGGTCCTTCGTTGGATACGATCCAGAGGGAGCAGTTGGTATTTTGGCGCCCCTGCCCAGAGATGAGAACAATATTCCATATGAGGGCGAACCTGCGCCTTGTAGAGTTGCAGGCGTTGGTGGGGACTGAAGTACTGTCTCGCTCTGTTAAGAACACCAAGCTTCTTCGAGGCTAACTTGGCCTTACCCTCTAGATGATATCGGAACTGGACTTCGCTCGATATGCTGACGCCAAGTATCTCAATGCTAGGGGAGATGGTTAAAGATGTGCCCTCGAAACGAGGATATACGACCATTGGTGACTTTTTAGTGGTGAACGCGCAGACTTGTGTTGAATTGGACTAAGTTACGTCTACCCCATTCAGAGACTTTCTCCAATGAATTCTCTATTTTAAAGACTCTCAATGACATTTAGCCGAGAAATATTGGGGGAGCCGGTATATACAGCATCACCTGTACTATCATCCGCATAGCAATGAATGCCGTTGGTCTGTAACATGTCATTGATATGCAGTATGAATAGGGTAGGCGATAGCACACAGCCCTGAGGGACACCAGCATCAACAGACTGAGTTTCCGAGCATTCGCCGTCAACTACGACCTTTATGCTTCTATCTGCTAAGAAACTAGTGACCCACTTACATAATTTCTCGGGCAGCCCGTATGATGGAAGCTTTGATAGCAGCGCTTTATGCCAAACCCGATCAAAGGCCTTCGCAATGTCCAAACTAACAGCCAATGCCTCTCCCTTCGACTCAATTGCCTGAGCCCAACGATGAGTTAGGTACGCCAAGAGATTACCAGCCGAGCGACCCTTACGGAACCCGTATTGTTTGTCGCTTAGTAATATCCCTGGCCGTCCAAGTATCGAAGAAGCTGGCTATTGATAATGGATTCCATTATCTTCGAGAAGAGAGAGGTTATAGCGATTGGTCTGTAGTTGGAAGGATTTGAGCGATCACCTTTTTTGGGGATCGGGTGCACCAAGGCTGTCTTCCAAGAAGCCGGGACGATGCCAGACGAGTAGGAGAACCGAAAAAGATGCGTCAAGCCCGGAGCCAACTCTGGAGCACACTTTTTCAACACAATAGGAGGGATTCCGTCAGGCCTACTCGACTTTTGGATATCAAGGGAACGGAGGGCTTTTCGCACTGAGCGCTGATGAAACCGAATATCCGACATGATGCTCGTGTATCGCGGTATGGTCGGCGGTTTCTGCCCCCCGTCATCCAGGGTCGAGTTTGACGCAAAGAGCTTGCCCAGAAGATCGGCTTTGTCCTTTGCGTCCTGGGCCAACGATCCATTTCCTACGCGTAGGGATGGTAGGGTTGGTTTGCAGAAATTTCCTTCAATAGCTTTGGCCAGAGACCAGAATGCACGGGTTCCCGAGGGGAGGCACTCAAGTCACTTACCAATTCTATTGACGTGCTGTTTCTTTGCCCGAGTGATCTCTTTCTTGAGGGACCTAGAGGCAAGGTTGTACTCCTTTTTATATGTGCTGGTATTTAAATCCCGAGCAGACAGGATGCGATTTTTTTCCGTGTATGTGCTCGAATCTGTTCAGGCCGAACTGACGTCAGTTCTAACTGAAATGATCGGCCTCTCGTCTGTGGGGGCCTTTATTATACTACAAATTTTATCTAAATATTACTGAGTAATCTATTTTTAAATTCGAAAAATAAATTGAAATTATTTAAGCACTATTTCGTATTTTTTTGTGAATTCGTAAGAATATTACTCACTATAAAATTGGAAACCGCCCACCTAAATATCAAACTTCTTATTAAACATTGATTTTACGTGGAGATACATAACTGGTTACTTTTTAAATATCATTAAATATACTCATACTGTATTCATAGAAAATCACTCATTTAAAAGGTTATGTAAAATAATGTTTTTTTACGAGTAATGATCCATTAAAAATTATGTTAAATGGCAACTATCTAGCGACGTGATTTTTAATCCAAATACTCTAGGGAGTTTATGCGGCAAGATATCGTTTTTGTTTTTAATTACTGAACGATAATTAAATAATAAAAAAAAAAAATCATGTAAGTTGTGTGTGATAGTGCGATATTAGGCACGGTCTAGCGAAACCACTTAATCTAGGCGGGTGTTTACTTTATGTTATTATTCCATCAATCAAGTTCCAATTTAGTCGGAATAGTAACTGTGGGTTAATAAACACTAACAATAATTGTTCGATCCACGACGCCGCGCCGCTGCCCATCCATCACACTGTTATGTCAGAGCCTACGGCGGGATTTTTAATATAGTTCAGGAGTACGAGTCCGTTTCTTGTTGTGTTTGGTGTGTTACTGTTACTACTACTACTACTACTAAACATTACTATCTAAATATTTTCTAAACAATAAATATTCAGTATTAGAAGAAATGAGTAAATAAAGTGTTATGTCCAATTTACTAAAACTTTAAATTAGTATGTACCTAATTGAGAATATTATACAGCGGCAAATATTAAACACCAATTCTAAATAATAAAAGCCACTCTTTATTATGGACATTTATATCGAAGACATTTCCAAATTCAGATGTCAATTATGGGCAAAAAAATGTGTTGAAATTTGATTTTGTAGTCAGAACATTATTTCGAGTCAACTAGGTATTCAAATTGTTTTTAAATTATTTGACAAAAAATTTCTGAACTTACGAAAGTAAAATAATATAAACAATATCCAATTTACCAATTTTATTTATCATAATAGGGTTACAGTTGAACTTTTATATTTGTTTTATTTAGTAGATAAACAGAATCTAGAAACAATAATTACATATTTTAATCGTTAACTCCTAGTCTATGACAGCTCGAGCCGACACATCCAATTCACATGTTAAATGGAATTCTCTTTGCGCTTCAAAATTATGGATGTTGGTATCATTAAGGTGTTTGTTTCTTAGAAGATTCTAAGTCATTTTTTATCCAATTAGTGCTACCGTGTCGAAAGTATAATGCCGTGATGTATAAAACGTTTAGCGCACTCAAAACGGACCCAGACACACAAAAACGGTATCCAACTTAAGGTTCTTGCGAGACTATTCTAATTGTTGCATTTTGGAATAAAAAAAGAAGAATTTATTTAAGACTTCACAATTTTTTTAATGAATAGTTAATAGGATCATGTGTTAATTTACGGCAATCCATAACATGCAAAGCACTCATACATTTGCTAGCAGGTTGTGGGTAGTTTTCGAGGAATATTGCTAGATATAAAATTATTTAAATTGTATTCTTTTTATGAAGTTTTTATTAATAACATACAAGAAATCTTAAACTTAATAACACTATTTTAAATTCATATTCTTTCGCCCGTATGTAGAAAAAAACTAACCTCTAATTTATAAAATGGCTACAAAGTATACGACGACACTTAGTTAGGGCAGACTACAGAACAGTGTCTAGGAACAATTAATGTGTACACAGATGAGTAATGAGCAACAAAGTGTTGTCGACGCCTGTCGCATAACAAATGCGCTCTTACACCCCAACTACACGCTCCTGCCGGTCGAAAGTCAAAACTGTGTAGACAAAGAAAGTATAAAAACTAAAAATGCATCACTTGAACCTGTCTGAATTGCCTGATGAACATTGTTGTTCCAATATTTTGCACCTGCGCAATTCGAGTCTGTGTCTACTGAGTTAACAAAAACAAACATCCTCCACAATACGTACCACCACTTAATTATTATTGTCCTGCATATTTCAGGACTACTGAGCTCTGGCATGCGAGTCGGAACGTGTAGTCAGAGTGAAACAGTTGACACCCGAGATTTAAGCAGACAATACTGCACTTTGTTAACACTTACCATAAACTTACTCCTAGCTCGTAAACTTATCCGTAGCTCACTCAAAATATGATATATTCCTGGTAAATTTTAATAAAACAGTGCATACTAATAGCTTTCTTGAAGATGTAATTTAAATGTTCTATGTAATAAAAACGTTTCTTATATAAAAGTTAATTTATAGATAAAAAGTCAAGAGAAACATACAGGACATCGTATTTGAGGACTGGGATGTTTTTAATGTCTGAAGTGGTTACTGCACTTGAATCTATTTTTAGATTTTAATGAGAAGCTAATATTTTTGCAATAATTGAATGAATCCATTTGTGGAATACGAGAAAAGTTTTATTTGAATAATTTTAATTTATTACCAAGTGATATAAATTTATTTTTCTGACGGTTACCTAATATGTTTTAGTCTTTGTCAATATCGCCGCGATACATTTCCTGCATTGCGATTAATTACCCTCAGCAGGACTCGAAACTATTTCAGTTTTATGTTCAAAGGCGGTTTTTTAACAAAAAAATTGATAAGCGGCGTACTTGAATCTATCGACGTAATTAGCCTATCGCTATCACCTGATTTGGTGATAAATCAACGATATAAATTACACAGCAATAAATAACGAGATCTAGTACCGTAACCCGTTGATGATGGCCGGGGTTAAACATGCGGGATAAATCGTCGAGATTTGCGATAAGGTAGTATTTATTGCGTTATTGGTGCGCCACCTGATGGCACGGCGCCCCGGGAGGTTCATAGAAGTCTATTCTCCCCCGGGAACACGCATGCCCGTCATCACATAAATCACCGGCTACACCAGTGATGAATCCCGCGCTGATAAATCCCGCCCTGATAAATCCCGCCGAGAGCTCCGGGTTGTTACGTTCAGTGAAAATTAATGAATTATTAATGTATTAATATGAGAAGCGTCTACACTTGTAATCGATTCTGCAGGCTTGTACTGCTGGTGTAACACGTTGGTTTCATCGATAAATTTAATTATTTATTAAAGCAGTAGCAGTATGTAAAATATATATTACATTCAAATTGCGACATCTACGCCGTGTGTAATTTGAATGTCTTTTCCTGAGTCGTTATTCAATGTTTTGGCTTGTTCTAGACGTTAGTACTCATATTAAAATTTCCGGAGGTTCTGCCTCACCAAACACAAATTGATTTATTTAAAAACAAATAATTGTAATTAGTGGTGGATAATACTTAAAACGCTTTCCTATTTTTCTGCTCTTTTTCTTTATATGTAGGAGAAAACATCCAACTTGTTATTACAGCATTAGCTAATATACGTTTACCGACTCTACCTTACTGCTCTACAATCGAACACTTCTACTAATTGAACGTGTCGTTTGTTACTAAACATACAAATAGTTACTACAAATATTTATAAAATATTCATTGCTTCGAAGACATTTCAAATGAATTAGTAATAAAGATATTCAGTGAGATAAACGCGGACTGGAATTGAACCCGCTCTGAGCTGCGGCGGACAGCCTGCCCTGCGGCGCCGATGCCGCGGACTAAAAATGTATAAATTATGAAGATTACAGGAAAAAGAGAAATGTGTTACATTTAATTTTATTACGTCCGATAACTTATGGACTAGCCCCGCTCGCTTGAAAAACACGTCGCTCCCCGCCGTAACCCAAGGGCCGCATGTTGTTCACCCGCGCATCTACTTTAATATTTATGTACCGAGTAATATGCTCTATATTATATCTCCGAGGCGCGAACGTTAATACTTTGTAGGATATCGCCGTCTCGTAGTTACATACAGATCATTTGTGACATTAAAATATCAATAAATTTATGGTGTTAAGATAGAGGCGGACATTTTAAGATGAGCTCTTATCTGTATATGCAAAATTCTTAACACTACACGTTTGGCGGGATTTATATTTAATAACGTTACGAAATTACGATACGCGATATTAATATTTTCGTGATTAGAACGATTTTATGATGGCCGTTAATTGATCGTATCGCGAACGCCACAAACACTTGACTACTGCACACTTTATGCTGTATAATTTTAAATAAATTACATTTTCATCAATTCCTTATCAAAATTTAATAAATAATCAAACACGTTTTGCTATTCATCTACACTATCTAATATAAATATCGGCTTTATTGTCATTTGATAAAGTGGCAAACTCCAATCGGGCTTTAAATTGCAGGTACAGTTTATGAGTTTCTGACATTATAATTTAAAATTTTATAATTTAAAGTTCATAACCATTAGTATATTAAATTCCTTTAATAATATAATATATTAACTAATATTGTATATTAGTTAATATATTATATTATTATAGTTAATATATAAAGAAATATAAAATATACTAATGGTTATGAACTTTAAATGATAAAATTTTAAATTATAATGTCAGAAACTCAAACTGTACCTGGAATTTAAGACCCGATTGGAGTTCCTATAAGCTGGTCTCTATCTTAAAAATCTCTATCTAGCGCTTGTGTATAATTTTATTATATAATATTTGCTAATGGCAATTGCCATTAGCTAATATTAGAGTGAAACATATTTTTCATTCCCACATAATATTATAATGATCATACATTCTCTATCTGACCAACAAAGTCCCATATGCATGCGATATTTCACTTATTACAGATTAAATGACATTAATTTGCTATTACTTGTATCCCTGATAACAGGAATATCCCACAAATCCCTTGTTATGTGGTATCATGTTTATTTCTGTATTGCGTTGACTTTTATCAACATTATAATATATAACTACAGATAGCTTTTATCTTTGTACATAAAATTTGTACAAAACTATTGGTGTATTGTGGTCTTAAAGCGGTTTAAGGAACATCGCGTTAAAGTCGGGTATTATAATTGTTTATCAAAGGCTATAAAATGTTTAAACTATCTACGGAGATTAAATAATAAATTCAAAGTAGATGCTCCACCTGATTTTCATTTAATGAGTGTCCTTAGAATTCTAATCATATTAATTTTAAGAGAAAATTCAATTGTGATTTAATTGAGGTATATTTGTGAAAACGAACAGATCACGAATTAGAAATGTAGAAGCTCATGGGAAGTATAACGAAATAAACTATTTCATAGAGAGAAATATAGGAACGGCAATCGAAATGTTTAAATTAAAATAATAGTTACTTTGAACTGGATTTCAGTATTTATGACATAAAATCCCGGGAACTTCAAGATGGAAATTCACGATAATAAAAACAAACATGAGCCTAAATTAATAAATGTATGTGTTCTATTAATTAATGATATTTAAATATGTCCACCGATGGTATCTGTAGTAATTTGTAGCGAGGAGGCCAATCAAAATATACCAGAGAGGGCGAGATAACATCAGATCACTGTTCATATGTCGCACGATATCTTATCGGACAGACCTCAGAATGAGAATATTCATTTATCACAATTTTAAAACCGGCCAAGTGTGGTCCACACGTAATTCCGGTAACACGAGTCTTCAGGAAAGTATACGAAATAAACTTTTAAGAAAATGATAATTTGGTGATGGTATGGAGAATACTATTGGGATGTTTTTAAGGTAGGCACCTGTATAGTTATAAATATTATAAGTATGTACAGTTGTAAAATGTAGATAAATATTGCTAAGAAAAAAAATAAAATCTGCTTTTAATTTTTAACATTCGTTATTTATTAAAAGATGTAATGATATTATCATCAAAATTGTACTAATGTCGTGAGATTTATCTTATTTAGAATAGCAAAACTTTAACAAAATAAACACAAATTCAATTTGGAATTTGGAATTTTGCCTATTTTTGTAATATTTATTTCATTAAACATTTGATATAAGCGTTTTTCTTTTCGTATCTCGAATGAAGTGGTAGTATTTTAGTTTTAAAATTATTAGTGTAAATTAGTAGCTCTATAGTGTAATAAAAGTTAGAATTTTAAATGTAAAACTGGTCCATATAAACCTACTTATAATGTCTACAATGGAGCCCTCTTGTCAGGTGTTTAATTTGCACATTTATAATGAAATGAGGCAGGTGATACAATTTATTAAACATTTCGCCATATTAGAGTTAGAATAAAGAGTTTATTCCTCTTTTTATATCTATTTTTATTGAATTTAAAACACCATCAATAGGGAAATATGTATGTATTTTTTTAATTTTTTTAAACGTTTCTGCTAGTTATAACATTACCAAATATATGGATGTGTTATATATATATATATATATATATATATATAACACATCCAAAATATTATCCATTAGGCTGGAAAAAATGTTTTAAAATCACAATAATTATTGGGCGATTTAAAAACCCCATTTTCGCGCACTTGAGTTGTGTGTGATGACGTTAACAGATAAAATCATAGTTTGAGTTTGACATACACAAGTTCGATGTATGTAAACAAAACAAACGAAGTGATTAGTTCACAAAGTTATAAAAATAAGTGGTAAAATCAAGTTATTACCATGGAAAAGCACAACAACCCATGTTATAAATATTGTGTCGTCCCTATGTGCGAAAATAACACAAAAACTGCACGTGATAAAGTTTTATTTTCGTATGCTGAAAGGTGCAAGTATGTAAGAAAAAGTGGTGCAAGGCGATGAGAAGAGACAGTGTATCTTGTTTGAGCACTTTATACTGTTGTGAAGATCATTCAGTACATTGAAATAAATTTCCTACGCATACTTGTTTTATTTACAAACTTACAAACTTCGACGAAAACAACCTAATTAAGGAAAAGTTCGTAAACATATTTAATTCATTCATTTTTATGTAATATCCTAGTGATAAGTACTAAATAAATCTAATAAATAAATATTCATATTTTGAAAACAACAAACCATAACAAACATTAACAAGCTAAATAGCGATCATGGCCAATGGGAAAAGAAAAAAAATATTTGTAATGTCCGCTAATGTGTAACCAGCCAGTGTGACACGGAAACTCTCTTCACACAGTTGACCCCCAACAAAGGAGTTCTGTTTGTCCGCTCGCTACTAAAATATTGAACGTGCTTTCCTCTGCGGCCGTGTGTGTGCTGCCAGAATTGTGTCCACCACTGAAAGATATAAGAAATGTTAAAGTTGTAAGCGTTTTTTTTTTTTGTTAAAATTAAGATAATGTTATATAATAGATAAATAATTACGCTATAATGCTTTCATTGGACTACGAGCGAAATGGTCTAATGACATTAATTACCAAGGGCACTCTTCTTTTTACTTTGACTGAAGTTAGAAAAATCTATAATAAATTCATTGGCATTGGCAATTCGTGGGATGTTGATATTGCTTTCGTTGTAGATTTGTAATTTAAATCCCACATGAAATGGACCAAAAAACATCATATTTATCAAGATAGTTTAGCAAAATGTAACTAAGCATTTTAGAATTCTACTGGCTCATTTAATTTAAGATTTGATCTAAGTTGACTTAGGGATAGACAGCTCACACCGAAAAGAAACGATAACGACGCGGCGTGCATTAGTAAAAAAAGGGATTCATAATTGAACTTTATTCATTACACAAGAAGATGCACGTTTCATTGCAAGAGCGGCGCCGGGCTATGCAGAGCAGCGACGATTGAAATTCGAACTCTGGCAATTGAACGTGTATCTTCTTGTGTAGTGAATAAAGTCCAATTTTGAATCGCTATCTTAAAAATGCGGCGCCGCGTCGCGTTTTGTCTCGTTTCGGTGTGAACTGACGCTCATTGCCTGATTTACAAATACAACTGCTAAACAAATAATAATTTACGCTTACCTCATAGAAGATTATTTCTACCAGATAATTTATTCTAATACCTATTAAAAAAGAGATTACGTGGGTTTATTTTAAAGCCGTTAGAAATATGTATCACAGTATTTTATTGGTTTATAATCATATAATCAAGAGTGCTAATGGGGTTTAAATAAGATGTAAGTTAATTAAAGAAGTATTAACATAGAGTTACAATTTTATGTGTCCTATTACCTATAGAAATTAAATACTTTATGGCTTAAACCGTCTTTTCGGTGATGGTAAAAAAAAATCTGTTTTCATTATGAATAAGGATTTAATGTCAAATTATTAGAAATAATCTTTAGGTTAGTAGTTTAATTGATGGTTTAAAAATTTTAATGTAAATACGAATTTACATTAAAGTTTGGATTCTGATTTTTAGTTTTTTAATACAATCGGTCCACATAAATTCGAGTTTTAGCATTAACAAAATAAAAACGTGTGTTACATAGTACATTCAGGTATTTACATTTTTATATATTTTATTATATTATATTATATTATATTATATTATATTATATTATATTATATTATATTATATTATATTATATTATATTATATTATATTATATTATATTATATTATATTATATTATATTATATTATATTATATTATATTTTTATATATACATTAAAGTTATAGTTTTTTGATAATAGAACCAGTCTCTGAAAATATTTACTTCACATTTTTACTATAGCTATACGACAGGCTATAGCTGATAGTGTCAACCATCAGTGTGCACAACCTTTATCTCCGTGGAACATCTCACGGTGGTGTTTGCTCTGCGCGGCATTTCGGTTCACGACCACCGCGTCCGGTGACCGGTCACTGTCGCCGGACACTGCGAAATAGTAATTGTCTGTTTAGAGAACACTCACTAATTAACGCTGTTTGACTAGAGTACGCTTCATACGTGATGCACCTAGGTGAAGTAATCTCTGATATGTATCGAATTACGGAAATATTTACTACTGATTAACTTTTCTAATATAGTAATTATAAGCCCTCCTATCCATATACCTATATATTATAGACGATTCATGTCGAGGTCAAAAGTGCCCACACTTAAACTGCCCTACTTTTTGGGTTGTTTTGGGCAGTCGAGGATTGACATATGCCATCTCGACATTTTGCTTTCCGCAGTTTAATTAGGCCACATATAATTGGCAAAATCGTCTGAAATCGAGATGGCGTAACTTTTTCTGGAATGAAATATTTTTGTGACAAATGGATGTCATAGCTCATCCTTAGTTTTGAAATCATTCTTCCTGTCATTAAACGCAGGGGAGTCATAAAGCGTACTTTTCTCCACTAGCGCTGTAAAGCATTTGTTCTTTCGTGCTTATATACCTCGTTATTTTCTTAAAAAAGCATTGTTGCAAAAAAGCAATGTTCTATTATGACAACATAGTTTAAGCCACTTAAATAATTTACAAACGTCCATACATCCACGGTTTTCAATACAATATTATACAATAGTTGGCATGACACGCGCGCAGTCACGCGAGCTGCCACCAATTAGCGCCGCGCAGTAAATCAATTAGGCGGCCATCTTGGATTTATGTCCGACCACGCTCCTGTATTATCCTGGCTCCCAATTAAAGGACACCACGGTTTGGTATAGTAAGCTTTGAAAGAAATATTCCAGTATTTGTCTACGAGGCCTCGGGAGGCAAGACAATTTGTTCTAGGTTTAGTATATAGGTATAGTAAGCTTTGAACGAATAATTGTTTCATGCATTTGACTTAACGTGAATAAGCACTCATGTGCTAGGTTACCAATTAGTTTCAACAAAGCCAACCTATAAGTTTTGGTGGTTGATGTTTGCTCAAAATGTCTTGCAAATTTTTAAAGGTCCTAATGGAATTGGGATTTATGACTCTATTTTATAGTCTTAGTATTCAAATTAAATTTCCTAGTCTTGTTTACGTTGCGAAAAGGGCATTGTTTGATAGACAGACCATTTGATCCAGTGAATAATAGGAACAATCGCAGTCACTTCAATAAAGTGGACCACGTGCGAGGTGGGCGTTTGATACAAACCCAGACATTAAATGCTAGTTGTAGCAGATTTTCCCTAGTCGGTATTGTAAATGCGTATTTGTCACAATGTATTGCAAGTCTTATGAATAGGAAAAATGATTGTTTTGTTACTTTGTGCTTTGTTACTGATTTTCAAGACTGTTTGATGATAATGAAAACGATAATTGATAATAATTATGTGTGGAGGTTTGTAGCTACGAGTACTTGTAGTAGGTTTGTAATGTTGTTTCGAATGCTAAGCTTAATGTTTTATTAAAATACCTAAATATATTAAGGTATAAATCTTTCTATAATAAAATTAATATATTATCTAGCAATATCCCGCGAAAAACTACCCACCACCTGCAAGCAAATGTGTGAGTGCACGCATAAGCATGTAAAACTAGGTTGTGGGTATTTTTTCAAGGAATATTAGCAATATAGTACTAATTAAATTATATGCTACGGATTTTCGCTAGGTAACGACTGATCTATTAACTATATAAATCACCCTTAAAATAGTACATAATTCCACTTAAAAATAGAACTTGCCACATCTAGTGATACCAGCTGAGGTGTTAGAAATAGGACATCTGAACTAGAAGCTTTATCTTTATAAGCCGCCTACAGTCGAGCTATTAATACAAGTAGCCCTCTACTCTCTAGCTAATCTTTATTTAGATTTCGATATAGAAATATATACACAAAGTAGAAGGAAGCTATTAATAAGTACGCAAGTAAACCATCAACAATGGCCTCATAAATCTAGATTGCACCGAAAAAATATTTTTGCAATTTTTTTCAAAATAAAATTAATGTTTTCGCCATCGCTAAAAACTTAGTATTTTAAAAACAGATCATCGGATCGGACATCAGATAATTCAATCCAAAATTTTGGGATTGATGATGTGCCTGCAAATATATTGCACTGACTGCGTGTATTAGTTGAATTTCATTCCGGAATCTCTTCTGAGCCAGTCTTAAGATAGCCATAATCGTAGCACGAAGTATGAATGGAGCGCGTAAGTCTAATGTTTATACAGCCCCTCGTTGTTAATTTCACAACGAGTGGTAAATAAGAGGAGATTAGAATTTGTTTGAGTTGAACATTAACGGTAAGTCTGATTTGTACTGAGCCGGGTTTCACACAATACTCGTGTTTGCTAGGTGTGCTGCATGGGAAATGTCTTCAATGGCATTCCTCTATTGAATCAATATTTTACAATGTTTAGTTTATTCTAATTATTTGATCGGCGCTAAAATGTAATCGCGGAATTGATGAAAAAGTGCAAGATAACTGAATCTTATCTAATTTTGATCAGACAACAATATTGGCTGTAATGTTCCGTGAAGATAAAGTTCAATATAATATACTACTCTATTGAAACATTTTTAATTGATAAACACCTATTGATCCGTCAGGTTGAAACGGATTGACGTAAGTTCCATCAAACAGCTGAAGAGCTCTCGGTGCGCGCCGTTACTTAAGTATTGGAAATTAATGTAAATTAAAGACATCGACAACTATCTTACGCATCACTGCCTCACAGTGGCGTCAGGGCCCGGCCGGGGCAGCTCTCCGTCACTACGAGGGCCCTCCACGAGCCCGCGAGTGTTTTCATACTCTCGCAGCGTGGACGTGTTAATTCGTAGACACTGTTTTTTTTCCGCGGTGATCGACGACTGTGAGAACATTTTTGGGAGCCTTCGTTAGAAGTACACTCCAAGGTAACGAGCAAACAGTATCGCGAGCGTTAAGTGGTTCAGGGAATTTACGACAGTTCCCCACCGTACCCTCCGTCGTGATCAAATGCCTTAAAGCGCTATAAAAATTTCGGTTTCCAATTCGAGTATCGTTCGGTGAAAGTTGTGAGTGGCGCCGACACCAATAAAACAGTCGCCGGCACGCGCGGCCGGGTAGCGGGACGCGGACTGGTTATCCGCGATGATAGCAGATACCATCACCCCCAGCCTAGCCATATATAACCCTGACAGTCGAACAATAAACGTACCTGTTAGCGCCGACTCGTAATAAAGCGAAGGTAGCGGGATAAATGGAAGCTGAGATGAACTTTGACCCCCATTAGCTATTGTATCATATCTCCCCCGCGTAATTAATCATTTTTATTGACATGCGTGCAATAAAATACACTTTACATTGTTAGTCTAACTATGTATGAGTAGCTTCACTTATTAGTTCTTCGGAGAAATGGTTCAAAATGTTGAAATGCTTTTACGTTCGTACAATGGATGAATATAATTCTAAGTGGATAATTACATGATAGCCCCTAGTAGACACGCGCCGCAACTTTTGTGAACAACCGGAAATAAATGACATACAAATCCCGGCGACGGCGACCCGGGATCTGCGGCGCGTGTGTGTTCTTACTTCTTACGTAATAGTATTAATAATTATGATGTCTATGGACGCTTTACACTCCGTCAATCTGGCCCTGTGCTAAGTATCCGAAGAACTTGTGTCACAGGTACCAGGTAACGGAAATATATTTAATACTATACATATTTTCAAGAATTTTATTATATGATACACATTACATATATTTAACACATATCCATGACCCAGAAATACAGAAACCTTCTTGTTCCTTTTGCGGAATTCGAACCACGGCCTCCGGCTTGAGCGTCAATGCGCTAACCACTGAGCCACAGAGGTCGCCAAAAGTATTAAGGCGCTATAAAGTTGTAAGACAATGGGGTCGTCCCAACACCCACGGCCAGCGATGCTAATCACCACTAATCACGATCGGGAATGACTCATCCTATCCCTAGTTTATTTGCCGATCAAAAGTTAATAAAAGCCGCGACCATAAAAGGTGAAATGCTGTGTCGCTCTCAATTAGTGAGTAGCGGTGAATGAGCGCCATATGTGGTCGTGGGTATCGTCAACTTTGGGAGCTTCTCTAATAGCCAACTCAAATAAGATTATTAATTAATATTTACTCATCAGTTTAACTCATAAGACGTTGGCTGTATACGCGGAAGATCGCTATAAACATAGGCAAATATGAGTTATATATCCGTGATATCAATTTATCGACACTTACACCCATAGATAGATGAAGAATGAAATAAAGGCAAGGATTAAAATAAATATGAACATAAAATAAATAGTGCATATTTTTATTTATTAATACTATTAGTTTGTGTAGAACTTACGGAAGAAAATTGCTTTTTTTTTTATTGGAAGGACCGTATATTATATACTTTCATTAGCCTTTTGTGATAAGCTGTTATTTAAAATTACAAACAGTAACTTCAATTTATTTATCTGTATGTATAGATTAACTTTAGCAATCAACGTATTTTCTTAAATTTACTGTAGGTAATAGAAAGATGATCCAAATATAGAACAATATAATAAAGTAGGTATGTAATATGTACGACATTGAAAATTATTTACAGAATTGAGTAGGTAATAGATTAGAAATATACGCGAATTTCGGATCTTGTAACACGACTATATTAAAATAGACTGAATTTTCGTTAGTAGGTACCTATCGGAACATAACAAATGTTTGTTGTACATAAAATTACATATTTTTATGATATAGAAATAAATAAATAAATGAATACCAATAAAAATGTCACCTGCATAATATTCTAATATTTAAATAACGTCGAAAGCACATAATCGTTTCGCGTTGTTTTATTTATGAGGATATTAACAGATCACGGGCGGTTGGCGTTGCCAAATTTTTGTGCAAATACTTTGCCCCTGCGCAGGTAGCAGGTGGTAGGGGAACCCCCTCACCCCCGCAAGGGGGGAGAGCGGCGAAAGGGGGGAAGGGGGAGGTGGCCGATCCGCCCAACTCTTTGTTTACGTAACGCCCCCGCTCATTAAGCGAATCAGACGTTGCATAATATACAATATGATATTAATGACAGCCACGTGATCGTGTTATGTATTGCAATTTGCAGAATAAATAATCTCCATTATACTCATATTATAAATGTGAAAGTTAGTGAGGATGGATGGATGTTTGTTACTCTTTTACGCAAAAACTAATGAAAGGATTTCGATGAAATTCGGTATGATTGTAGTTTAGGGTCTGGATTAAAATCAAAAGTTTATCGTTCAACTCGACTCTCAGGCAACTAAAAGACATATATACACGCACAATAGTACTATTCCTACCACTTAGATCTAGGGAGTCGGTAGTAAGTAATAGGGAAGTAAACTGAGGACTTTAACATTAATAAATTTAATGCCAAAAGTACGCAGGCGCCAATGATGATCAAATTCAAAATATCACAGATTGCAAAACAGTATCGCACACGACGTAAAGCTGGCGCCATGTCCCGTTACCCGCCCACGCGTGGTAATGCGTGGTCATCGCCGACCACGAAATTTGTTTTTGATAACTCAATTAACAATACCAATGAAACTGACCATTACAATTATGTCTTCAGAATATTATTGTTTTTAAATATTTTTTTATTTATTTAGGGTTCTCTATCTATCGTCATCGAGACAATCGTAATTCGTAACAGATTAATATATACCACAGGCTAAAACGGAATAGACAAAAAATCATAATGGTTCTAAGTACATAAGACTCATGTCGACTATTATCGATATATATATCCTACTACTATTATAATTATGAAAGTTAGCCAGGATGCATGGACGGATGAACGGAAAAACTACTCTTTAAGGCAAAAACTACTCAACGAATTATGAAATTTGGTGTGGTATTAGCTCTGGATCAACACATAGGCTACATTATATCACGAAAAAGTACAGTGTTCCCGTGGGATACTGTATTTACGCGGGCGGAGCCGCGGGCAAAAGATAATAGAACCTCCGATTTTAACTTCTAGAGTCTATTTGTTATCCTTTTTATATCAGCTGCATTACCTACCTGCAGAAAATTATATTACGTATAGGTATCGGTATCTAATTCCAAGTGTCTTGTCACAGTGGAGTTCTGACTTCCTGTTGTTACACCCAATGTTATAACTGCGATTGGGTAACTAAAAATGAGTGTTCATAATAAAAATCCTGTTTGCAAGATCACGTTTTTTACGCTAGCGACCGGAGTCACTGCGCCAAGAACACTGGGGAAATAAGTACAATATGATATCCGATACTACATGCATCGAACATGGATACCTAATGTCACACAATAGATATAGATACATAATTTCACACGGATGTATACAACGTGTCCCCACACTGCCGTAAAAGTCTCAGCATAAAATATATAACTTTCTCTCAAATCGTATACATTATTTATTGTTTAAATCATATCTGTTTCTCTGAAAAATTACAAAAGCAATTTGTGGGAGAGTGGGAGATCTCTAGTTTACTGCAAAGTTCTTTTTAACCGACTACGGCGAAGCCAAAAGGAAGGGTAATGATTTTGGCAGTCTATGTATGTATGTATGTATGTATGTTTGTTCTCTCGTAGCTTCTAAACTACTGGTCCGATTTTAATAAATGAGGTGTCAATAGATTCGTAATGATGCCGCGGGTAACATTGGCTATATAATTTTTATCAAAATTATGTATTTCGAAAATTAAACCTCAGATTCTAACATCTAAAAAAATTAAATCGAGATAATTATCACATGTTTGGTATCAAAAGTAAGGTCTTGGCAACCACACTACAAATATTTACGTAATTTGTATATATATGTCGCAGATTCGAATGGATTAACATCCGCACGGTCGCCATCGGTGTCCGACATATTTAAATTTTATCACTTTAAACACAGTCAGTGCGCACGACCGGCGCAGGCGTTGTTCTCAGAGCAAGTGAAGTCTCGACTAATGAACAAACGCACCACTGACAGTTATAATGACGTTGACAACTGACAAGTTATCAAGTTGACAGCTGACAGCTGAAGTCTGTACAGTACTTCCGGTACAATTAATTTTTAAATTATTTATTATCTCTTACACGGCCATTCTGCGCATAAACGCGCTCTCGCGTTTCGCCTTGACGTTTGATGTGCCTAGACGGCAAAGCGCTTATAGCACACACACACACACGCACACATAGCAAAGCGTAAAAGCTTTCATCAAGTTTTAGTTTTAGCGTCTAGCATAGCCTCGGAGCTTATAACATCACCTGCTCGTAACACATAAGCAAAGCGTTGTAGCTTTCAGCATCAACTATGAGTATCAAATATTCTCAAACACAATTTCACTGCAAAGCGTAGTAGCTTTCAGCAGATCAGAAGGACAAAGCGTCAGACAAGAGCTTTCAGTCCACTTTTCTGTAAAGCGTTGCAGCTTTCAACCCCAAGCTCAACTGCACTGCAAAGCGTGGTAGCTTTCAACACACCACACAGACAAAGCAATCGCTTTCAGTTCTTCCTTCAACAAAGCGTACTCAGCTTTCAGTTTAAATAAAACATTTTATTAATCAGTAACGGACTTACGTCTTTTATTAAGGAATTACCTTACTTGTTACAATTCATAATATTGAACAGAAAGGATAAGATACAATCACGAAACAAAATTCACTACAATGCAAAAACTCATTTCAACAAACAATAAACACATTATTAAAAACAATCTGTTCTGCAATAATTATTAAATAAAACTAATCCGCTATGAGTTCTACACGATCAAGACATTCTGACAATCCTGGAAGACTAGCTGGATATTTACGTAATCGTTCATGGCACACGTATTGTGCCCGTCCTCCAGATAATTGTTCAACCATGTAGCACTCATTTGGACAAACCTTGGTAATTTTACACGGGCCGCTAAATTTTTCACTTAGCTTATTAATTATTCGGGGGTTTCTCTGAACTAATACTAGATCACCATCAACAAAAGGATGAATAACAGCTTTATTAGAGTCATAACGCTTTTTATCTTTTGACGCTTGCTCGTCCATCCTACACTTAGCCGTTTGTCTTATTTCAGGTAAATCCTGTTCGTTTGTAGCATGGGACTCTACTGAAAGATAGTTTAATTTGGGTGGGGATTTATTAAATCCAAATAATAACTCGAAAGGACTCTTGCCAGTATTTTTAGAAATAGTACAATTTAAAGCTAATTGAACTTCACCGATAACATATTTCCAGGATTTATTTTCATGATTCTCAGCAACGGTAAAACAATTAGTTAAAACGGACATTAGACGCTCTACTTGCCCGTTAGCACGGCAAACGCCGCTAGCAATTTCATGGAATTCAATACACCATTCCTTACAAAGATTTTGAAAATCTTGACCTGTGAAGGAGGTGCCTTGATCCGAGATAATGCGTTGCGGTGTTCCGAATGTGTGGACAAAACTTCTGAGGGCTTCGCAAGCAGATCGAGATGTTAAGTCTTTGACAGCTGTTAAGTGGCAGAACTTAGTGAAAGCATCGACTTAATCTATCACATATTCCTTGGACATCCTACCACCAGTCAGTTTACCACTAGTATCAATGCGAATGGTATGAAAAGGTTTTGCAACTTTATCTATGTGATGTAACGCTGATTGTTTTTTACCAGAAGGATTTTTATTAATTTTGCACGGTAAACAATGGTCTACATAAGCCCTTACCGATGAAGACATATTTGGGAACCAAAAATGCTCACGAATTTTAAACAAAGTTTTTTCCCATCCTAGGTGTTTTAATTCATCATGAAATTTTTGAATTATTTGCCAACGAAAGTTTTTGGGAACAATTACGCGATTAAAAGTTTTACCATCTAATTGAAAATTTTTATACAACAAATTGTCTTTGTAGGTGAAAGATGACCAAAGATTAGCTTCAATGGTATCGTTCTCAATGGACTCTATAATTCGGTTTATGTCAGAATCTAATCTTTGTTCAGCTTGCAGCCATTCATCACTCACACGCGTGACATTCACTTCCTTGCAGTTCGTGGGGTTACGGCTCAAATAGTCTACGTGCGGAATTCTTTCACCCTTTCGATACTCTATCTCAAAATCGAAGGTTTGCATATACGCCCACCACCTATGGACACGCGGTAAAAGCTCTCGTTTGTGACGTGATGCCTTTAACGCGTTGCAATCAATCACGACTTTGAATTCTCTACCAAGTAGATAATGACGGAAATGTTTAAGCGCCCTGAACACCGCTAGCGTCTCCAGTTCATAACTATGGTATCTACTTTCTGCGTTCGAAGTCCTTTGACTGAAATAACCTATAACTTTTAATTGATTATCAAACTTTTGAAATAAAATAGCGCCATATCCGATCGAGCTCGCATCAGTGTGTAGTTCGATCGGCTTACTAGGGTCAAAAATCGTTAATACAGGTTCGGAAGTCAAATAGCCTATCACAGTTGCATGAGCTTTTGTGTGTTCAGTAGTCCATATCCACTTAGCGTCCTTTTTTGTAAGGCAGTATAGAGGCGCCATAATAGAGGAGAAATTAGGTACAAACTTTCGGAAATACCCAGCGAGACCGTTAAATTGACGTAACTCCTTCACATTAGTTGGTAAGGGTGCGTTAGCTAAAGCCTCTATCTTCTTAGGATTAGGTTTAATGCTATTGTTGCCGACAATGTAGCCTAGGTATTCTACTGAAGATTTGAGAAAGGTGCATTTCTTCCAGTTAAAAGCAAAACCTGCCTTTGATAGTGCAGATAACACCAGATCAAGGTCACGAAACGCATCCTCCTTAGTTTTTGAAAAAATTAGGACATCGTCGATATAAACCAATGCTACCTTATCTTTTAACCCTTTAAGCGCCTTATTAATGGCCCTTTGGTACACAGAAGGTGCGTTGCAAAGCCCAAACGGCATTTTAAAATATTCCCATACACCGTCCGGCGTAATAAACGCGGTTTTTTCAATGTCCGCCTGGGATGCCATCAAAATTTGATGGAACCCAGAGGCCATATCTAAGCTTGAAAAATGAGATGCTTGCCCAAGAGCATCAATTTGTTCCGATATCAGCGGCAAAGGGTAACTATCACGTACAGTGTTGGAGTTAAGCTCCCTATAATCGACACAAAGGCGGTCAGACCCGTCCTTTTTCTTTACTAGCAATGCGGGGCTAGAAAAAGGAGAGGAACTTTCGCGGATTATACCTTTACTCTCTAAATCAGCAATAATATCTCGCATAATAGTGCGTTCGGAAGGGGCTAGTCGGTACGGATGTCGCTGTACGATTTTATCGGGATTCTTAAGTTTAATTTCCATGGTACCTGTATTGACGGTAGTTTGAGAATTTCCACTTGTAAAATTATTCTTGTATACTGCCAATACGGACTTCAACCTATCAATGTCGTTAGATTGGGTCAAGTCAGTGTTAATTTTATCTAACTCTGCATCCATGTTCAAATTTCGGCACATATTAACACTAGCATCGCGTATAATTTTAGCGCCATCGCTATTGAGAGTAAATATTAATCCAGGGGTTTTAAAAATCTCTCTTCCTAAGATTACGTCATACGGTAGTAAGTGTGAATCGACTATCACAAACGTGACCTTGGTATGTAACCCGTCAAACTCAGCAAATGTTGTCATTTTACGAAATGAAAAACATGGCACCGAACCAATACCTGAAAGACGAGTAAACGAAACCTCCTTCTTATCGGGTAAATAATCAGCTATTTCCTTTTTAATCAATGAACATTCTGAACCACTGTCAATGAGTGCTAGTAAAGTATAGCCACCAATACACGTTTTAATCAAAGAGTCATTGGAAGATGAACAAACGTTAACCGATTTCGTCTGTAATTTGGAATCTTTAAAAATTTTTGATTTTTCATCGCGCTGTTTAGTAAAACAAGTAGATTCAGAATGTCCAGTCTTATGACAATAAGAACATTGAGTAACATTTTGCTTATTACTAGGTTTATCGACTGACATGCAAGAATCGGGGTCCTCACGCTTATTTTTATTACGCAACTGTAAACAATGTCGCTTCAAATGGCCGGTCTTATTACAATAATGGCAGCGACGCTCGGGAAGTGGCTCGCCTAGTCTTTAAAATTTTAATTTTAGGGTACGTATTTAAATGTCTATCAAATGCCACAAAATTGGTAGGCGTGTTTTTAAGTAAATCAGTGCGTACCTGAACGTCTGTGATGCCGGAGGTCACCACCTCAATTTTGTTAGACTCACCCCAACCGGTATCCAACCGACCCTATCAGCGCCATTTTGTTAGTTGAATACTCGATGTACGTCGCCGCCTGGTCGCTCGTGTACTCCACCATGTCGCGAAACAAGTCGTAGAATCTCCTGGTCGAAATAAACTGCTGTGTGAGCCGCTCCTTTAATTCTTCCCAAGTCTTGCACAGCGGGTACGAACGTGCTGCCCATTTCTTGGCACGGCCCTGCAGGCGAATAAAAGCCGCATTCCTGGTTTCATAATCCGTCCACGAGTTGCGCTGTTTGTGGTTCTCAATCTCGTCGCACCATTGTGCCGCAGTGGATTGACACTCGTCCGGATCAAAAGAGGGTAGATAAATTTCGCTAGCTTTCAGTTTTCTAGATTCTACGGCGCTTGTTGGAGACGATTTGGAGTTTTGGAGGCCCGCCATCATATTTTGGAAGAACACAGCCCAGTTTTTAGGTGAAGGCACTGAATTTCCTTTGTTCTCCGATGTTGAGGGACCCGCCACATTGTCACCTTGATCTTCGCGTTCCGGCCGAAAATATTCTTCGTTTTGAGTAGTAGCCATTGCGGTAGGCATGTGAGATGATTTTGAGATCAATCCCGCCGCTGCTGTCGCAGATTCGAATGGATTAACATCCGCACGGTCGCCATCGGTGTCCGACATATTTAAATTTTATCACTTTAAACACAGTCAGTGCGCACGACCGGCGCAGGCGTTGTTCTCAGAGCAAGTGAAGTCTCGACTAATGAACAAACGCACCACTGACAGTTATAATGACGTTGACAACTGACAAGTTATCAAGTTGACAGCTGACAGCTGAAGTCTGTACAGTACTTCCGGTACAATTAATTTTTAAATTATTTATTATCTCTTACATATATTATATTATATGAAATGAATGAATGAATGAATGAACCTTGACCATTTTTGTAACTATGCATTTCTGGATTTCTATTTGATTTATTTTCTTGTTTCGGCTTTTTTAGACCCCTTCTTTTTACGTAGTCGGTTTATAGTTTTTTAAACTTATTTTTTTTCAACATTTGCAAGCTGCAACTTTGACAAAACATTATACTATATTATTATTAATAATAAATTACTTTATCATACAGGTCTTCTAACAGACATTCCATTTTTGGAGTAGCATGTGCCTTTGTACATAATTTATTTCTAGTTTTAAGTAATGTTTGTCAACCTTTTTCTGTGTACATAAATTGTGAAGTAAATAAATAAATATTTTCAGCCAAGCCGACATCGTCTGAATCCAGATATATTCAAACTTTTTTTTCTTTGTATACAGACGATAAGGTTAATTAATCACTTAAATGTCAGAAGAAACTTTCGAGAGCGGCGCCTGCGCCTGCGCCGTCGCCGTGTTTGCTTTCTGTCAAGTGAGTAAAATCGCAGATGCTAGAACTGGTTTCTATTGCATGGGCGTATTTAGTTTAACAAAAAAGGTGTTTAACCCTGAACTGGTACCATAAATTTAATGAATTTAATTTGCATGGCGGGATATTTCCGGTCCGAATGAAACTCGATATGAGATTAACATAACTGTTAGCTGTCGCGTACAATAGTCATTGATTGAAAAAGTTTCGTTTTTTTTAAAGTTAGACAAAATACACACAACAAAAATCTAAGCAACAACAACCAGGTAACAATAGATAGACCTGGTTCTAGTAGATTTAAAAAGAATAGAATCACAAAAAATATTTTACCGGAAAATTCCTGCGGCACCCTGAATGTTACCATGACAAATTTCGATGAAATGAAAAATGACTCACCACTCAATTTTTTCGATAAATTCTGAAGCACAGCAACAGCACAGAATGATAAAAGTACGAAAGTAACAAATTGTTATATCGACGCAAAACTTAGAAGATCAAGAAAAAAATGTTACCCTTTATTTTCACGAAAACAAAACACGATCGAAAAGTTTTATTAAAAAAATCGGTCAGTACATACTTCATAAAACAGAAAAGATTGTATACTTCAAGAGTATGTTTTAAAACAAAAAAGGAAAAAAAAATAGCATCTTCGTTTGGAACTGTTAGATTTGGTGTACCACAAGGCAGTGTACTCGGTCCATTATTATTCTTATTGTATATAAACGATTTACCGACTCATATGCTTTATCCAATTGTTCTTTTTGCAGATGACAGCACTCTAATAATAAAATGTACCAATAAAAATAGATATGAAATTGACATTAATAATGCACTCAAAGATTTTATTAATTGGCTAAAGAAAAACAATTTAATTATCAATCTAGATAAAACTAAGATCATGCACTTTTACCAAAGAATACCAGACAAAGACATGAATGTAAGCTATAAAGGACAATCTGTTGACAAAGTAACTACTGCAGAATTTTTGGGAATAATATTTGATAGTCAGCTGAAATGGAAAGCTCATTCTGACAAAGTCTGTAAAAAACTCAGCTCCGCTGCCTACGCATTATATAGTTTAGCTAAGAAGGCTAATATTGATACGGTACTGACAGCATACCACAGTTTAGTTGTTTCAATATTAAGGTATGGAGTAATATTCTGGGGCAACTGTAGTGAGAGCGAAAATATATTTAAAGCACAAAAACGTTGCATAAGATGTATTGCTAATATAAAAGCTACCGACAGCTGCATGCCTCTATTTAAAAAATATAAACTCTTAACTTTCCCTTGTCTATATATTCTGGAAGTAGCTATTTTTGTGAAAACAAACATCCACTTATTCCCGACCTTAAAAGAAACCAGAATTAGGAGCACAAAACTACGATCCAATTACGAAGATAAATTGTGCACAACTGGATACAAAACTGCTTTGTTAAAAAAAAGCATTATCTGTATGGCTCCTCACATTTATAATCATATACCAAAAGTTATTAAGGAACAAGCTGTAAACAAATTTAAAAGGAACCTCAAAGAAATGCTTAATGAAAAGTGCTATTATTCTGTATCCGAATTTCTAAATGACAAGACGTTAAATAATTAGTTGATAGTACTAGATGTGACTTTTACTTCAATTTTAGACAAGGATATTGATTATGAATTATTTAGGTACTAGATATGTTAATTTAAATCGCATGTTTTTCTTCTACACATATACTATCTAATGTTAACATAATACGATTTATGGTCTGAAGTTTTAAATAATATGTAATAGCTTAAACAATTTGACAACGATAAAATTTTGCATGCCGTAAAGGCAGAATGCATAAGGCTCTGAAAAATACTGTAACATCTTACTATTGTACCTGCATTCTAAGCAAATAAACGATCTATCTATCTATCTATCTATCTATACCAATCTACCTAATTTGCTGAGAAAATAATAAAATAAATTATCAAAAATAAACATACAGTTTCTGTGAACGTTGCGTGTTGCTCAGTATTTTTCGATGTGTCTGTGATAGACTTTCGACGATGTTCATGATTAAAAATTCATTAATTTCTTGCCTTAAACGTATTCCTACCTATAAAATATGCTATAAGAGTTTATTTAAATAATTATTTTGCATTTCGTCCACACATTAGGTAAATGAAACGAAATGATTGCAAAAATTAAACTGTTTATGTGGATACGAAATATAACAAGTTATTATCTGGATTACAACTCAATAATTAGCTCGTCTTTTATGGAAACTCATTATAAAGACATCGTAAAGTACTTTGAAACCAGGTGCCAAGACTGCCAAGTAAACATGAGGTAAACAATTTTAAACTGAATTCGGTATCAGAATGGTCGATTAGTCATAGTGTCGTGGGCGGAAAGATTTTATTGTTAATAAAAACAGAGCAATTTTGAAATCCAATAATCATATTAAAATTTGAATTTTAAATACTGTGCGGTGGAACGCACCGTTTGATTTTGTCTTCAGAAGTATGAAAGAACATGAAAATATAATTAAATTCCTTATATTGAAAACTGTTATTACTTATTTGTGCAGGTTTAGAGCCTAATCGCCAATAACCGTAAAAAAAATAACATTTTGAAGGTCAATTTTCCACTATTTTCGATATAATCCCGTTTCGGTCCACGCGCTGACTCATCCTGTACGCGTCAGTTAATACGTGCGCGCGCGAGCAGGACAACGCGAAAATCCAAAGGAGATTTAACCGATAATATTTACGAGAATTACCCTCCAGATTACAAATTAATTTTCGCAATAGGACATAATATGTTTATGTATACATACTAAGTATGTTGCAATTTTCATCATTTACAAAATTCATTGTTTATGTTGGCAAACAAATTGTACATGACAGCTATTAGGCACATATATTACGTAAATCTAATCCCGCCAACACAGAGCCTTGTGAGTCAGAAACTGATGATTATAAATTAGCATCTTGTATTGCGACAGTCAACGGAAATGACTTGCGCGTCGCTCATCCCTCTTTATCTACAAACAACAAACTGAATTGTATGCTAAATGTGTTTAGATAACATCTTATAATGTCCCTAAGTACCGTTGGCGACGTATCTAGATTTTTCTTATCTCTGGTTTCGTAAAAAATTATTGTCAGTAAAGATGGTCTATGGGTAAAGACAGTGCTACAAAATTATGCCCTTCTTCCTCCAACAAGCCGTAAGAGTCAGTTCACACCGCGACGATACGCGGCGCTGCTTTTTTAAGATAGCTATTTAAAATTGAACTCTATTCACTAGATAAAAAGGTACACGATTCATATATATCAGTCATACACTGCATATGCGCTGTGCAGCGCGGTGAAACCTGATATTCGAACTCATACAATTTTATTAATTACACTAGAAGATACAATGAAACGTGTTACGTGTATCTTCTAGCTAGTATAATTAATAAGTCGGGTATCGTTTTGTTTCGGTGTGAATTAACCCTAAGTCGGCAGACTCATTGATTTTATTCGTTACACCTGTATTGTTCTCCTAAGTCCTACGTAGCAGTCGTCAGCCAGCTTTATCAAATTGAAGTCAGCATCAATCGGAAACACATGAAAATATCTCTATTCATTCCGGAGCTCGATGCCACAAATATACAGACACGCTAAATTTATTATATCCCTCTTTTGTAGAAGGTTAAAAAGATCAAACGTTTAATGAGTTAATATATAAACTATAAAATTAATTGAGTGGTTTTTTTGTATGATATGCAAAACCAACAAGGAGATAAATAAACAAAAAAAATCCATTAGCTTTTCTTACATATCTTTATTGATGCCAGTTATTAGATTTTTATAAGCGGTACGAAAGATAAAGAAGATCGTAGTCGATAAGAGGAATTAAGTCGATTTCATTAAATGATTTAATAGGCAAAGAGGTTTATATTTAATAGGCAAACGACGACTTCTACTTATTTGTTTATTATATCCTAAATATGAAAATCTATAAGAATTCAATCCCGTCAAATGTAGTTTGTAGCTGTTTTTTCTTTCAAATCTGGTTACCTTGGTTGCAATATGAAATATCATAGTGGTTGCGCTAAACGTTAAGCTTATAGAAAACTATCATTATTACCACTGACCACTAACAGTTCTACCCATTTTTTCTGGGGATTGGGATTCACCTCAATGCAAAGAGATGCGCAGATATGCAGATATGCTCACGATGTTTTCTTATAGAAAAAAGCTATACGAAATATTATTTGTCATTCCAGAATGTTTTAAGTATACATAATACATTTTAAAATATGCATTAACAATATAAATAGCAACTCAATATTCGGCGTTTATTCTAATGAATGTATATCACGAATTTTGTCCGTCTATATGTTTGTCAGTGTCAGGTCGCCGGCGCCATACATAAAAGTTCTGGTTTTTGTAAACGGCCGCAAGATTGTGACGGCTGCGAGATTGTGTAATTTTAATAGAGTACGACGAACATAGAAATGCCTAGAAACGCTATTTGGAGATTTAAATTAGTTAAAAACGTTACACAGGTTCGCTGGCTAGATTTGTATGATATGAGTTATACAATTTCAATATTTCCGTTATTTTGCAAAAGAAATAACTTTTTAAGGAAAATGTTTTCCTCAAAACGTAGCATTTTGGATAACATTAACTGCGAATGGAACACGACAAGGCTCGAGAAGTGACGTTATTCAATCTGATTAGTGTTTTGTGTTTGGTGAATGAATAAATAATTAATTTCCCAGTATAAATGAACATTAATAAATATTTCTAAATATATTAATAATAAGATAAATACCATATTTTAGTATTTCTTTACTATAGTCATCATACCTATTGTAAGTAAAATCTGTAATTCAAATGTCTCTGTAATGAAATTTCAAATTATATTAAAGTAAACTTATCATCCACCTAAAATTTAACAGAGGGCCGAAAAAGGCTACTTTAGGTGTTTCATTTTATATATTTTTTTCATATTATGTGCGCCATTATACGTATATCTATTGAAAACTGTCAAAGTGGATGTTTTCTAATATGACGAAATCAGATGATTCGTTTAGCCCTTTTTACAATTTCACGATTTTTGTATGGAAAAAAATATATGGAACATAATAAAAATAGGTATCTACTTTGTAACACAATCTAGTACAACAGACATCGTTGACAGCAACTGTTGTTGAAAAACATATCCACTGTTTCTAAAACACCTAATGAATATTCATTTTTTAACCGACTTCCAAAAAAAGGAGGTGGTTATACGTTCGGCTGTATATATTTTTATTTTTGTATATCTGTGGACTGATTTTCAAATTATTTTTTGATATAAAAGGTATAATCCCAAATTGGTCCTCTTGACATCAAAGTGGTGACCAGATGATGGGATCCATGAAGATTCGAATGACTCCTCGAAATTTATATGGACACTTGCTGATTTTCTGAAGTAGTCCAAGCATATGCTACCAAAGAGTAAGATTTTGCACCAAGGTATATGGATACAAAAGTGCTGAACAGAACTCCTGACTCCTTATAGATACATATTTGGGGATTTCGGTGTTGTTTAAAGAACTGCAAGTCAGGAATCAGCATCATCATCACCACCATCTTCACACAACAACACAAATATTATGATGACATAGGTACTCACTACTCATAAGAGTTTTGTGCACCGATATATTGAAATATTTTTAAACCGATATTTTGCTATTGCCAAAATTATATTCGTGATCATCATCATCATTATAATATATTTAATGCTTACTGCTACATTTTTTAATAGATATTAATAATTATTTAATAATTTAGTATCCAATCATTATCATAACTGGTGATTGTTTATTAGGTCTATAGATCGGTAATGCTTATTTGGGGAAATACCACTGCCTCTCAGAAAGCTGGCAAAAGAGTGAGAATATCGGAGGCTTTTATGTATTTAAAAGGCAAAGCTGATGTATAAACGCACAGCCCAAACCCTTAAGGCTAGAAATTTGAAATTTTGCACACGTATTTCTCATATGACGTAGGCAACCACTAAGGAAGGATTTTTCAAAATTCAACCCCCAAGTTGGTAAAATAGGAGATTTAAGTTTGTGTGAAACTTTTTATTCAATCGACATATTTGCATGAAATTTTGTATGAATTGAGTACGGAAAAAATAATGAATTACGTATTAAATATTATTATTCATAAATTTACGTATGAGTTATGTATAGAAGGTTAAGTTTGCTGGTACCGACTTCAAAAATATTAAGATTGAGTAGAGAAATAGTTAAAATTTTAGCCGAATTTAAAAGGGCAATTACATATTTAGAAAATAAGTTTCATTTCACACTTTTTTGTGCATTTTTACTTTGGAAGTCGTTCTAATACGTGCTTTGAATTACTTAATAATATATTGGATGGATCACTTAATAGCTTGTTCTATGTAGTGATAGACTAGAAATTACTCGCAATCAATCTTACGAATTTACTAGTTTTATATCCCGAGGGTAGTTTGCTCGGTTATATTGGGCAATTGACTAATACGTACTTATATTATTTTACTTTAAGATTCAACGGTTGAATATTGAATATCGACTGAACAAAGTATTAATTAATATAGAAAAATTCTAACAAAACGTCCAGCTGGGAATTTTATAACTTTGCCATTAAAGATACCAAAGATAGATTTAAAAAAAATTCAATCAGAAGATCTTACCTTGTATGTAGTAAGATTACAAACAATCTTTCTACATATTATGAAATGATAAAAATGAATTTAAAAAATGTAGATATTTAAACCATGTAGAATTTCTTATTAACAAAATTCGTTATGTTTATATACATTTTATCGGCTTTATATTATTAATAAATATGGAAGGAGATGCATAAATCTATAAAAAATTAATGTTCTAACTTCATACTTCAATTTAAGTTAGCTTTTACTTAAAATCTAATATTCTTCTCTCACTGGCACAGAAATTGGCGTCGCCTTCTTTTTTATGGCCCTCATTACAGTCTCCTTAATCTTTACTAAATTGTATTTGACTTTTGATCACAATTTTCATTTAAATATCGTATATTAAAAAGGTAACTGCACGGGGCGCTCCTAAACGGGTATGCAAATTCCCTTGTATGTGTGTTATACGCACACCACACATACACGCTCCATTCATAAGTCTATCTAGCTATGAATTAATCGCAACATTTGAATATGTTTACTCTGACAAAGGAAACGGCCATTGAGAAAAACTCGCCCAAAACTGGTTCCGCATGTGTCAATGAACGAAGGCATTTCGGACGCGCTGGGTGGAGCCCGCACGGACGTGTGGCAGTCTCAATTGATGTAGAACCAGTCAAGTGAATCGTCGAAGTCATTACAATAATAATTAATAATATACACCGAACATAATGTCAATAAATTCCAATAGTTTTCCTCGTATATACTGGATATTATTTCTTGGATTTTCGACTAAATACAATTAGCAGTAAGCGTTAAAATTAAGATCAAAATAAGGTAACACAGTATCTAATTAATAAACCAAACCTACATACAATACCTATATATACAATACCTCTATACAATACCTATATACAATACCTCTATATACCTATATACAAACGTACTACAATTTACAAAGGCTAGAAAAGGAGAGGAATTTCATAATCTAAGTAAAACATAAAGCCACACTATTAAAATTTGGAAACCATCAAGTTTTAATAAAAGTTTTAAGCGAGGTTTTTTTACCAGAACCTATTTACACTTTTTACATAAACACCTAAAATTTAAATACAAATAGACACATTCCCATGTGAATGTGATAAACGAAATATTGACAGATTTTTCAACCTCAAAACAATATTAGTATAGATTACCAAATACTGTTAGCACAACATTGCAGTCTGTGAGGGAGCCAAGTGCCAAGTCGCTAAAAACGACCATTCAGGCGATCTATTAGCACAAGCATAGTTACTTTGTGTAATAATATGACGTTAAAGTTTACACTAAAATAAGGGCTGCTAGCTTTTCTTATCCTTATATTGGTATATTAATTATGAAATATAATGTATAATAATTATATGTTATTTACAATGAACCAGAGGAATAGTAATTGATTAAATTTAATTTTTTTTTGTATTATATTTACTTTTGGCCCAAAGGCAAAATATTTGATTCATTGTGTTATTTACTATTTGGTAACCCTAGTCAAGATGTAGAGAAACTATGACTTTTTGTTTCGTAGTCTCAACTCATTAGTACGGGAAGCACTAACGAAGTAGACAAACTGTGAAAGTGGATTACGCTAATCTTAATGTTTTGCAATGTAGTTTATGTGCCAGCCTCATTAATACTGACACGTTAAAACTCTCTCTAAAAATGCGATCGATATTCTTATCGATCTATCAAACCAATCAACCGATAGTCTATCTGTAAATACTGGATTGAAATGCTGGACTGGTTATAAAATCTAAGACCAAAGTTTCAATATTATGGATATTAGGGTATGTGTATTACTTTATGAGTAGAATTTTGTGTAATTGTGAGTTTAATATCTCTATGTAGAGGTCTATAATATTCGATAGAAAAGCGGAACCATTTCGAGAACATCATTTCATACTTCATACTTTTTAATGCATTCAATGCATGCCAAATCATTTTATACTTTTTAATGCATTTTTAAGAATGTTATTGCTTTTAGTTTGGTAGTAGGTTTATATTTTTTTGTTTAAAAATAATTAATTAACCAAAAGACTCTCAAAGGAAAATTCTTTAAATACTACTAAGAGTTATGCTGAGCATTATACAAACATCTTGTTTTTAAAATGATTATCTTATCCGCAGTGATCGCGGCTTCCCATCTTCCTTACTTATTTATTTTGATGACCATCTGTTAATCTTGTGAGTCAGAATTCAAATGATAAATGTGGCTTAGCCTCTAAATGTTTCCGCTTTTATTACCTACACGTATGAGAGTACGGTTTAAATCTTATTAAAATTTGAAGATTCGAATAATTTAATGCCTCAAATAATGGAACCAAGTACAAATATTTTTAAAAGTTGAGGAAACTCTTTTATTATTATTCATACTAGGTATATTTTATACCTATTATTATAGGCTACTTTTTAATCTAATACAGACAGAATTTTATAGTACCAAAATCGAGGTGGTAATAATGGTTAAACGATATTCCGAGTTTCATAAATACTTCACCTAATATTACTAAACAAGGAGGTAATTAATATAATAGATAAATAAATAAACTCACTATCTTGTATTTTGGCAAGACAATAAGTGGGCACGAATAATGAACGAAAGTTGCCGACCTCAGACTACACGTGGGCGGCTGTTGCAAGCCTCGGATAGCATCCATTCACAAAACCTGCGGTGTGGGTGTAGGCGGCGTAGCGCACACATACACTTGCCAATAGAAGCACTGGCTTGTTTTCATACGAAAATAAGGAAATCACCGAATGAAAATGTTACGGATATTATTAAAAGGTCACAGTTTTAAGATTAGGTAGGCAAAATTTGTCATACCTTAATAGCTCAGTTTGTTTTACGTAATATAGATAAAAGGTTATATTTCTAATACTCCACGTATTTTG
This sequence comes from Phengaris alcon alcon, assembly GCA_037179445.1. Taxonomy (NCBI): domain Eukaryota; kingdom Metazoa; phylum Arthropoda; class Insecta; order Lepidoptera; family Lycaenidae; genus Phengaris; species Phengaris alcon. The sequence goes on from JAYRCH010000112.1 coordinate 1,010,612, forward strand.
ATCCTTATCTAAATTGTAATTATCTAACTGAATACCAACACAAAAGTAATATATCACTCTAACGTTTAAAAATATTTTGACTTGCACATACCAGTAACAAATCGCATAAATTCCAAAGATTCTGTGTATAATGTAAACTCGTAAATAAGGAAAGTTATTCGAACGATTCCACCACAGTAAGCTATCCAATATGAGTTTTTTAGGCTAATTTCGAATGCCAAACAAAAAATATTCGAAAGTCACGCGGGGGGCCGTACAATATAATAATTTATACCATAAAATGAACATAATGCGTACATAATTTGATTAAATCGCTAATTCTGAACAATAAAACTTGTATAACAATAATCATTTTCTTTTTATCTACATTATAATTTCCTATTCCAAGTATATTGCCTCGTAGTAAGAAAGTAAGTTAATAAAGAAATAGAAAATTGATTTATATTTTTTATGATCTCCAGAGATAAATCAGCAATGGATTCGGTAATGGTTAGCTTTTTACCTTTTCATTTTAACCTGTTACATATTGCTTCGTTAAATGTTTATTTATATGACACCAAAGCGAAGTGAACTAAAGAGCAATTTTCTAGCCTACATGCATTTTAAGTGGAAAAAGCGAGTGCAATAGAGATTGTGCTGGACATGGACAGCGACATTCTCGACAGCTAGTTACGCGATAAACATCTAACACAGCTTCTTTATTGAACCACTCACGCTTATATTTCCAAATAGATGGACCATAATATAAACCAATTTAGTGGCAGGGCTCGAATGTGGCAGATTATGAAAGTTTATAGCGCGGATTGCCTTCGATGTCACGACCGAGCCAAATTCGTCGCGAACTCGCGCACAAAGCTTACGCGACTTTCTATAACAAACGGGTCAAACACATTAATACGGATTATCATTAAATTTATATTTATTACGGAGTTATGAAATGTATGATTTCAATTACAAACATTTTTATTGCATTTCGTATTGTGATTACTTAATGCGCGTGCGATTGGTAAATATTTTTGGATAATGCAACTAGAGCTTTTTTGCTTTCATGACTGAGTTTTTGTTGAATTTTAAAAAGGTACTTTGGTAAAATTTTACTTTGACTGTCATTAAAAATTAAATTTTGAAATTCATTGTTACACCCTACCTACACTTTTATTTTCCTTATACTAAATTTACAAATAGGGGAGACGACTAGGTACATTTAGAATATTTAATTTATATATTAAGAAATTTTGAGGCATGTATTAATTTGATAAACGTAAAAAATATAAAATATTTGATGTGTAGTTTATTAATAAGATACATCTAAAAATACAAAAAAGTTGAAAAAGTTTTTGCTAAATTAGTAAAAAAAACCTACATTATTAGTTTACTAATTACTCACGTACATCATCACACACTAGAACATATATTATAGTAAGTATGAACTAAACACAAATTTCTGAGATATTTAGAAATATTTTCCTGTTTTCATACATCGTGACGTCACAGTTAGATACGACAAGTTCTAATCTTCATTAATGCAATAAAAAATTTGTCGTCTAGCCTATTATAGTCGAAACGGGTAAGTTAGTAAACTAAAATAACTCTAAGTTATTTTGTGAATGTGAAGTTAAAATGAGTGTAACGAGATCGTTAATAAATAAGAGATTATCCGTCGGTTACATCTAATCCGGTGTTTACATTACCTCATATTCCGAGAGCGTTTTAGGGCAACAACAACGCTTAGGCCCTTTTACGTACAGGACGTATATTTAACCGAGGATTAAGTACTATTTTAATGAAATTTAGAATCTTGTTTTATAAACTAATTATAAAATTGATTTGAGCTAATAATATTTTAGCTAAATTCAAGTTTATTAAGAAATACGAAAAAATGTTCTTATCTGTAAAAAATCGTACGTTACTTAATATTATATTTTTTACGTATAGGTACGCCAATGTTTGAATAATATAGACTGAAGTTGAACGAGATCTCAAAGGCCTAGATAACTGATAGGAACTTCATTGAAACAAATAAATATGGCAGTGATTTTGGCAATACTCCGTACTAGTAGATAATTTAAACCATCAGCTGGCAACCCTAGCGTCAAGGGATTGTTATCAGAGCTAAACTGTTAACATATTGGACCGCCCGGTTACGCAATTTATTGTTTGACTATCGTTTATTTATCTACGCGTTATATATGACAGATCTTGTTAGGGCGATATTGGCGGTTTCCGTCTAACTCCCGGTGCAGACTGCCCACAAGCGACTGCAACTTTTGCAAAAAATTCAAATGACTGGCGATCGCTACGTGAAAATCGATTTACAATATGAAGCGGCTTTCAGACTACGCTATAATATAATAGCATATAGTATATAGCTTATAAAATAACAATATCGCGCACCATACATTGTTATGAACACAACACACTGTACTGTACTACATATTATTGGCTTACTATACGCTATAAAATAGTGCGATACCCTGAGTTCATGCTGGGCTATATTGCGCGCCACGCTCCTCCTCCTCCCTCACCCCCGGCCGTCTCGCAAGCGAAACGAGCGAGACAACCATACTGAGCTTGCTATATACTATAAATGCTTGCGATAATATCGCGTAATGTGAACGCCATGCTATATAGTATAGCATTAGGTCCTATTGCTATACTATATAGCAAAATAGTATAGCGTAGTCTGAAATGAGCTTTGTCATCTAGATTTCTCGTCGGTGCACGAAATCTGTCTCAAAATCGAAGGTGCGGGATGTAGAGTAGCGTGACAGAAGCAATAGACGTCTTGGATCAACTGGAGCGACGACATCGCTGATGCATATAGCGGATCTCCGATACACGCACCCGAACTGTACAAAATAGAAGAAAAAGCATATCAATAGACTGTTGCTGGCCACCGATGAGTAGTGACCGGTCGCGGTCGCAAGTAGCGCGTTTGCGCTGCGCCTAAACCTGTGATTGTTTGAATGCAAATGCCGGATTGTAAATATACCGCCTGTCTGATTAGCTATCTAGAACTATCTAGAAGTTGCCATTTATCGAAACCAATATGGTTTAGTTTTAATGTTGCAGACGGTTTTGGTAGTACTTAGTCGAGTTTATGATTTTCTGTTGCCTGAGTGATATTAAGTTCTTTGTAGGACCGTCTCTGCTGTAATGATGTCTGTGTCAACGCCAACCTTTTGTATCTTGCTCTTGAAATAGCTATTAAATGTATTATTATATATTAAATATTCGTTGAAAGTTATTTATAGACTACTTACAATACCTTCAACGATTTCTATATTCCATAGTAAAATGTAGAGCATATTAAACTGGGTTTGATGCAAAAGCTAATCATTATGAGTTCATCATTTAAGCGTTGAAGAGCCATGTTTCGGCACGAATGGGCCGGCTCGACCGGATAAATACCACGGCCTCACAGAAAACCAGCGTGAAATAACGCGTGCGTTGTGTTTTGCCAAGTGAGTGCGGTTACCGGAGGCCCAAAGGGGGTTGGGGATTTTAAGGACCAGGAACGCAAGTGTGCAACACCAGGGGAGAGTTACTGGTGTTGCGAGTATCCATGGGCGGCAGTAATCGCTTACCATCAGGCGATAGTCTGCTCGTTAATAACTTGAGTAACTGATATTAGTTAATGATAATCGAATACCAAATTTTATCAAAATTATGAATTTATAGCTGCCGTTATCGTTATTCTTAGCGAATTCATCTTACAAAATATAATTCTCTGTGTCCATTCGAACCATAACTTAGGTGGTAATGTGGACGTGAGGCCATTATATAAAATAAACTGGCTATTCAGCCAACAATTATCCGTCTAGTTGAACGCTATCAGCAGATCTACAGGTCAAAATCTCGTAACCTTTGCCGTTATGAGAAATAGGCTTAGCTGACCATACGTAAATCTAGTTGTTTGTTTTTATTTGGCATTTCCTATGTTGAGTCTAGGTGTTTACTCTATTTACTATTGGTTACATTAGAATATTTGATTCGTTATAGTCGGTATACTATGGCCTATAAGCCTTTGTAAAGTTCAATTTCATATTAAATATGCTTAGTTCGATAAAGCAAAGGTATTTAAGATGTTATAATATAGCCGAATAGATTGAGATATATGGCCAGGCGCAAGAAAATCATTATCTGATAATACTATAATGTATCCAAAATCCGAATTTTGTCACGAATTTATTGTTTATTAAGCTCGCTGCTTTAATATTCTCTACAATACGATGCTAATGAAAATAAATAAATGTTTTTATTATATTATTAATGTATTAAATGAATTTGACGACCTCTGTGGCTCAGTGGTTAGCGCATTGGCGCTCAAGCCGGACTGTGCACAGGAACAAAAAGGTTTCTGTATTCCTGGGTCATGGACGTGTATATATATATAGTATAAAATTAAAAGCATTAAATATATTTCCGTTGTCTGGTACCTGTATGGTAACACAAGTTCTTCGGATACTTACCTCGGCACAGGGTCTGATTGGCGTGGTGTGAATCGTCCATAGGTATTATTATTACTATTATTATATTGAGTGTATAGCTAATGTTTTACTTTCATCAAGATAAACTGCGCATGATGCGCTGTTATGAATGAGCCTCAACTCACTGAGTCACGGTCCATTCAAGAGCCGCCCCCGCCGCACGCGCACGCGCACGCGCACGCGCTCGCAATGCCAATACTATTGTTTAATACAGCCTCTCACTTCCTGCATAAGCTCATATTTAATTTTGAGTCTAATAACCGTCGGTGCCATGAAAAGGTCAGATTTCTGGTGTAAGATTTTAGCGAATAGGGATAATGATCGTCAGACCCGGAGGCAGACAAATTTGTTGTTTTATTCGTTGCCATTAAAGTTAGGAGACCGAAATAGTGGATATCTATAAAAATCAATGATATGAATAGTATTATAAATAATATATACATGTTATTACAGTCAGTTTAGCTTGGTATAGTGGATTAATATTCTTTAGTTTTCTTGTCAGGCAATCAGACAAACGCCCTTCATTTTCCTACTTTTTATCTACGGCGAAACCAAATGGAAGGGTTAATGATTTTGGTAGTCTATGTATGGATGTATGTTTGTTCCAACGTAGCGTCTAAGCTACTGATCCGATTGTAATAAATTAGGTGTCAAAAGATTTGTAATAATAGCCGTATAAAGTGTAGTAGCAGTGTAGGCTATGTAATTTACGTAGTCGCGGGTCATAGTTTTTATAAAAAAAATTAAAACACATTTTTCCGTAGGTTTTTTGTGAGAATTAAGGCGAGAGTTTTTAGTAACTTAGTCTAATAATATAATACATTATATTGTAGTTTTAACGTTTTTTATTCGTAATGGCTATTCGTTCTGGCACAAACAGAATACTTGATTAATTATTTCTTAATAATCTTCCCCGACAATATTAAATCCTAATCTAATGTTGGGACATAATGTTATGTAAAGTTATTGATTATGTTTATTATTCGACTTTTTAATGGTTACATCTATTTTTATGTCAACGTCTTCTTAAGTTGGGTTAATATCGTAAATGATTTGGTTTCGACATTACTTTTCCATTGGCGTTTGGCGTTAAGCTAAAATTATGTTACACCCGTGTGCACTTAACAAAAGATATGTAAATCGTCCACTTCAGATATTGATATCGACGAGTTTCAAATTTAGAAGCTTATTTTTTAATAGTTTAGAAAGCAACGGCCGCGACTAATGCGCATTCAGCCCGGGCCTTTAGTCAAGATGCATTCGATAATTTCGACGGCTAAGTTCGAAAACAAAATTTATGGGAGGCATCGCAAGTGACATGTCACTTAGCGATGACTTATGTCAAATCCCATACATTATTAATTTCGAACTTCGCCGTTGAAATTATCGAATGCATCTTTACTGAAGGCTCTGATTCGTAGCATTATCTGTGACGTATGACATATCGTAGCAAAACCAATGTCTGATGGACTTAATAGCATGCGGCAAAAAACGTCTCCTTGACATGTTCTATAGTTCAGTGGGACGTGTAATGAACCGCTGGACACTTTATTCAATAAATCATCCGACGGGTATTACTTAACAAATAACGGTAATTATTTTACCAAGTTATTAAAATAATGAGTGTAAGCACTTAAGATGAAACGTTTGACGGTTTGGTGTCTTAATTGACTTAAACATATACGCTGATAGTGTTACTAATAGCCGACCTTTTGGCCTAATATATTTTAAGGGCCTATTTTCACGTATTATGTTCAACTTGAAAAGTTGCTACATACTTTTATACTTACTTTTATATTATTTTTTGACTCACATTTAGTGCAGTACAGTGGCGAAGGCTGGTTTTCCTTCTTAGGGAAGCCCTAGCCCGTATAATAGGTAGGGATTTGGATCGCTTCGAAAGGTAAGTGGTAAGTGAAGCCGATAGGAAAGGAGTTATGTGAACCCCACGCCACTGGTGCAGTACACATTAGGTGACACATTGCATATACGACCGCCGATGGCCGCTACGGTCGCTAGCGGCCATCGACGGCCGTGAGCGGCGGCGGTTGTGCTCAAGCGAAAAGCGCTGTGTTTTATAGTAATAAAGATAATGTTTAAGATTAAGTATATGACAGTTATGCTGCTCGCCGCTCCGCTGACATTTCAGTGTGAATCGGCCCTTAGGGCGCAATTTAACTAGGCAACCTATTTACAATGTGTCAATATGAATATTATCTATAATTTATTTCTTATCACTAATAAATAACAGATAAGGGTATATATTTCTTATACCGGATCTTGCACTAATAGATATAATGAGTTTTAACGACAGTTGAAATAGGTACAGCGCGACTACGATCTCGAATCTCGATAGCTTTCGGGGATCATTGTTGTCTGTTATTTCCATAGAAAAATGATTTTATTGAATGAAAAATTGCTTTACTGTAAATCATGCCTACCTAATAGGGATATTGCCTAGTGTGGAATATCACATTTTTATAAATTCAATTTTATAATTTTTTGTTAATTAAAGATACATAAATCTAAAAGAAATAGGTATTTAGATTCACGCGATTAAAAATCATAAGCAAATAAAAAATATTGCCCGTCTCTTTCTCGGAAAACGATTTGTTACGTCACAAGTTGCTACCGCCATACATTTTGTAATGACAAATGTATGGCGGGTGCAACTCGTGACGTCACAGGCCGATATATCGCTCTCTTTCATATTGTAAATTTAAATTGTTCGTATCTTCGTTATTATTTAATATATACGAAAATAAATTCTAGATTATTTGTTAACATGTTGTCTAACATCGAATAGACGAAAAAAAAAGATTTTTAGGCAGCATGCCTATTGTGACAATGAAATTAAATACTTTATAAGTGACGGTAATGGCAGCTCGTATTACGTAGTAAGTATATTGTAGTATGTGCCATGTGGTAACGGTAACAAATTAAGACGAAAATAAACATCTCGCCTTTTTACTTCTGACAAATTAAAGAAGTTGGCAAGTCCATACTGATATTATTTTAACAGCCTCCGTGGTCTAGTGGTTTAGAGCTTGGCTCTCGACTCGGAGGTCGTGGGTTCGATTCCCGCATTGGAACAACAAAAAATCTTGTTTCCAAGTTTGGTTAGGACAATGCAGGCTGATCACCTGATTGTCTGACAAGAAAGATGATCCATGCGTCGGATGAGCATGTAAAAAGTCGGACCTGCGCCTGATACCTCACCAGTCGTGTCGGTTATTCGTCCCACTGGGTTACGAGAGTAAAGGAAGAGAAAGTGCTCTTGTGTACTGCGCACACACTTGGGCACTATAAAAAAAACTCCTGCGTAGCTGGCCTGGTTTCAATTAAACCAGCCACCGTCACTGAAATCAGTGTGGGGAGCTATTATTATAAACGAGTAAGTTTGTGTGTATGAATGGATGTTTGTTATTCTTTCACGCAACAACTACTGAACGGATTTTGATAAAATTTGGCATGGTTGTAGATTGTAGTATGTAGTAGTTTAGGCTCTAGCACGAAAAGTTGACAAGTACGTATTCGTAACGTTATCGAAAGAGAATTGTATGAAAATTATGACAGCACCTATACAATTGACATTCGATAACGATACTGTGGCGGACCAATTAGCGCCACAATCCTGAATCGCGCTATTGAAGTTGTCTAAGATCGGCGGTATATATACAACATCTGAAATTCATACAAGTGGGCTTCGGTCTGACCGAGCATAGCACCTCGCTCGGTCGGAGATCCCCCTTTAGGGCATCCACCACCCTTCCCACAATACTAGTGCGTATTTGTCAATAATTGTTCGTGCTTAGTGCTTACCCCTCGGGATTTATACTTTTTATCTCAGCAAAATGTTCGACCCTCGCGGAATATTTTTTGTGTCAACATCTAGTAATAATATAGACGCTAGCTGTGTGCTAGTGTTGTGCTCTATGCGTGCAGCGTGACTTGTAGATGAGGAGCAGGGATCTTATCATCTCAATCGTCCATTAAATATGAAATACACTATCCAGACCTCCGCCCACGAGCCCAGGTCAGGCTCCCACTTCTGACCTAAACTTATATTATATTCTAAATTAAGAAACAAACACTTAAAGATAGACGTAACGACTAACGAAGTAGCCAATAAACTGTCTAAAGAAAGTTAGGTTAGTTAGGTTTTCATCTAAGTTAGTGATTTTGCTTCATGTATATATGATATGATATTACGAAGGTTAAAATGATTAATTTTCAACGGTTTTTTTTTTTCGAAAAATTTATACAGCCAACATTACAGTTACAAAACTAAACGTTAGGCAGAGGTACGCTTCGGTTTCTATTTAAATATAATAAATCATAAATAAAGATATAATGTTACATAAAATAATTGTCACGGTATTCAAAAAAATAATAATGCTACCTACACTCTAAAATTATTTATTGTGTTGCCAACGCTTGGAAAGTTTTAACGATTTTTAATGAATTTAAATGTATTCTTAATTGAAAACTGGTTCAAATACATTCACCTGCACCCGACTCCAGCTACCGCTATGTGACATGTCGAAATGTCTTCTACCATAAACCTTTTATTCATTCCTAAATTCGACTTCCTATTATGTTACGTGTCATAATTATATAGAGCGCAATCTACTAAACATAATTATATAGAGCGCAATCTACTAAACAGGAATTATTATATATTTTAAAGATTTTTATATACGAAACCCTACATGCTAAGAGAAAAGAAGGATAAAATATATTTGATGATGTTTTTATCCAATAAATATGTAGGTACATACGCTTACTTTATACGTTTTTTTTACTTTACGCTACTAAACTACACTAAGATGTCAAAAGTAAAACTTGTGCTGTATTTCAGTAAAAAAAAAATGAAATTATTACATTGATTAAATTATATAAGCAATTCCGTAAATGAGCTAATTAAACTTTACCAAGTAATGTGTTTTATACTTATCCGTTTCACCTTGCAGTTAAATAAAAATCCGTTTGTAATTTTTATGATCTTTTAATTAAATTTCATTAATAGTAATCAACAATAAATTTGTGATATTATGGGCTCGAGGCCTCAGTATTTCATGTACGGGGTGTAGTAAATTCGAATAAATTGGACATCAATTAATACGAGTCCGAGCTCCGATCTGAGACTTTAATGTACTTAATAGTGACGCGACTCCTGCTTGTAAACGCGTGATATTATATTACGGCAAACGGATAATCTCATTTAGAATCCTTTTCTTCGTTTTATTGGATATTACCGAGAAGTAATATCTAGACCATAAGCTCTAGGTATTACTAGCCATAATAATATGGCAATATTTAAATTTCTGATATACCCGATAGTAGAATGGAATAAAACGTAAAACGTATGTGACTACTTAGTGATTTAATATAGGAGTAACTTAGTATTGAGTAAACTGGCTGCCATCGCGATAGCCGAATGCGCTGGTCAACTTAATGTATTATTGACTCAGGTCAGTCGTTTAAGTACCTATAACCCACCCAGTTAAAGAAAGTAAAGTGGGTAGTTAATTTATTTGCGGATTAGATTCCGCAATAATTAATTTCTTTAGTTTATAGTTGAAACTTGCAGTTTTATGTTAAACCTTAATTATTTAAATTTATATCACACTTCTTGAATTTAATTTAGATCTGGAATGTATTTTTTTTAAAGTGTAAGGAACTCTAAAGTTTAAAAAAAACCTTTTTATGAAACAATAATGTAAGATCTACAATACATTATAGGTACCTACTTAAAAAGGTTTTGTGAAACATAAAAACGCCGTTTAGATTGTAGTTAAAATCATATATTTAATGCTTATATTGTTTACACATTGAAAAGCAATTGCGTAACTTTAAAAGCAACCTCATTGTTATCTTGAACTTTTACACAGTTACTGTAACTTCACTGTTATTGCCTAACGGTGTCCATCTTGAGACGAGAGATTGCGGACAAGTGACAACTGTTGCGGAAGGCTTCGAAGGTCTCCGGCGGGGGACGAGGGACGTAGGGGACAGACGCCTAAGGGGACGGAGGGGACACAGAGGGGACGGTTGCGCAACGCATGGCGCCGGTGAATGGAGGCTAGTGTGGGCGAAGTTTTTATCAATGGAAAGCGAATTTGTGTCGTACGCACGTGTCAGGGCCGAGTGGCCGGGCTCGTGAAATATTAAATATGTATGCGTTAACCTTAATTATAGTTCAAGAACAATAAAGGATTTACCTTGGAGTTGTGAATGAATGGACGTCACGCCATTCTGGTTTTTGGACGTAGTAATAATTTATTATGTTATGACTTGTGTGTTAACCGTTAAGACATACAGTATAGTTAGGTATGGGTTGAATAAAATGAAGAAGACACCATATTTTTTTTTTATTTGAAACTTATAAATTGACTTAGGTCTTAAAATAATAAACATTAATCTAATAGGAAAAACAATACGTTTATCTTATTGTTGCAATATATTATCAACACACGAATATATTTCCAAATTTATTTACGTCTCTTGAGGCGATTTTATGAGTTATTATAGGAAATTTTTTGCTGAGATTTTCTGTTCCACAAAGGAACGTAAATTTATAAAATAATTATCTAATTGAAAACATCGAATCGGCGTCATGGCACGCTATAAATATTCATAATATCTAATATTGAAGTAAATTTGAAAGGAAATATCAATTTGAATGTGGACGCCCCCACTCAACCTTCGCTCAGATTTAGACGTGATGTAATCATTTGAGCGTACGTTTTTGTGATAGTTGCATCTGGGACATAATTAGCCGATATTGCAGCTATATGGACTAAAAACCGTGTGATATTGTTCTACAGAAGATATACAAAATATTAGGTTACAACAATATTGCAGCTATATGCACCAAGAATATAGACTATGCGGCGGGCCTGGGATCTCAGTCCATAACCTAAACCGTGGAAGGGTGGATACTGTTGTGAGCTGCGACGTCTTGGTTCTTACTGATCCTTCTTATGTTAGAATGGTGATAATAATGATACAACAACAATTGTGATATTCTTATTTATTAGTACATATGAGAGAGATGCTTAACATAGATAGGTATTACATATGAGAGATGCTTAACACAGATACGTTTACACTATACATAGCCTTTTGGCTAACTCAATTATTCTATCTAGAGCTTTACATGTGACGTCTATCAATATAACATTGACATTATCTACTTTTCATAACTGCTTTATTATGCAACAGATAGTGATAATTGGACACCCAAGCTTTTTTTTAACCTTCATGAGGCCTCTCTAAAGATTTGCAGATACCTGTGTAGCAGTGGTGAAGCGCGAGATCAATGAAATGGTATGCCGTGTAAGCTAATACCTATTGTAATACAGAACAAAGATATATTATTTTTATTCTACTTAGCACCATCTATCGGGCGGTATAGATCACAACCAGTTTTTGGGCGCATTGAATGCAAATTAATGTTTTGTTTTAGTATTGTATTTAAAAATATATATTCTATAGATAAGTAATATTCTTAGAGGAAGCCGATTTGATGTCGAGTATTTAATGTTTAGCTTAAATCAAGCACAACATCTGAGGGGAATTTCACGTAATTACTTCTATCCAATTCGCGATAGGGTTCGAAAGGGTGTAAGATCACTATGTCGCTTTCGTGCACAGTCAAGTTTTGTGTGTGTGTGAGTACAACAGCATGAGCTGACACTAAAGTCATACTGATAAATTGAACAGAAACAATAACGTGTAGAGTTTCTGAAATATTAACGTAAACCTATATAACGTAGCCTTTTTAACACAACGTCAACATAACCCTATCTGTGTCCTATATAAAGTGTTTTTGGTTTTACCTCTATCCAGAATTCCAGACAACCCACACTTACCTACCTGTGGCTTTTTATTTAGGACTTTACTTCGAGTTTTGCCCAAACCCAGAACACAGGAGTTCGAATTCTCTACAAGCACATGATAGGTTACAAGCTTAATAAACTTGATTAACGGATTGTGTCGAGGACCGAGGTGCACTTTTATTTTTCGAAGGCTTGGCTACTTTTCAGCAGCCGCGGTCACAAGACATTGAGGCTATGAATAAAATTCGCATAAACATAACAAAATCAATGGTGATAAAATATAATGGGCTCGAGTTATTCTTTTACCTCATATGGTTTCTAAGGTTTACTGGTCTACTGGCATTAAAACCACAGTGTCCAGAACCACGGTGGCCACTTAGCCCCAGGTGGGCTGTGCCATAAAAATAAAGAGTTACTGCTTCTATACGTCAAGACTATAAGATTGTCGGTATCTAAATGAATTTTATTGACTAGGTTGCATTAATATGTTGCGTGCAATGAGGCAAAGGGCTCCGTGGCCTAGTGGTAAGTGGTAGACCGTTTGATTCGCACTGGGGAGAGTGCAGGTTCGATTCCCAGGTTGTGGCGTGTACCAATGAGACGTTTTCAAATCTCAAGTACATTATACGGACGCTCTAACGGTGATGGAAAACATCGTGAGGAAACCCGTACATGGTTGGCCCCAGACGTATTGACCAGTCATTCTTCTGGACTAGGCTGACTGTGTTGTGAGAATGCCGTATGTGCTTGGGCAACCATACGACATTTAAAAACCGACTCTCCCAGGCACTATAGTATTTCAAGAGTGGTTACTTCGCTCGGAGAATACTGTATAAATCACCTATAAACGGATGAAAAGGCCTAAGTTATGAGGCAAAGAACCGCACCCGATATTAATACTTTTTTGCAATTTATAATTTAAATTTGGTATTATAATTCTGCTTCTCTTTGTTAAGTTGCCAGCAATAGAATCTCCATACTCCAGAATTTAAAAAAAATTACATTTTGGTAATATCATAGTTGTATACAAATTTTATAGCGACTATTATTTATTATGAAAAATATGACATGTTAGAATATGTTAGCTAAGGCTGTACCGTAAATGTGTCGTAGTACTGTGATTGATACGCCAGCCGGTATGGAGGCGGGTCGTGGGCGACCGGAAGGAAACGGCTTTCCATACTGCCGACGACAGTTTTGGGAACATGCTGTATATGAAATTAGCTGTTTTCTCATATTATGTGTTAGATAATATAATACTCATAAATTGAATTAAGTATTACTTCATGATAATAAGACATTTATACCAAATACTAAACAGGTACTTCGTAAGCAAAAGTTAAAAATAAATAGAAAAATAAATAAATAAAAAGAAAAAGAGTTATAGCATAAACCTAACTTATCATCCTATCCTACATTCTACTACTATAATTATAAATGTAGATTTGTGAGGATGGATGGATGGATGTTTGTGTCTGTTTCACGCAAAAACTTCTAAACATTTTTTTATGAAATTTGGTTAGGTTAGGCCCTGGATTAAAACATAAGGTACATTTTATAGCGAAAAGTACAACGTTCCTTCCCATAGTCGGAGCCGCGAGCAAAAGCAAGTTAATATGAATTCTTGGTAAATTAATTCGAAATCATAAAACGTAAGTTAAACTTTTAAGTCCTACGAAATTGCTTTGCAATTGCTGTATAAGGCTGGGTTCACAGCTGTCCGAGACACCGTACGGGTAGAGCCTGCAGTGCTCTGAAGCGATGATTCCTTTTTTTTTTTTTTTCGAAAGGGTCTACGCTAAGGGTTGGGTTAAGACCGCTGTAGCTACATCGGACTATAACTAGCCTGGTGGCTAGTTTATTTGGTAAGAGTCGATGGGAGGGTTTGACCCTCCCTAACATCACCCGGGTGATGTTCAGACCGGATATTGGGGACAGCTACGGGTTGTGAGCTATTATTATGACAGGAGAGACGCGGGTCTCTCCTGGTAAGGGGTCCGACCCCTTCCTCACTCTCTGAGGAGTGAGGTTGCTCGCGCGCAGTAGCAAACACTAACGGCGTGCGAGTTATCGCGATAGAGGAGCTCTTGTTTTTGACGGTATCGGTACTGAGACGGCCGTCCCTCTCCCCTTCCACGTACGGTCGGCATGACTCGCGCGCGTAAGTCCTAATGTCGATGAGGTTCGCGGTATTGGTAGAGCTCTCTACATCAATATCGCGATCGCGGTCACTATTTAGTGTACCTAGACTACTGGGATGCGAAATCGAAATCGGTCCCGTGTTAGGGTCGGTCTGTACGTCTGTACGTGTTGTCGTGTCGGATGTGGGACCTCGGGGTAGGCGCTGGTGTCGACCCCGGTGCGATACTAACCTCGCAGGTGCGTGTGATTTGTGTTTACGTAACTGTACACAGTACGTTACGTATTTTGTGATCGGGTCAGCGGGATCGGCTAAGATATGCTTAGGCCGTTTGTACGGGTGTCGGAAGGTCAGTGCGTCGTGGTTGTAGTCCATGGTCTTTTGGGTAAGGGGGTTTGGATGGTTCTTGCCTTTATCAAAGAATCTCTCTAGGAGTTTCTTGATTTAGGCTTTATTAGTGATGAGCTCGCAGTCCCTATGCAAGTTGATGTTACGCATGTACCAGAGGGCGCCTGTTGCCATGCGTAGAAACCGGTTTTGGACTCTTTGCAAGCGGTCCAATTGAGACTCGCTTATCTGTGCGAAAGAGACGCACGCATAAGTGAGTATCGTTTTAATGCAAAATTTATACAATGTAAGCTTATGTCTTAGGGACATTTTGCTTCGCGAATTAATTAGCGGATATAATTTGTAGAGTACAAATTTCGCTTTTCGTAACGTGTTACTGATGTGACTCGAAAACGACATCGACTTGTTTAGTACTACGCCTAAATATTTGACCTGAGTGACCTCTGGGATTATATTGCCGTGCAGGCTTATAGGGCTCATTATTTTACGGGGGCAAGTACGCTTTATTGCACTTTTGATATCGAATTGGATGGCGTGACTTTTGTCAGGATTAACTTCGATTCTCCATTTGGAGAACCATTTACCGAGAGCGGTAACTGACTCCTGGAGGGCTTTAGACGCGGTACAGGCTCGTATGTGGGAATAATAAAGGGCTGTCTCGTCCGCGAACATAGCTAATTGCACCTTAGCGTGTTTAGGGATATCACTAGTGTACAGGTTACATAGGGAGGGCGAGAGGACCGAGCCCTGCGGTACTCCCGCCTCCATTTATCTTGGTGACGACAGTGCGCCTTCTACGCGGAAATGAAACTTACGATTTTTTAGAAAGTTACTAATTAGTAAGACGAGATAATCGGGTATGCCCATTTGATAGAGTTTGTATAACAGTCCGTTATGCCAAGTTTTATCAAAAGAACTGAAGAAGAAGGCAAACTGCTCGTCTGGAAGGAGTTTTTTGTCGGTTAATAATGTCGTTGACCTCCTCCGAGTCCACCATCCTCACCCTATCTACATCAGGTGGCATCGAGAGTCGGCTGTTGACCTCGCTATTCACTAAGCTAAGGTGCACGGGATCAATCGGGAGAGTACTCGGCTTTGTCTATGTCTTCGAATGCAGGACGGTTTGGTCTGTCTAACGGAGGCATGTCGCTCTCCGTGTTATTTTTGAGGGCCTTCGCGAGTGGCCAGTACGCCACTTGTGACGGTTCTAAATCGCTGAGAAGTCGATCCCAACTCTCGGCTTTGTGCTGTTTAATCTTAAACTTTACTTCCCTCTCGTAGTGACGGAGGGCTTTCCTCCACTCTTCCGACGGGTAGCGATCATATGTGCGTTTGGCCGCATTCCGGAGTCTGATGGACTCCTTTATGTCCTCAGGGAGAGGCCAACGGCCCTTTGAGGTCGTTGGCACCTCCCTAGATGAGTTTTCTATGGTCGCTACCAGGTGATCGGTCAAGTGCGAGGCGGCCTCTAAGGCTGTCTCTTTGCTATCTATACTATCGGGAATTTTATCGAGGTGACTAGATTGGAGGACTTTGATGTTCTCCGCTAATAATTTATAGTCTACTATCTTCCTAGTACTAGAATTGTTGTGGTTAAGACTACCAAGTGTAATCGAAACCGGTCTGTGATCCGAGTTAAGCTCGTGGAGAGTCTCAATATAGATATTGAGAGAAACATTTTTGACTAAAGCTATGTCTATCGTACTAGGATCGCGTATGACACCGTTGATGTTTTCATTGGTGTCATAGCGAGTGGGGTCAGTGGGAGCTAATAGTACAAAATTAAGTGTATCGGTTAAACTACAAATAATGATGCCGTTTCTATTGTTACGTACGTTACCCCACTCAATATGTTTGCAGTTTAGGTCGCCGGCAATGATGACGGCGTTGCCTAAGTTAAATAGCGATTATAGATCGCTAGAATGTAATTCTTTGTTGTACGCTAAGTACGCGCTTACTATTACAATATGTCCGTGACCGGACATGCTAATGTGGCAAATAGATGTCTCTAAAGTTAACAATGGTGGTGGCTCTAAGGGAATACAATGCAAGGATTTTTTTATAGTAGATAAGAGTACCTCCGAGTCGGGATCGAGTTCTATCGTTTCTAACTATTTTGTAGTTTGCTATTTTTGGGCTCCTCATAGAACGTGGTTTAAAGAACGTCTCCTGTACTAGAAGAATGTCGACATTTTGGCTGCTTACAAAATCGCGAATTTCGCTTTCCTGCTGTTGCCGTTCATGCCGTTCGTATTGAACGACACTACGCGTAACGAGTGCGGCTTTGTCCTTCCCGAAGGCTCCATTAATTACTGTCGGAGGAGAGCGCCTTGAACTGACGGATCAAGACCTGATGGTCTGACAAAGCTTGGATGAGGTCTGTGGCCGACCCTTTTAGTTTTGTCGCTAAAATAGAAAGCTCGATCGGGCCAATAGGCCCGATGTTGCTAAAGAACTGCGTGACGAAAGAGAGGTCTGCAGTGAAACTGGGAGTCGGGGGGGGCTTGGCCTTAGGCGTTTGGGCGCGGAGGGCATGGCCGTATTGGGGAGAGCGGGGAAAACCGCTAACTCCGAACTACGATTCTGCGTGGGCTTGAACCATGCAGATTGGGAGGGTAGAGGGGCAGGGACGAATCTCTGCTTGGGGGGGTGTACATTTCGTATGTGGTGCAATGCGCTTTTTTACTTTGGGTGCTTTTTTGCACCCTCTGTAATCCTGTGGGGTGTCCTTGGGCCTTACAGAGAACACAGCTCGGGGGTTCGGACTCCTCAGCTGGGCTCTTACGGGGACACTCAGAGGTGCTGTGGTCTCCCAGGCACTTTACGCAACGCGGCCTAGCTTGACAATTCCGTGCCGAGTGCCCGTAAAGTTGGCATCGGTGGCACTGGCCAGGGATGCCCCTTTTACGGGGGGGTTTGACGCGGATGCCCGTAATGTGACAGATGGCTCGGATATTGAAGATATCCTTACCCTCTGGCGTAAGAGGAAGTGTTACGAGTACCATATTGTACTCGTGTTTTTTTAATCGGATGGTACATACGATGTACCTCTATGGCGGGATAACCCTGGGACTGGATGTCCATGAGTACCTCTCTTGTGAAGAGGCACTTATCGACACTGGTAATGACGACGCGCAGAAGGCACTCGTCTTCGAGGGCATAGGTGTTGTAACCTATGTTTTTTGGTGCGTAGGAACACGGTGAGGAGGCGGTGATCCTCCGAAGTCTTTACTTGGACTTTTATACCTATGGGGGTCGTATGAGCAGAAGAGTAACGAAGCTTATGCTCGTTAATCGCTGCGGAGATTAAGTTCCATTTGGCCTTCTCCTGTATGATTACAGGAGGAGGCATTTTTGGAGAACGAACGGCCTGAGGGGCCTGGGAGGCCGGAAGGGCCTGGGAGGCCGGAAGGGCCTGGGAGGCCGGAAGGGCCTGAGAGGCCGGAAGGGCCTGGGAGGACCGGGGGACCTGGGAGGCCAGAGGGGCCTGGCTGGCCAGAGGGGCCGGGAGGGCCGATGGGGTAACGGGGGCCGCAGAGCTATAAGCCTGCACGGTTTTCCTAATGTTTAGTTTTGTTGCCGATTTCGTCGGGGAAGATAAGACTGGATAGGAGGTGCCCTCTAGGCGCTTCCTCTTCTTCGTCTTCTTATATCTGACAGTAGTGAACTCGCCTTGTTCACTACGGTCGGATTCTTGCTCCGAGCAAGACATTTCTGATGGAGATGATAGGGATTCGGCTTCGGCCGGTATTAACGGGACGTCGCTATCGGGCGACGCCGGTGAGTCTAATTCATGGGCGCTTGCGAAGCGTTCCCATTTTTTCGCGGCATCAGGGAATTCGTTCTGAAGGAACGTCAGGAACTTCCTGATTAAGGCGTCAGCTATAATTAGGAAGTTTTATCCTGGTTGTGGAATTTTGCTCTCAATAAATGGTTGGGCATACAGCCCCTCCCGGCGACCGGGAGGGGAGGTGTGTAGGGAGGAAAAACTCCTCGTGTAGTGTGCCTAAACGTTTCACGGTACTTACAAATTGTTCCTCGGGCGGCTGGAACACACTCACAAACGTGCGTAACGTTTGTGAGTGTGTTCCAGGCCGCCCGAGGTAAACACTAGGGCGCTAGTGTTCGCGAACGAGACGCGGCGGAGTGCGAGCAGAAGGCTTCGCGCTAAAAACGAGACGGACGATGCGAGCGGTACGCACGATCGTTCTCGGTAGGAGCGGCGGTCGCGGTGCGGCGCGAGACACGGCACGGCACGGGTCGGCGGCGCAAAGGCGGGTTGGGTGGCGCCTTATCTTCACTCTTGAGTCTTGACTTTTGAGTCTTGACTCTTGAGGCTTGACTCTTGACTCTTCGGTCTTCTGTCTTCTTTCTTCCAAATGTATCCCTTTCGCGAGCGATGGCACACGCGAGAGAGAGAGAGCAATACTGCTAGAGCGAGAGCGCTTAGCGAGCACTGACGGCTGACGACGGGACGAGCGGAGCTGTTCATCGGACGGTGACCGAGAGCAGAATGACTGCGATGATTCCGAGAAGGGAGGGAGACTTCTCCTCGCGCGCCGTGCCCCTGAAAAGGGCCTTTGGGCGGGGAACCAATGCCAGGGGCACAGCCCCTCCTAATTGGGTGGGATGACGCGCCCAGCACGAATACTGGGCGCACAGCGCGTCGGTTTTAGGGGAAGACCCCCCGCGGCAGAACGCGGGGGAAACCCGTGGGGGGGCACCGCAAATTTCCAAGGGAATGACGTGTGCCAATCCAGGCCCGACCAAGACCGGCGGTCGGCTCCAAACGGCGCGTGGGGGTCCCGACCCGGGGGTCGGGAAACGTGTATGGGTCCACTCCCTCACGCGCCGTGTTTACCAGGACCGCGGAACCAAGCGACCTGGGGAAAGGGGAAGGTAGCTTCCGATCCCCGACTTGTAATGTCGGGGGGAAGGTGCACCAAGGGGGCGACGGGGTGGCAAGAGGGGCTGCCACTCCGACAGGCCCCACGGTGATTTTGAAGGCAGCACCGGCAGTTTTATTTTCTACCGGTGCAAGGGGAGACGGGGGGACAGACGATCCAGCGGTGAATGGAGCGCTGTGACAAGCGCCTCGGTGGGGCGCACGTCGTTGCACCGAAACTCCTCCTCTTCGGGGGCGTGGCGGCGCGTCCTTGCGCCTAAGCTCCTCCTCTTCGAGGGTGGGGTGGCGCATCAGAGCGCCGGGGCTCCTCCTCTTCGGGGGTGGCGGGGCTCCGTTGAGTCGGCCGGGGGGACAGCGTCCCTCGCAGTATATGGCGGTCGGGCGGGCGGGCGTGCCAGGGCGCCAGGTCGGTCAGCTCGACCAGGCGCGAGGCATCCGCTCGCGCGAACAGGTTTGTGGCGAGCCGGGCCACAAAGGCCTCCACGCTCTCCATCCTGAGATCCCTCTCAATGGTGGAGTTGCGGACGTACCAAGGGGCGCCCGCGACGTAGCGCAGCACCCGGTTCTGGGCTCTCTGCAGCGACCTCTTCTGGGGTGCAGAGAGCAGATGGTGCCACGCAGGTGCTGCGTAGGTGAGGCGGGACCTGATATAAGTTTTATATAAGGCCGTCCGCATGTTGAGGGGGATCTGAGGAGAAGAGAAGGCGGGGTGCAATTGTGCAGTGGCCGATTTGGCCATCGACACTGCGTGCTGGCGCTGGGCGACCATGGAGAGACGGCGATCTATGATGACACCTAGATATTTCGCCGTTCTCCCCCATGGTATCTCGGCGTCTCCGATCTTCAGGGGCGCTGGAAATCCCTGTTCTCGTGGTGACGGCGAGCGCCTGGGACTTACCCTGCATTCACAGACAGTCGCCAGTTGCTCAGCCAGTCAGGGAGAAGGTCCAGCGTCCTCTGAAGCTTCAGGGCGGCGTGGTCGGGTGTCAGCGAGCTGGTTATAAACGCCGTGTCATCGGCGTATAACGCTGCGGTGGTGCCAGGATCTTTAGGGATGTCGCTCTGGCATAAAAGTTGTACAACCCCGGAGAGAGCACGCTGCCTTGCGGGACACCGGCGGTGATGGGGCGCTCTCCGGAGAGGACACCGTCGATCCGCACCTGGAAGGTGCGTCCAGAGAGGAATGACGCTAAAAGCCTTACCAGAGGGGATGGGACGTTGGCTCGGATGAGCTTGAAGAGCAGACCTTCATGCCAAAACACAGTCGAACGCCTTTTCCATGTCGAGGAAGACTGCGACCGAAGATTCTTTCTTGTTGGCCGCAGCGGACAGGTGGTGGATGACTCTTACCAGCTGAAGAGTGGTGCTCAATTCCGACCTAAAGCCGAATGGTCCTTGCGAGGAGGGAGGTGGGGGCAAGATGCTTGAGAAGAAGGAGTTCAAAGTTTTGGAAAGGGTTGAAAGGAGGGTTATGGGCGGTAGCCCTCTGCCCTTCTCAAGTTTTTATGATGTTTGGGATAGTTATAATTATCCCAACTTCCAGGTAGTAGGGAAGTGGCCGGTCCTCACGATTCGTTGTACAGACGGGTCAGGGCGGCCACCGTCCTAAAAGGTAGGTGTCGAAGGAGCAGAGTTAGGAATGCCGTCTGCTCCGGGGGCCTTTTTGGGTTTGAGGCGCGATAGGGTTTTCTGAACCTCCCTCGGAGAGAAGGAGAAGGAAGGAGGGGAGGAGGGAGAAGTAGAAACACCTTTACCTCCTCGGAGACCAACCCGGCGTGGTCCGCTGCGGTCGTTGGCAGTGGAGAAAACTGGCGCTCGAGGTGTTCGGCATGAATCTCTGCTCTATCCTCTGCACGGTACCTTAAGTTCCCGTCGGGGTGGAGCAGCGGGTAAACGGGGGCAGTGGCTCTGGTAAGGCTGCGGCAAAAAGCGGTGTAGGGAGGGCCAGTCCTCTCCCGCCTCCTGGATGCGTCGGTCCAGTTTTCCGCATTGAGGAGCTCCAAGTGAGATCTTACCTCTGCGGTGAGGCGGTTGAGCTGCGTCTTTATTGCTGGGCATCGGGAGAGCCTGCCATCGCCGTCGCAGGCGCTTCTTTTCGGCAATCAAGACCGTTAGGTGGCGGGGAAGGGGGGGCCGCTTGTGTTGGCGACGGGTGGGCGGCTGGGGTAGCCGCATCTATTGCAGCTGCAATCGCCCCGGTGAGCTGCACCGTCATAGATTCGACGGTTTCTGCAGAATTCACCGGGAAATTTGGTGTGTTTTCGTGCAGCTGCAAGGCGAAGGCATCCCAGTCACGGACTGGGTGAGGGGGAAGAGGTGGCACACTTGCCGGAGAAGCTCGGACTATGGCCAGGACCGGAAGGTGGTCTGATCCGTGTGCCATGTCCAGTACCTCCTGGTGGAGGTCGTCTGCGACGCGATAAGTGATGGCGACGTCTAAGACGTCTGGTGAGTGCGAGGGATTCTCCGGGTAGTGGGTGGGGGTGTAAGTACCCACCACCGTATACCCAGCCTGCACAGAGTCGGCGAGCAGACGTCTGCCGTCCGCATTTTGCGTGCGAGAGCCCCACTCGGGGTGTTTACAATTTAGATCTCCGGCAATCACAGTCGGCTCATCTGATATGAGCCTGTGGATGTCGGAGATATCTAAATGTGATCCCGGGGGCTTATAGCACGCATATATGCGAGTGCGGTGGGTGCCGAGTGCCACTTCGATGCCCAGCGCATAAAGGGATGACACCGCGGGGGTTGGGAGGAGTTGGTGGAGGAGCCTCCTGCCGACCAAGACAGCGAGGCCTCTGCACACTCTATCTCCTCCAAGGTAATCCTGCCGGTAAATGATGTACCCAGGGACATGAAAGCGGTCTGGGGGGGAGAGAAGGGTTTCGCTAAGAAGAGCGATGTCAATCTCATACTCCCGGAGGAGGAGACGGAACGAGGCTACTTTCCCGCGGACCCCTCGGACGTTCCAATGTACAATTTTTAATGCGTGTGGGGCGTGGGAAGCCATTTAGCTATAAGTTTCGCGGCGAGGGAGGCCCCTTCAGGGAGGGCCGACAAGAGAGTTTTAAAAATATCATCCCCGGCCTGGATTTTAGAGAAGATATCCATGGCCAGGGAGAAGAGAGCGTAGATCAGCTCAGCGGTGGATTCAGGGGCCTCGGGGGCCTCTCTCCTGGAACGACGTTGAGCGGGTGGCGGGGCGATTGCTGGCAGGGTGGCGGCGGCTGCTGCTGGGTCAGCTGGTTTGGTGTTAACCTCAGCCACTTCAGTAGTTTTAGTGGCCGTCGGAACTTTTCGTGATGCACGGGAGGTGCGCGGGGGGCGTGGGGTACGTTGTGGCAAGGGGGGGGCCGACAGAACGGCATCGGCGATTGGGAGCGGGAGTGCAAGGGGCTCGTATTCGGAGTCCGTTGCTGCTGCTGAGGTGGCTCCGGACTTGGGGCCCTTCTTCTTCTTCGTCCTTTTCCTGGTCCTCTTCCGCACAGAGGGGGTGGGGACTGTGGATGACGAGGGGCGGGGGGTGGGGTCGTTTGCCTCGGCCATGAGGGATGTGGCCGAAGGCGGTGGGGGGGGGACCTCTTTCTCCGTGATGGGAGGGTCGTGGCTTACACGGTGGGAAGCGCGATTGGTGCGGGCAATAGGGCCCGCACGGCGATTCCGGGACTCCCGTTTAAAGACCGGGCAGAGCTTACTGTTGGCCGGGTGGGCCCCCTTGCAGTTAAAGCAGGTGGGCGGTTCGGTGATTGGGCGGGGGCAGTCAGCTGCGAAGTGTTCTTCGCCACACCTGACGCACGCCGGCCTGCGGTGGCAGTTCTTACTGGAATGGCGGAACTGTTGGCAGCGGTGGCATTGGGCTGGGCCGTCCTTGCCACGCCAGGCTTCTACCCTGATACCTGGCATGTTGAGGAGTTCGGTCATTTGGTAGATCCCTGGAGTCAGGTTCGGGGTGCGCTTCAGCAGCACGAAATACGCACATCCGGGGCGATCCTTCCTGGCCAGGATTCGGGATACGTGCTCCACTTCGTATCCCTTCTTGGTGAGTGCGGCGGCAATTGCGTCTGTGGGAGTATTGACGGGTAGGCCCTGGATGCCTACCTTGAGTCCACGTTCCTGCGGGAGTGCGTACGAGAACCAGCTGACTTGCTCTGTCTTGCTGAGTTCGTCCAGGTACTTCTGCACACAGCGGTACTCCTGTTCACCTTTGGGGGTAAATTTGACCCCTAGGCCCAGCGGCCTCGCGTTGGGCGGGTGGCCGAGGAGCTCCGCGAGGATACTAAAATGCCTTACCCAGTCCTCCAGCTTCTCCACGATGAGTGGTGGGCAGTGGGGGCGGGGGGCGGCGGCGGCGAAGACACGTTCCGTGCAGGTGACGCGGAAGTCGCCGTGGCTGTATCCATCGGCGATGTGGCCCTCGAGGTTGGGGCCGATGGGGATCCGGGTGGGGCTGCAGAAGTTGCTGCGGCGTACGAAGTCGGGCGGTCAGCGCGTTTGGCAGGAGGCGAGACGTCAGAGGGCACCTCCTGTCTCGGTCTTTTAGTTACCTGCACGGGGGGGGCAGGGGGCGGGGGCATGGTGCTCGACGAAGGGGCCGGTACCGAGGCCTTCGGCGCAGGAGCACTTACCCCTCTGCGGTCTTCTTCCGGCGGGGAGGCCGGCGAGGCGGAGAGGGCGGGCTGTGGGCTCGCTGCAGGTGGTGCAGGCGGAGGGCGCGGGGCGCTCACCTCCGCAGTGCGGCGCAAGGGGCGCGGCGGAGAGGCCGGACCCTTATCGGCTGGGCGGGTCGGGGGCCCGGACTCGCGGCGGGTCGCCGTCGGAAGGCATTGGGGCGGGGGGGTGTCAGTACACCCCCGCGAGAATGCCGAAGACGGCCCGGGGCGAGCGGTATCCTTGCCGCTCAAGCTGGGCTCGGCGGCGGACAGGTATGCGCGCTCTGACGTGCGCGAGCTGGACCTCGATGAGGCGGAGCTGCGCGACGCACCAGAGCTGGCGCGGGAGTGGCTGGGGCGGTCGCGGCTTTGTGGCCGCGAGCCACGATCGGCCATGGTGACGGGGCACTAATTTAGTGTCCACCGTGGATAGGCGACATGTTTACAATGTCACAATGTCACTAACACTAGACACATATGTACACATGAATATAAAAGTAATTAATACAAACAGTACTCACAACACAAAGGGTCTTCACACACGGCACAGGTACACTAAACACAACACGTATTCAGTGTTAAAGTAGTCACTATAAGTGTACGTACTTGCACGGTTCACTGGGAAGGCTGGCTCTCCGTGACCCGACGTTGGGAACAAGTTCCCAACGGGAGGCCAAGGGCAGTGCAACCCTTCAGCAGGCGGCAATCCGCTCGCTATTCTAACGAATAACGAGAAGATTGACGATCGCGAATGGGGTATAACGGCACTGCACAAGGGGCGGGTCGACACGAGCGTGGAGTGAAAGGGACACTCGACACGTTCCGAGCGGGACGGCACTACCGCGGAGTGAGCGAGTCACTACGACGCGGATAACGCGAGACGGCACGAGAACGCGGAGCAACTGAGAGAGCACTAGCACGCACGAGAGACAGGACGATCCTGCGATGATTCCGTGGGACACAATACTATATTGTAACGATACGGCGGCGCTGTACGGGCTCAACCCGGAGCGGGTCGCGCACTGACCAATACGCGTCGCTGTAAAACGATGCTCGAGCGCCCCAATGTGTCTCCGCTCCGGAACGGAGGTACGGGCCGACCGTACGGGTCTCCCGGACAGCTTTGAAATCAGCCTAACACCTTACCCTAGGGTAAGGTTATCAACATTCGATTGTAACCATTATAGGTATATATAATAGCCCATAGTTTCACCCATCTAAGTAAGAATCTACACAGCACTTTCGCAATTTATCTTGCCTCAATAAGAGCTGTAGTTTAGCAGTTTAACCTAATTGATAACCTAGCCTAGGCAAGATGGCCAAAAGTTGATAGTCCTATACTCGCATTCGTTCGTTATTCTGGAAAGTGATAGTGCATAAATTTCGTTACTTTCTACAGTATTAAACGGCAGTATTGAGTAAGATTGTGCGGTCGTTATGCAGATCGGATCTAGTTTCTGCAATTCTGTAATTAAATGTTCAAGTTTATTATGAGAGTTCAGGTGGCTTCCGGAGTCATGAGAGGACACTAAATTACTATCTCGTTTATTTGCATTATATATTCATTATTGGGTTCAGTGGTGTAATGGTTATGTAAATCTCGAATGACCGGTGTGCGGGTATAAACTATAATACGTTGTTGTAATCATATTATATTATGTACGTACGTACATAGTGTCTTTTATCAAGTCGATAATAGAAGCCTAAGAAATGCGAAAAATGTTATTTTATCTAATCCGTAATTTCTTTTTACATAAACACACCTATTTACTTACACATCTAGAACAGTGTGCTAAGTGTGAGTTTTTCTTTTCGCATTCGATCGTGAGGGCGTTTGGCGTTCACTATAAATTTGTATGTGAGTTGTAAACGCGACAACTACTTAGGTCAAATCACATACAAATTCCTAGTAAACGCCAAACGCGCTCACGATCGAATGCGAAAAGGAAAACTCACACATAGCACTAAGAATCCTATATTCCTTATTTACCTACTAGATATTGCCGGCGACTTCGTGCGCTCAAAAGGTAATATCGCAGGAACCGTACATTTTACCGCAATAAAAAGTAGCCTCCTCGTGATCTCCTCTATATCTGTACCAAATTTCATCAAAATCGACCCAGTAGTTTCGAAGCCTATTCAATGCAAACAAACAAACAAACATGCAAAAAAACAAATCTTTCCTCTTTATCATATTAGATTAGACTAGCAACCCATCCCGGCTTCGCACGGGTGCAACTCTTGAATACCTCTATCTGTTGCTGAAACTTGCATTAAAATCTGTTAAGTAGTTTAAAAGATCTAAGCGAGCAGACAGCGGAAGTGACTTCATTTTATACTATGTAAAGTAGTATGTATAGGGTAAGTAAGTACTTTTACTAGCTCATTTCGTCACCAATAATTGTAGTGCTTTATGACAAACATTTAGCTCAGACAGAAAATATTTTCATAACGATATTGCATTTAATGAATACTTCGCTCTGACCATTAAGTTTAAATTAAAACAACCCCGCGCCTCGAGGCTGACATTTGGCTTAGATTAGCGCTAGATTGAAATAAACAGCTGATCAGACACTCCCAGGAAGGATTGCGTCATCGGAGTATAACAGATTAATAAAATAACGTAAAATATACACTGTACAGGCACATATAGCATGTAATCAATGTCTCGTAGTATAATTATGTAAGTACATATCTGTATGATAAGTACATATCAAGCAAAACGGAACTATTAAATAGTAGCTTTTTTGGTATGGCACATAGAATATTTAATAAAATTCTGAATGGTTTGAAGTCTTTGCCAGTTAAGTCTTTTAAAAAACGTTTGACATTGTTGGTTTAATGAAAAGTCATATTACTCGGTTACTGAATTTCTAAATGACAAGGCCCTGAAAAGTTGGACATGTTTAATATTTTACACACTTTTAATGGTCTTTTTTTATTTCTTTTGACATGTGTATTATGTGTTGATATTAAGCGTAACATTTTTACACTATTAAATATTTGTATACCTTGACGAAAATGGAAATATAATGGAACTATTTATTATTAAGTTTTAACACCTGTAACATTGTATATACCTGCATTTCATAAATAAATATTATTTCGATTTCTAATTCTATGACAACTAAACTGTAAACCCTGAAAAAAAACTACGTTAGACGGCAAGCTTATAGTTATGTATAGGTTTAATTTTACCATAATGCAGAAAGGAAGGCGCTTAGGACTGTTTAAAATTTAAATTTAACATGAATCAGCGGATCTATGATAATGTATATATATATATATATATATATATATATATATATATATATATATATATATATATATATATATATATATATAATATTATATAAATACATACTTAGTTACTTGAATAATTTATTTTTTTCAATAAAAAAAAATGTTTTAAAGCGTTACTTAGCGTCAAGTCCCATACTAATTTTGTAGGCGACATGGGCGTATCACCCCGACCGGAGAGTATTGAAAACGGATAAAAAATCGCTATAAATATTTAAGACAAAATTTGCAAAAACTTATACCCTTCCCTGAGTCTTGTCTTATTTAAAATACTGAAATAGTTTTCACACTCGTGTATCTTATAGAAGAAGAGAAAAAAGGTTTTAACTTAAAAAAAAAAGGGTGGAGTTAGCATACTTCTTGATCAATATTACAGTCAAGACAGTCCTCGGCTATTTAACCGATTATATTTATAATGCAGATTAACATAATATATTTATTGGGATTTTTTAATTCGACCACGACTGAGAAAAAAGGTTTCAAAGAACTCTAATTTTCAGTTCTATCGAGCGCACATCCTCTTAATCTTTTGTAGTAAGCTTAAAATAATGTAATATTTAACATCTGGTATAATTATTGATTCTACTCGTATTTACCATTAGCTCTGTCCATGACATTTGTGTTTTATTTATTACGTTTGGTATAATAAATAATTTAATCAAATAAATATTCATCTACATCATTTTGGCCAATAACAAAGTTTTTCATACTATTTATTTCATACATATAGGCTGATATAGGGTTCCTTTTATTGAGTTATGACTAATGACTATAACATCTTGAAAGGATACCTATTCAATTGCTTGACATTGTGGATCGTCTGCACCGACCACTAACGTTGCCAGTGCCTGGGCTTGTCTAGTGCCACTGAAGCCCAATTATTCTCGTAACTATTTCTGATCATAATCCTATTTCGGTCCACGCGGTGTCTCATTCACATACGCGTCTATCGCACGTGACTCGTGAGTCACAAATAGTTACTAGAATTGGGCTTAAGGCTTAGGCTAAGTGTTCTACGTCCTCCACCTTAGCCTACTTATACATTAGTAACTTATAAGAATCAATTAATACTAATGTGTATATATGATTTTACGTAAAATTACAAGAGAATATAATTTGAATATCAGTCTGACAATCTCGACTGACTTCACGAGTAAGCTGTAAATGTATTCTGTAAATCGCCTAGACAATTTGTGTAATACCGGATTTGTGATTGCTGTGTCTATCGGTGACTTACCTGCAGGCGATTATGATAATGCTCATTTAAACCTTGTCTATGTACATTACAGGTCTCTGGAACACCGTTATTAGAAACCGTGACAGGTGTTTGTTGGTTATAAATAATGGACTATATTATTAATAATTTTGCCCATTTCTAGACACGAAAAGTTTGAAATATTTAGTAAAATGTTGATTAATTATTCGTGTGATATGCTGATATATTCACAGAAAAAAGAGCTCCTTAGAAGAGACTCGATAGGATCAATCGAACCTGTGTTCGATTCCCAGATAGTGGCGTGTACCGATGAAACTTTTTTCTGATCACAAGTACATTATACGGTCGCTCTATCGGGAAAGGAAAACATTGTCTGGAAACCCGCAAATGGTTAGCCCCAGACTTATTAGCTAGTCACTCCTCTGGGCTAGACTGACTATGTTGTGAGAATGCCGTATGCGCCCAAGCGGGCAACGATACGACATTTCAAACCGCCTGTCCCAGGCACTACAGTATTTCGTTAAGAGTGGTTACTTCGCACGCAGAATACTGTACATATCATTTATTGAAAAGGCTTACTTATTTTTAGGTACAGTAGAACTCTAAAAGATGCACATTTCGTAAAATTGGACTAGTTTTTACAAACTTTGATAAATATATATCATCCACTACGTTTCCGTTAGTTCCTAAAGTTAGCATTGGCCATTGGTCTATCTCAAAGTAATTTGAGTAAATAAACATGAGTATTTCTGCTTAGGTAATTAGAGCAATCTATCCTTTACTCGTTATTAGAAAAATCATTTCGCTTGATTTGCCTACACGACAAAAGCCACACGAAACAAAATCTCTCTGAATATTAAGCGCTCACCACGCCCAGATAAACGAGTAATTTATGTTGAGTTTTTGTCCATCAGTATTTCCGGCCGCAAGCACACGCCAAACCGGTCTCAGTTCGGCTTCATTTACGATGGTCCCGCTTCCTGCGATAAAGCTTATTCGATAAACAAGATCTAGGTTCAAGGTTTTTGGAGAGGAAAAATTGCCATATGCCTTCCATCGTTTGAAGATAGATTTGTTACAATTTATTACACTTTTACAGTTACAGAAAGGAAAGGTTGTGCAGTCAGGTATAAACAAAATAAAGAAAATTAGATTAAGTTTTCTGTTTAGTCCTTAGTTGCAAAAGAAAAAAATGAAGTAACAGTTGGGCGGAAAAGTTCATAGGCTAACATAGAAAAAATCTTTTTTTTTTTTTATAAAATTTGATTTGATTATTCAATATTGCCTTCGAGAGCGATAGAACGATTATAGCGGTCATACAATTTTTTGATACCATTTTTATAGTACGTTTTGTCTTTAGCCGCAAAATAGGCTTCAGTTTCGGCGATTACCTCTTCATCAGCGCAAAATTTCTGTCCAGCGAGCATTCTCTTGAGGTCTGAGAACAGGAAAAAGTAGCTGGGGGCCAAATCTGGAGAATACGGTGGATGCGGAAGCAATTTATTTGTGACACGGTGCGTTGTCTTGATGAAACAGCACTTTCTTCTTTCAAATGGGGCCGTTTTTCCGCGATTTTGTTCTTCAAACGCTCCAATAACTATTTTATTTTCTAATATTATTATACATTATTTATGTTAGTACTTAATACATTTTTAAGGACATTGTCGAATATTGTTTGAATTATTATATAATAATGTGTTTTATTATGATACTTATTATTATTTACTGGTATATAAGGTATTTGTGTCGCAAGCACGTATTTTAAAGGTAAAAACCTTTATAAATAATGACCTTAAGTAAATTTAAAAAATTTGATTTTGAAAATAAAAAAACAAGTACTTAATAAAAAAAAACAGTTTGTACCAAAAAAAAAATTAAACCGACTTCCAAAGTAAAAGCAATAACATTCTTATAAATCACCTACAAATTTAAATTATAGTCAACTGCTGAATGACCCAATAAAGGACACCATAACTCAAATTAACTATCTGTCGTTCTAATTATAGACTGCGGTTGGAGTTATGTAGTATTCACACTGTCAACAAGATGAATGACAATTCCCAGAAGACTATCACACGAAATTATTCATTTCTTTGTCATTACCTATATCGGATACTTCTGTATTATGTTTCATTGTAACATATTCTAAGTATACTTATTTCCTACTACTAAGTAGTAATTATATATGAGAAAGTTTGTGGGGATGGATGGGTGGATGTTTGTTCACGCAAAAACTACTGAATGGATTTTAATGAAAAGCGGCTGAAAGCTATATATTATCACTACTTGTAGTGATAATAGTGATAATTGTAGTTTAGTAATTAGATACTTACATCTAAAACTACTAAAAAATATATATATTCTTTGCTAAATTATTAGGAAACCTACATCATTAGTTTACTTACAAGTTACATCATATACAAAATCATTAATTTAAGTATGAACTTAAACGCACAAATTTCGAAGATGTACACAATTATTATGCGGCCTTATATTTTATTTCATACACTTTTACTTTTGTAAACAAACCACCGTACCTATGTAGGTACGGTGGTTTGGTTGGTGGTGGTTTTTTATATAGTCTTTCCTTTGAGAAGGTACTCATATTTAAGAGTAGGTATATAATAGGTAGTTAGGTAAATAGATTCATTAATGCAATAAAAAAATTCAGTCGTCAAGCCTATAATTGCAACATAATATACCTACTTAATACTGTGGTTCTTTTATTTACCTACAATTTTATTAAATCTCGTCCATCTTTGTATTTGTTTGTCGTAATATTTCAGCATTTTATAGTGCAACACAGACCTCTATTATGTCAAATGTAAACACTCGAGTGCCCTTTAGGACGTTTTCAGCTCGACATTCCATATCCCTTATGGAAGGAAAACGTCCTTTTAGTTATGTAGATACGTCTACCAGTGGCGAAGCGTGAATTCCGAGGAGTAAGCCCGAAGCCGCCCGAATTGTATTATAATACTTTAAGCATTAATAGATATTATAATATAGTTGAGTAATATTCATAAGAGAAGCCGATAATAATATGTCGAGTTGTATAGACGCCTCGCCACAGGCGTCTACGGCATTATTGGAATATACCACGAGAGCGGATCCAGGGTTGATGAGAGGTGATGACAGTGATGAAAATGTTGTAGGGCAATTCTTATTTTCCGCTTTGAAAATTTAATTATGTAGGCAGGTACTTAGATATTTCTACTAATAAGTAAGTATATTGAGAATCAAAAAGGACAATGATTCTTATTAGGCACAGTTGCCGACATACCCGGTGTAACATTTTTGGACCTTATTGCAATAACAATAAGATCGAAATGTTGTACACTCGATCTGACGGCGACCGTACATACATCTCATTAAGACTGTAAGACTTCGTTACTGGAATCGTATAATTTTTGTCGTTTTCATTTTCTCGATTATTATTTTTGTAAATGTAACATCTTGAGCAAGATCATTGGCAATACGCGTATCGACTCTGCAGTTTTCCACCTACCGATCCTATTAATTTGGAATTAACATGAAAATAGCTGAGCAAAACAATCCTCTTAACTTCAAAATATTGTTGGGTCTATGTCTATTTCAAACATTTAATTTTAATCTCCATTAAGCTATTATAAGAGCCCGTAAGCAGATTTAAATGTAGGTGTTGTATATTTTATAATTATTTTATCATTTATGGTACCTTAAAATAATATAGTTTTAGTGCTAAAATATTTTTTTCGTAGAGTCCTTCCCTCTTAAGAGAGTAATAAAAATAAATCATTTTAGGCGCTTTAAAAATATTTTACGACTGCATAAAAAAAATCGACCATCTTATTTTTATTTCAGCCAATGTATAACGAATATACCACCATATTTAGGAGACATAATAAGAAATAAAAGTGATATTTTGTATCGGTGGTGCAAGTACAAAATATTTCATTACACCTATAAAACGTCAGGGACCACCCAGCAAAGTGTCACATTCAAAAGAAATGGTCATGTTGTTTATATTTTTCCTTGAGACACAGCAGAGTTAACAATACTAAATAATGACTTACCTCATGCCTGCCTATGTAGGTAATACTTCCAATTCCGGGACACAGGCTCCACGGGCGACCGTGCATTTTTCGAATACCTACTTACTAACTAGATACTTCTCATACTAGTGCTTGTTGCAGTGTCTCAGTAGCGTTTTGTTGTGAATGTGGATAGCTACGTCTATCGAGAGGATTTTTGAATATGTAGGTATTATCGAAGGTTATATGTTTATTTAGGTATTGGGTGTCAAAGTTATTTAATACGCCACGGAAACCATATTATAACCCCGTGATCGACTCCATATGTGTGCTAAATAGTAGTGTCGGAGCCTATTCAAAGTAAACAAACAAATACAAAGAAACAAATCTTTCCTCTTTATAATATTAGTTTAAAGAGTTATTATTCACTATTCACATACCTACAATATAGGACCATGTCTGATGTCCATGATACAGCCGTTGCACCCCTAATTTATAATAGGTATATTCATAATTCGGTCACATACTTATCACTAAATAATAATTACTACTTACTTAGTATCACGAAATATTAGGTCCTTACATATGAAATTGGCGTTTTGTCGTACTGGCCACTTTGATCTCAAATATATCTTCTTGGGTTAGTAATTCCAATTTCAAGTTTATACCGCTATTTACACATGCATTTGTATTTCGGAAACCGCAATTCACTTGTTTTTTCCTCTTTTGGTTTTTTTCTTTGCGTTTGTTTACAAAACTATGTTTACAAAATGGAAAACTTGAAATATCGTATTATTTTCTAGTACGAGTTCCACCGTGGCACCAGTGCTGCAGAAACGGCTCGAAGGATTAATGATGTGTATGGCGGTGGTGTCGCAAAAGAAAACTAAGTGCGTCGATTGTTCCAAAGTTTTCGTTCTGGAAATTTCGACCTGCAGAACAAGCCCTGTGGACGGCAGGAGACCAAAGTTGATAATGAAGAATTGAAGGCTATTGTCGAAGCGGATCCATCGCAAACCACGACCCAGTTAGCTGCAGGCTGCGGTGCTAGTGATAAAACTGTTTTAATCCACTTGAAGCAAATTGGGAAGGTGAAAAAGCTTGAAAGGTGGGTACCTCATGAATTGAGTGCAGCAAACCGACAAACATGCGTCGACTGTTGCGTTACATTACGCAACCGGCACAATAATGTAGGGATTTTTAATCGAATCATTGCCGGTGATGAAAAGTGGATCCTGTACGATAATCGAAAATGCTCATCGCAATGGCTGAACCCTGGCGAACCAGCCAAAGTTTGCCCCAAGCGAAAATTGACTCAAAAAAAGCTATTTGTGAGCGTTTGGTGGACTAGTGCCGGTGTCGTTCACTACAGCTTTTTTAAATCTGGCCAGACGATTACGGCAGATTTCTATTGCCAGTAACTGCAAATCATGATGGAAAAGCTAGCTGCTAAACAACCGAGGTTGGTCATTCGCTCTAGGCCACTGCTGCTTCAGGACATTGCTAGAGCACACACTGCACAACTACTAAATTAGAGGAGCTTCAATTGGAATGTCTAAGACATCCACCGTACTCCCTAGACCTTGCTCCAACAGATTACCATTTTTTTCGAAATTTGGATAATTTCTTGCAACGGAAAAAATTTAACTCCGATGGGGCCGTCCAAAGCGCCTTCAAATATTTTATTAATTCCAGTCTATATGGTTTTTTTTAGTAAAGGAATGAATTAACTACCTATGACATGGCAAAAGTGCATAAATATCAATGGTATATATAATATATACTTTGATTAAATAAATATATTATGTTTAAAAATAATCGACTTTATGTTCCTCCTTTACAAAACGCCAATTTCATATGTAATGACCTAATACTATCTACGCGTATCTATTAGTAGGGTCAGATAGTCTTTCGTGATATTGGTTCATTATTTTAAACGTAGAGTGTGGAAAGGAGACGTCGTCCACACCTACGTTCACGCTTGTTCGCGGAGCTTCCCGGCAAAGCCGATAAAATGTTAAAGAACATCTCTCCTGTTTCAATCAAGAAGCAAGTAGCCTTAAACTGTAAAAATAATTTGTTCATATAAATTATGCCCACGCGTGGGCTGAGGTAAGAGGGAAGTGGCGCGTGCGCAGCCTACGCTCATCGCTCAGTCTGGCTGTAGGGCTGCCAGCTAATGATATTCATAAGTGATAACATATTTAAAGATGACGTAACCTAATATTATTTTCATTAAGAAAGGAAATGATATCAACTAATTGTTGATGATGGTGATAAGTTTTGGGTACTTTACATAGGCATCTATTTAAACTTGCGACAAAACAATCAAATTTTGCGTGTGAAAAAACCAAATATGGAATACTAAATTACCAAGTTGGCGAAAGAATGTAAGAAACAAAATATTCCAAATGAGGCGACTAAATATTACCAGTTACCTATTTTCACTTATTATATTTATTATTTTGGCGAACAAATAACCATCTTGGCAACGATTTGAGAGTACACATTTAATTTAAGAATAGGCACATATATTTTCCCTGATGTAGTAAATTTAAAAAAACATAATAAGCAGCAAAAATAGCGCACATAAAAAAACCTAAAGGAGTGTAGAAAATTCCAATTTAAAAAAAATCTCGGTTTCGGGGGATGTAGATTACAAAAAAAATCATTCATTTTGAAATTTAAAAATGGCGATTATTTACTTTCATAAAATGGATTTGGGTGTCGTTTACCAGGTTTTTGGGGTTGCTGGATACGAAAATGACTTTTAATTTTGAAATTCCAAGATGGCGGACATATTATTTCTTTTTATAAAAATTACTATGGGTCGTTACGTATGGGTAGGTAGCAACCTACAAAAGGAAAAGATTAAAAGATTACAAAAAATTCGATTATTTTGAAATTTCAAAATGGCGAATATTTATTTTTCTGTAAAATTTATATGGGCTCGTCTTCGAATTTTCAGGGGTGCTGAATACAAAAATGATATCCATTTTCAATTTCAAAGATAGCGGAAATTTATTTGTAATAAAATGAATCTAGGTGTTATTTTCTAGGATTAATTATAAAACAAAAATCATTTATTTTGAAATTTCAAAATGGCGCTGTCGAATAACAATTAATCCTTTTTAACTTGACACTGGCAATGGTCAATACCTTCTGCCATACATTAAAAACATGTTGTCAATTGTCAGTTGTCTATTGTCAGTTGCCAATGTCATAAATAAAAAGATTTCATTGAAATAAATTCTTCGATTCAAAATATACAAAGTTCAAACAAATAAATTAGGTATTTTACCTAAAAATAAGTCTATAAAGTAATAAAATAGACGACAAACATTAAAATGGACGACCACCCGTTAAATTTGGTAAAATAAAATGGATAATTTATTGTCTGTCTTCAACGTTAGCCCTCAATAAAAGATCGCATTGGAATTACGCGCATTTGTTTTTATTCCAGGCCCATCAAGAATATCGTAGAGCTGAAGCACATATGAAAAATAAAAGATATGATGAAGCAATGCAATGCCATCAGAACGCTGCGGAGCTTTTACTGGATGCTATGAAATCTACGTCTTCAACTTTTGCCTTAGAATCTATCACTTTGCAACATAGCTATCACCTCAAACAAAAAGACATTATTAAGTGTAAAAAAGAGCAGTATATACGTGTGAAAAAAGCTATGGAAAATATAAAATGTCTTGGTATAGATCCAAGCTTGAATGTTGGGGACAGAGATCACAATAAACTGCAATTAGAAATTTATAAAAATTTGAACGAATCTGAGAACTTGTTGAGCTTACTAACAGACAAAGGTAATTCCAATAAAACTCAGACAATTATGAAAGATTTTATTCCTGAAGGAAGGAAGATGGAGAAAAATCAGCAAACTGTTGTTGAAGAGTTGCAAATTGTCAGCCAAAGCCTACATTCTCTTGTGGAGCAACTTGTACTACAAGTTGAAGTATTAAAAGATGAAAACAACACTTTGAAAGACAAAGTTATCTATTTGGAAAAGGAGAGAACAAAATATCTTAATATTACTTCTGCAACTGATTACACTTTTGGCTGCGATGTTTCAAGTATCAACACTGCAACAGAAGACAGGGACCAAGACTCAAATACAGTTTTAAATCCAATAGACATTGAAAAACTTGTTATAAATTACAGTAACCAGTGAATAAAAACATTTAAGTTTTACTTTGCATCTAATGCAGTATTATTCTTCATATATCACAACTCAAAAGATATTACTGATAGCCATATTAATATTGAAATATAGTTTTTTAATAATAATATCATATTTGACGGCTGGACTGTATTTAAATGAAAACAGAGTTGATTTTTTATTAGATATGTATTACATGTTGGTCTTACACAAAAATAAAATCTTATCCTTGTAAAAATAAATTTCCCAGTTACTATACTAGGAATAACTATACTTATATCTAGAAGGAATTTCAGTTTAACAAACAATAGTAATACTAACATTCTCTATATTTTTGGTAACACAAAATATACAGTGTAAATACAAAACTTTATAATACCTACTAAAAATTATATTTTATTTAGCTTTATTATTTTTTACTACTTATCAGATTAGGCATTTTTTTTAACAACCGTTTCGTTAAGAATAAAGAAATTATTTTTATATATCTTTTTATAATGAGAAAACATGATTTCAGTTACCATAGTAGGTATTTGTCAACAATAATTGTAAATATTAAAAAATTAATATTCCCCTGCCAAGCCGTAGGCGAGCTGATGATGATGAGTTATAAGCTAAGAACCATCTCAATCACGTCAGCATTAAAATATAAAAGACCGCATCAAAATCGTACCTAGGATGTCATGGCAGAAACAGACAGACACGTGACACGGTCAAATTTATAGCACCCTTCTTTTTGCGTCGGGGGTTAAAAATGTAAGCATCCAAGTATTTCATAAAATAAAAGGGCAAAAAAAATTCCTAGGCTTGAATTAAATAAGGCGGCGCCGCCTTCTATAATACAGGCCTTAAATTGAACTAATCAAAAACGATGATGGTCATGCTTAAAGTTGACATGAGTGACCTTGAAGTGCTAATACCATTTTAATAGAATTATGAAAATAGTACATTTTTATAATAAATGCAATGCAATGAAAAACTGAGTACTAGCTTTGTTAAGATCTTATTAACAACTGTTGAGTTATTTAGTAGTAGTAGTTGTTACAGAATAACTTCCATAATGATATTATCCTTTTCCCATATATATTATATACAGAATGGAGTTCGAATTGATCAAAGAACATTTTAATACGTAATATGAGATTAAGGCTTCCTAAAGAACAATTTGTGAACACAAATTATGTAATTTCATTAAATAATAATCTATGAATATAATATCTTATTTCTAAACACAGTTAACATTGTAAACGCAAGATTTACTTGTTTATTAGCAAATAGGCACTAAAATGGCAAATTACATTTAAAATGATAATGGTTAAAATTTTACTCACAACCATAATATACACACAGAAGAAAACCTAATTTTACTTTAATGATTTAAAATTCGTCAAATAATGAACTTTGCTTAAAAATGCACAGACCAACCAATTTAACATATTATTATGATAAAGTACATTTTAAACGTTGTTAACAGTTTATATTTGGTGTATGAATGTTTTTAATAAATTCTGTTAATAGTGGTTTTACTAAAGTCCTTTTCATGAAAGATGTCCCCTAGGCGCGGCGCTGAGATCGTGCGACAAAATGTGGCCAGCATTATTTATGGGTATCAGAATACCTTGATTCTGCTGTTCTGCTTCACAAAATTTTACCTTGAGTATCAATTCTCGGGCAGTACTTTTTACAACCTCAGGCATTGTAAATAACAATTTAACAAATTTAGTTCCACTAATATACACGGAACTTCTTTTGTGAAAAGCTCTCTAAATTATTATCCAAGTATTATTTGCAAAATTATAATTAACAATAAAATAAATACACACTTCTAAGTCGTTAAAATAAGCCCTAAAATAAAGCATACTATTAATGAAAGCAAACCTATGTTCATTATCACAAAACTATCCTCTATACATCATACTTAGCAATTCTATATTATTATTTATCTTTGTTGTCAACAGCTGCGTTGCTTATGTGAACTGGTGCCATCTTACAGCAATATTATATATGAATTAATTATAATAACTAACCTAGCACAATTCGCCGCGATAGGCGCGTCACATTGCTATTGGAACGACAAGTTTCATAGCCGTGTTATAAGTAGGGATTAGTCTTAATGGGAAGACCAGCTGAAATTATTTAAAGCAAACTTCAGTTAATACAAATCAATACTAAACTTTCTTATACATAAACGTGCATACATAAATGTACATTGTAAATGTACATTGTACAGTATTGAAGTAATAAATTAAATATTTGAATTAAAATAATTGAAGTAATTAATCAAGAATGTTAAGCTCTGTCAAAGTATTTGAATTGAAAGACTTAACAATACTATACTTTAGTCTTTAATCTGAGATTCTCAACTTTTAATAAATTTTTTATGTGTTTAAAACTACAAGGCTACAAGATTGCTTATAAATTAAATACTATAACTAAAGTCAATAAATTGTCTATATTATGTACAATCTAGGAGACTAAATATGTTTTATCGGAAAATATATCAATGATTTGTAGCCATTATGGACAAAAAAGCTCTATAAAAATACATTTGGTTATCTATGGAGTATACGGCGGAGGAGGGGGCAAAATAGACAGATCGTCAAAGGGGAAATATTGCTGCGAGCCTAATACAGGTGCGGTGAACGTTGGATGCGCACTAGAGACATAGTCAGCAGTTGGTGTGTACGGAGGTAGAGTAGGTACCGCTGGAGTTGGGCCCACACTGTGAGCCTCATAACCGTCCCAGTCTTCCATGAGATTACGCCTCTGTATATCTTCGTCGTTCGACAAGGGAGCACCCCATAGATTCGCAGCTGATGCTAACAGAGCCAAGGCACCTGAAATTGTATGTATTAGATTTTATATCTGTTACTTTAAATAATATTTGTAATTCAAATATATAAATGGTATTTATAGACAACTGTGTTATAAGTAGTGACAATGTTAATGATTATTGGATTAGCTATGCCATTTATAAGGTACAATAAAATATTTTTATTCAAAATAAAAATAAATTGTTTTTTTTTCTTGATAGTTATAATTTTATTTATTACAATTTATTTAAAAATTACAATTACTACCAGTTGGTAGCTGTAACTGAGTGAGAAGAATTCGGCGAAAGAGATTCGCGCCGGTGCAATGTATTAATAATATTAAAAATATCCCAATGACTAAATTTCAGTTTAGCTAGTATATAAAATAAATATATTATTGTAAAAATAACTTCAATATAGGACTGTTTATATAATGCACCATGTACATTATGCAAACAGTTACTTCTTAGACACTGTGTACACATGTACATTATGCAAACAGTTACTTCTTAGAGCATATGTCCATTCCCGTGGTCTAATCTATATCTGTGCCAAATTTCATCGAAATCAGTCCAGTAGTTTCGGAGCCTATTCAATGCAAACAAATCTTTCATCTTTATAATTTTAGTATAGACAAAAGGTGAGTGTAAATATTAAGCAAAACATTTACTTTGTTTACTGGAGCCAGAAAAGTTGTTCAATTATAATAATTTGCACACCTATATTACCAACTGTGTATAGACTATACAATTGTGTTTATACCACAGGTTAATACTGTATAGCAGAGTTTCCCAACTGTCGGGTTGAGACCCGGTACCGGCCCATCAAAATCAAATATCGGGTCGCAACAATCCCGCCTTGTTTTTAAAACTATACCTACAATCAATCGACTTATTTTAAATATTCGTAAGAGGGAAACCGATACCATAATATGTAGTATTAATAGAGCAATAGTTACTATTAATATTTTAGCTAATGGAAACCAGCTTGGGTTTAAAAGTATTAAGTGTGCACGAAGGAACAGTGTGAAAATCACCGGGCCATGGCAGAACTATATTAGGGAAACACTGCTGTATAGCAACTAACAACTCAGTAAGCTTAAAATGGCAGCTGAGGAGACAGGTGTGTATTTGCACCTGCCTCTTTAAAGTATGTTAAAATATAGGTTTGTATTAAACACTAAATGTGCTCCTAAGCTGGTATCTTTGTATTTTGAAAATGTATTTTTAATAAATAAATTAAATATAAAAAAATGTGAAAAAATATTTAAAAATTGAATTTTTTTTTTTTTCATACAATATATTGTGTCTTCTTTATTACCTATTAAGTTTTAAGCAATCAGATGGTGTACTTTATAAAAGAATTTAAAGCAAATTATTAAAAGATATGTACCTGCACCAGTTATAGTGTAAAATCCATATTCATAATCAACTTGTATCGTATTTGGGTCACTGTTGTTTTCATTACCAAGAATGACAGTTGTGTAATAACATACACCAACTATCGCAATAACCCAGAACACGCACATTATGCTGGGCACTGCATTCCTTCGGAGCATTTTAATAGCTTTACTGTTGAGACTGGTGAAATTGATCAGCACACCAATGCTCGAACAAAGTAATACCATGAAGCACAGTAGAATAAGTATTCTCATAAGAGTTATAATCTCAATTGTGATACAAGGAGGCAAACCTGAAATAAGGTAAAACTTATTATGACAGTAGCAGTAATGACACAATATGCAGATGCAGAATTATTCCCATTGGTACTCAGTTCATAGAATCCTTTGTTTTTCCTTGTTGATATAAAGTAAATAACTTATTTTATAAGTTCATAAACTTACCACTGTCAGCAGTTCGGTCAAGAGATCCAAATTCATTTTGACGTATCATTATCTGATCATCATCATTGTCGTCATCATCATCAAAACTGAAAAACTGTGTCAAGGAAAGACTTTGAGTGCAGTGTAGCCCTTTGATGCGGAACCAACTTGGTTGAACCAATGCAGCACAAGTCAACAGAAATGTAGACACATTGAAGAAAGCTGCTATTTTGTTCAGTTCCTTGTCTTTGAATGAACAGCTCAATTTAAAACCTGCAAAAAATTTAACACAATTGTTAAACAAAATTAAAGGCAATTTAGTTATAAATAAGAATATACTTTTTAATAAATCATTTATTCCTGTAACAGATATTATTGCAGCTTATTTTTAAATGAATTTTTGAGTAGCAAATTTTTGCATTTTACTTTTCATTTCTAAATTATAGAAACGGAAAAGTAAAATGCAAAAACTTTATTGTTAAAATGAAAAGAGTTACAGTTCCATCAACAGTAATCATTTATTTGACCGTGTATCTTTTAAAATTTCTTTTCCTTTAGTAATTAAAAAGTCAATTGCTGTACAAAGCTCTTTAGAAATGTAAACAAGGTAGTAAATTTCTGATATGAAACTATTTAAATAAAAAATGTAGGTGGACATTGGTCATTAGGTATCAGGTTCCAGATGCTGCAATAGCTAATGATAAAATGTAATTAAGTCTTAATATCACTAATAGTAAAAATCCTGGTAGTAGCATTATTAAGTTACTACAATTATCACTCATATTAATTAAAACAAAGCTACCAATTTCCTCAAGAAAATGTGCTAAATAATAAATAAAAACCACTATCTTATTATTTAATAAGGTGAAATGAAACATACAACAACACTATTCTTTACTTTTCCAAACTTAAGGTATATTATAATGCCAAAATTCATTCAAAATTAATTATTTGCTTTCATTTCAATAAATAGCGTAATTTATTGTAGATGAATTTACCTACTTGTAACTTATGAGGACTTGTATAATAGCACATTTATATACTCAGCAGGAGGTTGTTATAATTAAACACTTTTGCTATGCTACAGCCATTTTATTAGACAATCAGTATTTTCAGCTTTACATATTAACTTTTGATATTGAAACTTTAAATATTACCTAGTCAAGTCTGTATATTAGTTATCCAAGGCATTCACATAATATGTATGAATGTACAAACCTTATTATATCAAGTGGATCTACGGTTTTGCTAAATGATAGTGAAGGTGACAATGATCATGATGTATCTTAGTCGTAGTGATTACAAGCTCATAAGAAATAAGCCAGTTTAAGGAAGTTAAATGAAATAATTAGACATATTCGATTAATAAAAGACGTCATACCTCGAATCCTTGTTATACAATCCATACTTCAGTTTTATTTGCAATGCATCGACACAGGTTATTCTTTCAATTTTATTTTAAATTCAACTTAATCACATAAATGCTCAATTCACAAATAACCCACAATTATTGTTTTGGCAATCTAATACTACACAATTTTATCCACCCACGGCACAAAATACAAATTACACACAACACACACAATTTAATTTTGACATTTGCGATTTGACATTTGACAATGGCATTTTTTAAATTTCAATGCCATTTAAGCTGGGACTATGCTCCGGAATCCGACACGTCAGTGAGAATTCAAAGCACAGAAAATAGAACTATGCCCTAATACAATAGAGTTGAAAATCGAACACATAATAGTCAAGTCAAATGTCTTTGTCATATATGACAGCTTGACACTTGAAATTTTTTTTCTTTTTTATATATGGCATCGGCTTATAACCATTTGCCAGTGTCAAATTAAAAAGGCGGGAAATAGAACTTGCGTTTCAATTTTCAACACCGTTGTCCTAAATCGTCAAGTC
Source organism: Phengaris alcon alcon (assembly GCA_037179445.1). Lineage (NCBI taxonomy): Eukaryota > Metazoa > Arthropoda > Insecta > Lepidoptera > Lycaenidae > Phengaris > Phengaris alcon. Next base: position 1,054,241 of record JAYRCH010000112.1, read on the forward strand.
TAAAGTCTAGTTAAAGTCCAAATAAATAGTCAGTGCAGTCCATGAGTCATGTCAGTCGATTCAGTAAAGTGGTAGAAGCTTTACTGAAAGTTCCTAGGGAGTTTTGGCGGAATACAAAATAGCACGTTTTTAGAAGTTGTACCACTTGCCCACACTTATGCACGTTAACGAATATTTAATGGTTAATATTCTACCAATATTACACATTAAGAACTGAAATAACACAAATTTATGGGGCGATACAAAATCCACAACGTCTCTCATTGAACTCCCCGGCAAAACTCCCCACTTGAAACTTCCATTTTCAACTCTATTGTGTTAGCGCAGAGTTCTATTTTCAGTGCTCTGAATTCTCACTGGCATGCCGGATTCCGGAGCATAATATAGTCCCAGCCTTATTGGGGATGGTTTTAATTGAACGTATGTGCTGCCTGACGATTCAGAGGTTTAACGATTTCTAAATCGTAAAGTCTAGTCAAAGTCCAAAGAAATCGTCAATGAGTCAAGTCGATTCAGTAAAAGGGCCATACTCACAGACCACCCTGTCAATATCGTCAATGGACCATCAATAGTGACAATAATTTTTAATTTTGTTAACTAGTCCGCTTTAATTTGGCACTGCTGCGGGCTGGACTTTGAGTATGGTATTTTAAGTGATAGACACAGTCCAGCCTGCAAATCCAGCACACCGGTGCTGGACTAATGGCCGTCATTAGTGTTAAAAGTGTCAATCATTTATAATATTTGCTTATTAGACCCCAAGGCCGCAGTATTGGATTAAGGAGTTTAACACATCAATTCAGAAACAACAACGTCACAACAAAGACATTGTAATAGCGTTTTCGGCATCTAAAACTGCCCTAAGAATGGGAAGCCGATTGTGCTTAGAAAGAGCGGTCTTTTAGTAAGAGAAGAAACATTTAATATATATTTTGTTCCTAATCCCACAATATGCTAACACTTATAATAATATGAGTGCCATAAAGCCTTAAGTAATTCCAACGTCGTCAAAATGGACTCCAATTAGTATCTCCAACGCCGAGACAACCTAAGAAAGATACGAAAAGACATGGATTTGCTTTCTCTTTTACTCTTATAAGTTTTTGCCATTGATGTTTTGTAAGACAGATAGCTGCTTAAGGGCTTCGATTTTAGAACTCCTTTTATTTTATCATTTAATCTTCCTAGCTGTACCTACATCCTACATGAGCTGTACGTAGTACGGTGTACATAACAGGAAGTAAAGTACGAACCTACATAACTTATTTTAGTTCCTCAGCTGTGCATCTATCATTACGTAACCTAGTATATTTTGTGATTGGATTTGATTGCTTCCCATTATGGCTAAAACAAATAGGTAGATAATAATTGGATGCAAAATGGATGTGTACGGTCGCTGACAGATTTCATGAACCGATTGCGATAGCTAGATAGTTGTTATCAGATGGTGCAGGTATTTCTATTGCCGCTATAACAACATACCTAAATAGGTATTGTGAGACTCTAAAATATATAACAAACGTAATTTTTTGGCCGCTTTTTACTCGATATTAATAGCGTCTACGGGAAGATGCTTGAAATATTCACAGAAAAGGTTATTATAATATTATTACTATGTATACGTATAGTGGTAATTTGTAAGGATATTTTGTATAAAATGGTACGGAACCTGTTGTCTGTGAGGCCGAGTCGCAGTTGGCCGGTTTTTATTTAATTTTTAATCACATTAGTCACCAATAGAGATGGGCAACGTTTTTATGTCCGGCGGGCAGATTGAGCTTTTATCGGGCATTTTGGGCATTTATATTTTTATGCCCGATAAATGCAGAATCACTAGCAAAAGCCTTCGATGCAGTTTCTATCCCACTGCTACTGCGTAAACTAGAAGGCTTTGGCATACGAGGTAACGCCCTCTCATGGCTCAACAGCTACCTCAGGGATAGACGGCAAAGGCTGAAAATAGGAAATTACTTATCGAGGAACAAAAAATCACAATCGGCGTCCCTCAAGGCAGCGTTCTCTCTCCAATCCTGTTTACCCTCTACATGAACGGAAGCCTGAAACTAAACATCCCAAACGTAGAAATTATTTGCTTCGCAGATGACACAGTAGCAATTTTTCGAGGAACATGTTGGAGAAGTACTATCAACGCTGCAGAAAAGGGTATCGGGAGAATCTATAAGTGGCTCAACCGAAACCTCCTCACTATTAACACCGCAAAATCAAACATTCTATGTTTTCACATAACTGGTGCTAGGAAGCCTAATGACAACTTTATAAGTTTACACCGGGAAAACTGCTCAACTTTATCTTTCCCTCTCCTGAAAAGATGTACCTGTGAACGCATAAACCGGGTTACGTCAGTTAAATACCTAGGCATCGAAGTGGACGAGAAACTCACATTTATGCCTCACATAACAACTGTGGCTAAGAAAGTTCGTAAAATATTATACCTCATGAAATTCCTAAGACCAGTTGCTAGTTTACACGTGAAAAAACTTGTTTACAGCGCGCTGTGCCAATCTCTGTGGCAATACTGCATCGGAGTTTGGGGCGTTGCGGCCGAGTCGCACATGATCATACTAGAGCGCGCTGTAATCAAAGTCGCAGTCGGAAGGCCCCGTAGTCACCCAACTGCAGAACTACTTAGAGAGTTCAACGTGCTGAGTGTAAGACAACTGTTTATCCTAAGAACGATCACAAAATTCCAAAGACCTTAACGTACATGGCACTCGCACGTAGTTTTACCGGAAACACGCGGTTTTCGCGTCGCGGTTACCTCCTTATAGGTATACACGTTTACGTTAGCCGGTCTGATTAGATTAGATTAGATCAAGAGATCGAAAGATCACAATGAAGCAGTCTCAAAAAAATACCACACCTTCTGAGACGAAAGGCTTAAATCAAAAAGTTATACAGATATTGACGACTTGTGGATGTTAGTAATACTAAGAGGGGAAAACAAAATTATAAATTATAATAAATCAACACACACTCATTCACACAAATATACACACACACTCATTCACACACATACACACGCACGCATACACAGTCACTGACAAAACAGTCAAAATATCATGTAAAATTCCATTATCCCCCAAACATCTATCCCCCTGAACGAATTTGAATTGATGTACTTACCAAATGCAATGAATCGCTTCAATATTGTAATCTAATCCTATCAAAAATTTATGTTGATCTTATTTGGTTCGTCTTAGTCTTAAATTTTATTTTATTATTTGCTCTGACTTGCTGTTGAACGCAGCGCAAAAGTGAATTGCCCAAATATTGTAACCAATTTTTTTGTTAATATTTTATTTGGTTTCACTTAATCCTATATTTAATTTAAGTATATTTGAACTAATCAATTATTTACTTTGACGAATTTTATTGAAATTTCATAATGGTGTAATTGTTCTGACCTGACTTTGTTTTCAAGCGGGATAGTTAATTGCATAACTAAATTAACTAGCTGTAGCTAATATTATATTGTTTTATTAATTTGTGTCCATACTGATTTATTAATCTAAGTATTTTCTGTGACACGCAAGCGCGCCAATTTCCAACCACAAATAAAATTGATACATAAGTAAAACCCGGACCTCCAAGATACAGGCTATGCCTAGTCCACTGCTATAAATTGTAATTAAATAACTTATATAACATTACTGGGCATAAATAAAATTGACACTGTATCCGAATAATTTAAGCTAGAAGACGCTAAAAAGCAATTGAGAACCCATTGTTATCGATCGCCGGCTCAGAACTCGCCGGGTTAATTTATTTTCAGGTGGAATAATAATTAAATGTTAAGTAGAAAAACATACTTTAATCTGAATAATTACTAGTTTTTAACAAAATTATTTTCATAAATCGTGTTAAATTAACATTTTTATTGGGATATAATAATTAATCTTGCAAACAAGAAATAAGTTGGCGACTGCACATGACAATACTGTATTACTGTATTAATATGTTGGCGACTAAATTACTAAGCTGGCGAAAGCACTGGCAGTGACAAAAAGTACAAAAATCGGCAGATAAAATGTGGAGAAATTTAATCCAAACTGGCAACGAAATTTATAAATTAGCGACTTAATTTCAGAGTTGGCGACCACTATACGATGTAAACAGCTATAATACCAAAATGGAATTCTAAAACGGCATACTATTTTTATTAAAATTAATATGAGTGTTGTTTTCCAGGTTTCTGGTGGTACTGGATTACAAAATTGTCTTCCAATTATAATTTCCATAATGGAGAATTTTTATTTTTCGTAAAAATTACATGAGTACTAATTTAAAAGTTCTTGGGGATGCTGATTAGGATTGATGATTATATTATTATCACAGTATGTTATCAATTATATAGTTAGATATACCAGCTATGTAAGCTATATAAATTCAGGATTATCAAAAAAATCTCTTATCATAAAGAAAATACGTGGTTACGGTGTTACTTGGGGGGTTATTTGTTTACCAAAATAATATCTCTCTTCCGGTTTGGAATGTTTAGTTAACAGAACTGACATTATTTAGGGGCCGGATTTGGTATTTTTTATGCCTTGCATAATGCATTCTTTCGCCAACTTAGTAATTTAGTACATATTCTGTTTTTTCACATCCAATATTTGATTGTTGTCTGTCATCTTGACATTTGCTTTGGCTGTTATATTCAGTCCGCTTATATTATTTGTCAAAATCTTCTAAAATCAAGAGCGTTACTTTTTCTTGTATGAAGATGTTTTCTGTCAAATGTTTTATTAATAATAATATCGACGCTTGAAAGGCAAAAATTACCAAGCGGCATTTTGAGCGATATTGAGTTATATAATATTATGTATATCACTGAAATTAAAATAGTAAACAATCTCTCTTATACAAATTAAATTTTGACGAGTCGTTAGAGAAAGAAGGAATATGTCTAAACAAAGATTTCATAACTAAGTATATGAAGTCAAATGTACGCATTTGACAGAAGAATCTGAAAGAAAAAGACAGAAAATTTGAAAGAAGATCTTCACACAAGAAAAAGTTACGCCTACTTGTTTTTACCATACCTCAAATCCTAAAAATATTGGAACGAAGTTCCTTATCGCGCGTTGCGAAAGAGGGCTAGACGGAAAAAATTAAGACGGTAACGACACTTTTTGCTATAGTTGTAAGCCGTGCCGGCGTGCGCGTGTTTCTCTGTCTCTCTCTCTCTCAATTATTACTAAAATTGAGCCTACTGATTAAGTTTATATTACATTATATTTGTTAATTATAATAAAAAAATGATATTATAACTTAAAAAAAAAAATTACAATTCCTTCACTAATTAATCGAAAGGAACTTCGTTCCATCCGGGTGTCCCTTGACACCTCTCAAGTTTTTTATTTAAGTATATATATTTTTAATAATAACATTTTAAACAGCCAAGTTTCGAACTTATGTGGTTTTATAGTAGGTACTATAAAACCACATAAGTTCGAAACTTGGCCGCTCTTGATGGAAAATCGGACAGAATTCGCCAGTGTCCTTTGTATGGAAATCGATGTTCCAACACCTACTACGATGTTATCACGCATGAAAACATAAAAGAGAGATTTTTGTTTGCAGACCATGTTCTAGATAAAATACTTTGAAATGTATTAATGTAATTGACTTCGTAAGCTTATAATATCATATTACAGCGGTAAATGTCGCGTAAACGTCTTTGACGAAAAGTAATCATATGGAATTTGTCACGACCACGGCAAGAATAATGGGACAAAATTGAATAAGGTTATGGGAAAACCATTGATATTTCACAGAAAGTGACATCTAAACGTATACCTGTAGGAGCTGTGGGGCTTGTCAGCTTTTAAACTAGAGATTCATGTGATGTATTGAACTTATTTGGCAACTATTGTTACGCTGACTTTTCTTGTGGTAAATTGATTGCATGCAACATTTTTCGAGGGAAAACCATGTTTCGGCATGAATTCGCCGGCGCGACCAAAGAAATACCACGGCCTCTCAGAAATACGGTGTGTACTTCTTGGCGATTTTAACAGATAGCTTGGGTACACCTGACCCCTAAAAAGGCGAGCGCTCCAATCTGTCTACCTATAGACTAATCGCCTTAAGCTCCCTTTTCTCGAAGATAATGGCTATTATCGATGGCTAGCTCCTCCGGTACTTAGAAGCTCAGCAACTGCTTAGTGACAAACAGTACGGGTTCCGTAAGGGTTGCTCGACTGGTAACCTTTTGGCGTACCTGACTCACCATTGGGCACAAGCGAACGTGACTAAGGAGGAGGCATAGGCAGTAAATTTGGACATAGCGAAGGATTTTGATCGGGTGTGGCACAGAGCACTTCTTTCGAAGCTTCCTTCTTATTGGCTCCTCGAGAAATTATGTGATAGAGTCACTAGTTTCTTAGAAGATTTAGGGCCTGTTTCACAATCTACTGATGAGTGTCAGATAGCTTATTGGCATCTTTTGTCTCTTTCGCCCAATATAAAGTTAGCAGCGACAAAACCTCCGATTAAGCTATTTGACACTTGTTAGGCGTTTGTGAAAGTAAGAAAGTATGGAAAAAAAAATTATACTTACGACTGTTTTGTGGACAGGGTCGCTGTTGTAACTTGTGCCTACGTGAAACCGTAACGTATTACGATTTACGGTTTAAATTAATTTTGTTAACATAAATTTATAATAATATAATCAGTAAGTGCCTCGTAAAATGAGTATAAAATGTTAATTTGGAGACTACGGAACTTTTCTAGGGAAATAAAAAAAACTGATATAACAGCTGACCCAGTTTCAATCGGCAATTTAAATTCTATTTGAAAAATTAATGGAGCGGAACGTTAACAAAATGAAAGAAAGAAGAGTAAAAGTATTTAGTGGAAATCTTTATCCTATTAAGTTACCCAAGAGTCAAGACTAACATTGATAGAAATAAAGTAAAAATTGTAGGTGAAGTAGACTAGTAAGTAGGTACTAAATTCTACCTTAATAATATTAAAACCTTTAATCCGAGACCAAAATTAACATCTCATTTTATAGAGCAATAGTCGAAGTTTCTACTTTTTAACCGACTTATTTTAAATCGTCTGGTCCTCCTAATCGCAAGTTATAATCTTCTTCTTCAGCAGTTCCTTTGTCTCAATAGTCTTCGAAATAATTTTGGAATTTCAGGGAAGGTTTAAACGGTGAGAAATATGGGAAAAATTACAAGGAACTACTACTAAACTACTAAAAACGACGATTGATTGTTCTCATACTAATTGGACACTGATAAGCAATACTGTGTCAACCCACAAAATGACTAAAATCAAGATGTTGATACTAATCGCTTTCTCAGGTGATATAATAAAAAAAAATAGTGTTAAGTGAATTAAATCGTTTTAGTACTGAAAAACTGAAAAACTTTTGACACGTAGTTAAAATTCTCTATAGAATACATTTAATTAAACAGCATTTTCTCAAAATGGCGATACCGAACCGAACCCACTAGGGGTGTCATTGCTTAACAGCGTCCAATTGTTCCTACTTATCAAAAATTTAATATTCTTTCCGTCAGTAGCGTGGATTCGGGACTCCAGTGTCACTTGACTGTCTTTTTTGTTTATTGGTCTGGGAAACAGTTCTATCTCAGAAAAATTGAGCCGAGTAGGTTGTACGAGTAGGTGTAGGTTGTCGGTGAACTTTGTAGGTTTTGGTGGCTAGGAAGGTGTAGATGTAGGTGTAGCTGCAGGCGTAGGTTGTAGTTGTAGGTAGGTATGGAATATGAATGTAGGCGTAGATGTATCTAGTTGCAGGTGGTAGGTGTAAGTTGTCGGTTGTTGTGTGTAGGTGTAGTTATTTACGTAACGAAGTTTAATATTTAATCACGTATTATATTCAAAGATGGCTGCTGGGAATAAAATATGTGGCATACTACAAAAATATCCTAATAATTCATAATATTTAGATTATTAAATTTATGAATCAAAGCCACGCCGAAAATTAATTAATGAAACAAATGAACAAACGTCAGTTCGGAACAAATAATGTTACAATACAATAATTTCACGGTACTTTGTAATTAATGAATAAGCAGGGATTAACAAAAGCGGTTTCTATAACAAAACTCTAAAGCTGGGTGCACACTAGTAGGTCGATTCTGCTAATTAAATCTTACAATAATACAGTTACGTTACGTTAGTATGGTTTTTGTCATTTATGATAAAAACCAGACGATTCAATTATAATTCATTAAAAATCTAAGTTAAATGCGAGAATTGGGGCTCAGATCAGTTCGACCGCGACGCGACGAGTAAAATAGTAAAACCTATCTGCTATCCCGCGGCACGGATATTGATTTGATGATAAAATCGAATGAGGTGAGATCAAAGATATTCGTAAATCTAGGTGAGACAGTACTTTGACGTAAGTCATAACGTCCCATTAATTACTAATATTTTATTAAATATCCTGTACCTACAAAAAGTAGCAATATTTCACTTTTTATTACCCAATAAATGCATGATATTTGTTTTAAATATCATATATCCTTCTATCCTACTAATATTATAAATGTGAAAGTTTTTGAGGATGGATGGATGTTACTCTTTCACGCAAAAACCACTATTTTAGATTTAGACGAAATTTGGTATCGTAGTAATCGTAGTAGGTAGTTTAGGCTCTGGATTAAGACATAGGCTACTTTTTATTCCGAAAAAGTAGAGTATTGCTGTGGTATACTGTCCCGCGGGCGGTGCCGCGGGAAACATCTAGTTATTATTATATTTTAATTTGGATTACCTCTAGTGCACTTTGTGGCAGCGGAACACTCAGAAATACTCATAGTAAGAGGTAATAATTAATCGAAGATCTGAGATCAACACACATGCTTGGTCATCACTCATCGCACGTGTCGCCTCATACTAAATCGTTTCTCTGTCTAACCGAGTCGGAAAGTGTGGACGAACCTTAATTACCTACGTATTACTCGAGCTTTCTGCAGAATACTTACAAAATTCAATTAAAAATCAAAGATAACCGAGCTGACTAGTGACAAATATAAGGAATTAATCTGTGTTACTTTACGTCTTATTATCAAACAAAAAATACGTATTTAGAAATTTAAATAAAATCATATATTTATATATCTAATAAAAAAATTATACTTACTTTATATATATTTATATAATTTACATATAATAAAATATACTTTATTTCTTTGTTGGTGAGGCAGACTTTGCACTCATTTACTGAGCGATTAAACTAGCAGATGTACGGCCTATACCTAAAGCACAGAGTAAAAATATATACTCACGTACAGAGGAAAACCTTTGATAGAACGATCGAAATTTTGACAGGGTTGTCAGGCAGAAAATGGGGGTAAATCTAGCAACAGTATACGGTTATTGAGAAAATCTGATTGGTACACACCACAACCCGGGATCGAACCTGCACGATCACGCGTGCAACTCAAGGCGTTTATTCACTAGGTAATGGACGCTCTTTTAATAAAGCAAGACATCGCCTAGAAAATGAAATATTTACTTATCCTTAGGATAGGTGAAATAAGATATATTTTTATTTACTCTAGTATTGTTCATACACACAGTACTATAAATAACCACTTTTTTGTTTGATATTATTTGTATTTATTTATTCTAATATTATAAAATTTATATTAAAAAATTGTTCTTTGTCGTCATGACAATCACAACACAATATAACAATTTTCAATCTCACATCATAAAAACTCAACACGAAATTTGAAAATTTAGACGTCCATTTGACGGCGCACAATATTAACCGGACTTTTGACACGATTGCCATGCACGCGATAGGAGATTTGTGCACACGTCCGCGTCGTATGCTTGTGTAGTGCAATCTAATCGACAGTTTACTATTTAGAATCTACATAGTAAATTGTCGATTAGATTGCACTACAACAAGCATACGACGCGGACATGTGACAGGCGAGGCGTCCATACAAGTCGGCTTCCCTTATGAATATTGCTTAATATATTAATTATATATATTATTATATTATTTATTATAGCACTTAAACAAAACAGTAATTTACGCCCAATACACCCAAAAACATTTCGTGAAACCGTGTGACGAAACAATTCCGTTGAACGCACGAGATGCGCCAAGATCAATAAATAAAAAGTTACTAGTAATTTACCGGCTTGTATGCATAAAAGTGAACCTTATATTGATATAAATAAAAACATATGAAAAATTACAAAAATTTTAGATTTTCATTATTTCAAGGAGATTCATAAGGCGCTAAGCGCAATAAAAACAAAGGGTCGTTGTTCTGTATTATAATAGATATTTGATTACGCGGCTTACTATTCCGCGAATCTCACGCTACGCCACTGAATTGTAGATGTTTATCTGGTCCTATGTCTTAAGTCTGTGCCTAAAGGTAACCCAAGGACAATTCTACGATTTTATGTTGGTATTTGATGACTTTTCTGTGCAGTATGCACATTGCACAGGCCAAGCACAGGCATTCAGCGAACATCGAGCGTCGAGACGCACCTAGTACCTAGTAGGTACCTACTGCGGCTGGACTGTGCTGTCTCGACGATCGGGGTTTCATCCGTAAATACATAAATGTTGCTTAAAAACCCTATTTACTATGTTGTACATATGGATGTTAAAACATAACATATTTTATATATTTCCAGTTTATCCGTAATTACCGGTGGTAGGCCATCAAGTAGGTAAATTCTGTAACCATTAGCTGGCACCTTTTCCTGCTTTTCCATATCGGCCCGGCACCGGCGACCGCCCGGCTGCCGGGAGAGCAAAAATGTTTGAATATATAATATGGCATGTTTTTTCTCTTACCAACCCGGCAACGGCACAGCGATTATACATAAGACGGGACAGCGATTATACCTAAATTTCCAGAATCCGGTGGGCCCGGGAATATTCGGAGCACTGAAAATAGAACTCTGCGCTAAAACAATAGAGTTGAAAATATATGACATTGAAATTTGACTCGACACTTGTGTGTTCGATTTTTAGCTCTTTTCTATTAGCGTAGAGTTCTATTTTCAATGCTCTGAATTTTTTTCGGCCTTCCGGATTCCGGATAATATAGTCATATAGCTTGTTTTTCGCAAAACAGGCTTAATTGGGTATTTTCCTACATAATATATGTTTTTTTAATAAATTAAGAAATAATTAGGTATTATAACTTGATAAAAGTAAAAATAATTATTTTATGTGTTTTGTAATTATATGCATTTCATGGTCACAAAAAAGTTGAAATATTTTTTTACAACATTAGTGTAAAAAACCTACATAATTAGTTTACTTACATCAAATACAAAAATATTTTCTATAGTATGTATGGACATAAATACTTCGGATATATCAGAAATTTTGTGCAAGTGGCCATACATTTCGTAGCAACATTAGTAGCGTGTGACGTCACCTACTTGTACGACTTTTATATGGGGCGTTTTCACGAGACTCACAAAAGTGCTTCAAACAATCCGCAATATCTTTGAACATATTGATTCTTAGTATACTATTCCTTTTGTAATCTGTCTTATTTTTCAGAGCAGTATTCATTTATGTTATAAATAACGAGTGTGCTTTAGACCACACGACTGAAGAAAAACTCGCAAACGAACTACTGACTGAGATATTATATTTCATATCATTCCATTCACTGGCTATGAGAGAAAGAGAGAAAGAAAATGTGCGCGTATACTGCTCTCTCTTGCTCCTACAGTAATGTACGAAACGTAACTCTCTCTCTTTTCATCTTCACTTACTTATATCTCCCTCTCAACTTCCGTTCGCATCGCCCGATCACACTTTTCGTAAAGCTCTCATCACGCATTCACCAGCTAGTAAGCTGGGGTAGTAACCCAAGTCAAGCGTGCGTAAAGAAGTTTTACTTAAAATAATACAGGAAAATACCGAATTATTTATGTAGATAGTTACATAAATAATTAATTATAAAAATAATACGGCTAACTGACTGGAAATGGACTTGTATTTGTAATGTGGTAATGTGTTTGTGATATGTTGTGGATGTCCATGGGCTGTGTAAATGACATCAGGCAATCCACGTTAGTTCTTAGCCATAAGCCGAACTATTTTCAACAAAGACCACAAATAAGAGCTGATGTAAACTTGCGGTATTCAAATTGTGGTAATATTATCCTTTACGCTTAACCGACTCGTATAAATATTTTATTAAATATAATAAGAGGCCTTATTTATTATGGATAAGGTGCTCCTCGAGGTGGAGCCAACTCGAGCTCATGTATCGATATTTTGGTTTACAGAGTAAGTAATAATAAGTTTTTAAATATTTATAAGGGATAATATAGAGCATAGAGACTTATTAATACTGGCGTAAAGACAGGGCAATTCGTAACTCGTGGGTAAGGGGCCCCATATACGGTCCGGTTTTTCAGTTCGGCCTGATCGGATGCAAAATCGTGTCGTCTGTGTGCAATTTAGAGATCGCATCAGTCGGCCGGATAGACTGAAGCTATTCGTTCCAGTGTTGCCAGCTCTGTTCTTGCGAAACTACTAAACCCGCGTCGATTTCTACTTAAAATTACTAAAAGAATACTGAAAACTATCAAAAAAGCTACTTAACTTAGGAATCCCTAAAGGCCCCAAAAAACACTGCATTTAAGGTTTTGTTATATTAAAATTTTATTATTTATTGAATTGTATTATGAATTTTATCGTGAAATTAAAATTTACTAGGAAATATTACATACTATATAGTAATTAAACAGGTAGTTTTATGAAAATTACGGACGAATGCTACGATGTATTATTATGATAAGGTGTAATTTTTTTTTGTGCATAACCTAGGCCATTACTGAATATGATTACTGCCTGGCTCTTTTCTGCTAAAACACTACTAACAACTAAATTTCTACTAAGGAGGGAATAAAATACTTAATTTAGTAAAATTTTGTAAAATTACTAAGTTGGCAACATTAATTCTGGACTGAACGGACACTGTGTGACAAATCGCTTCAGTTCTCGCCAGAGCCGCAGCCGTGCGGGCGTGTATCGTGTACAAGCGTAGTGAGCTTACAATTAATAAATAAAACCGTAGCTCGCGGCAAACCAGAACGAACTGATGCAATTTTTCCGTGTGTGTGCTCGAATCCGTTCAGGCCGAAATGACGTCAGTTCTAACTAAATCGATCGGCATCTCATCTGTGGAGGCCTTAAAACGTCTCCAACGCGTATGCCATTGGGGCACTTGCTGTCATGGTAACCAGACGTGAGAAATAATCACCTATCAACGCTGCGCGCGCAACATTGATAGGGCGAAGCAGCTCTGTAATTTGTTGTGTGAATAAGTTTGATGAAACAATGTTCCCAAAGGCCTAACCGGCCTTTGAAATAATGAGTATACTTAAAAGGTTTCCCATATTTCATGACCCGTCTCAGTGTAGGCACAGACTAAAATATAATATTATCTATACTTACACTTACGTACAGAGACTTACCGTGGTTAAAAAAGAGTATTAATCTGAATAGATTCTTTTTAAGCCACCTAAGATTCGCGGACGATATCATTTTATTCTCAGAAACTCCTAAAAGGCTGAATGACATGATCAATGACTTGCACCAAGCCAGCATAAAAGTAGGGTTAGAATTGAACCTTGATAAAACCAAAGTTATGACCAAGGCACATAAGATACCTATTCTAGTAAACAACATTCCACTTGAATTTGTACAAAAATATGTATACTTGGGTAAACAGATCTCGTTTGGTAAAGAAATCCTAAATATATGTATAGTATATTTCCGTAATAGGTAAATATATTTTCGTTATCTGGTAGGTACCTGTGATACAAATTCTTCGGATACTTAGTACAGAACCAGTTGACGTGGTGTGGACGCGTCCATAGATAATATTTATAATATATTATTTACATTTTAATAATTTTCATGCACTCGGTACACATTACATAACCATATTTTTGGCTTTACCGATTTTTTCCACTCTTGCCGCGCGCAAGATAGGAGGTAGGTGGACAATCAAGTCTCAAGCTTACTAAATAGCTGTTTATCTGTTCCTTTTTAATCTGTGTTCTAGGTATGAATACTGGTCACAAACTCCCCACTCTACGCTCAACTAACAAACTTGCCTTCCCTTCACACAAAACTAATTTCTATGACTCTTCTTTCACTATTTCCGCCATTCGTCTCTGGAACGCATTACTCGAATCCATACAAAAATCCAAGTCTATTATTTGTTATTTTCTATTTAAATATATATTTCAAAGTCTATTCTCTTATAATATATATAATATTATGTATGCTATTATTTTGTTGTTTATTTATTACTATTTTAATGTAGGTATAATGTAGAAATATTTTTATTTTTAATTACCACTATACCTACCACTACTTTTTTTTCTCCATCGTTATTCTATAATTATACTGTCAATTATTTTCTTTCGGTTATTTGTAAAATGGTTGCCTGGAAGAAACTACTTCAGCAGTAAGGCCGCGGACTTTATTATTATTACTTATTATTTATTTTTGAATTAACTTTGATTAGTTTCATTCAAATAAATATTTTTTTATTTTATGTCGTTAAAGAAATATCTAAAAGCATTGAGAAATTACTACGAAAGCTTTAAGATACGATCTTTATTTAGCTACGTATATATTTTCGGTTATAGTTTTTTTCTATACAAAATCTTTAAAAAATATCAGTCCATCTACAGACACAAAAAAAACCGGCCAAAAAAAAGTGCGAGTCGGACTCGTGCACGAGTTAAGTATTAAACTTAAATATTTTTTTTATTCTGCTACTAACCCCAACTTAATATTTATTTTATTCAGATACAATAATACACGCCTGGTGACAGACGGACGGATTGACGGACAGCGCAGTCTAAGTAATAGGGTCCCGTTTTTAAACTTTTGGTATGGAACCCTAAAAGACAATTAACGGCATCTGAAATCCACAAAAAAAAATACATTTTAATCTGTCTTTACTTAAGTACCCTGTAAAAATGTTTTATTTACCTACATCGCAGACGGAAGTTGGTTTGAAGTATGCACGTGTTGCCCAGGGTTTATACAAGTCCGTTCAGAGTTATTTGATCTTGCAGTTTCTATGAGAGTGACCCTTATGTCGTCGGCATAAAGGTTCTGTCAGAGTGAAATAACTCTGAGCGGATTGCAGTTGAACGAATTTTCAGGTCAGACTTCAGTTTCCCGAAGGATTGCGGTAGAGTCGTGCGTGCCGGCCGCTTTTCGTGTCTTCGTAAATTTCGTAACGAATTTAAAGTTTTACTTCAATTGGAATTTTAAATAAAAACTGTTTGAGAGTTCATGATGTTTTTGTTTTTGATTACTGGACTTCTCATTGCAAGTAAGTTGATTCAAATAATACGACTTACAATTTTATTAATAGGTAAGTATAGGAGGACGTCT
Organism: Phengaris alcon alcon; assembly: GCA_037179445.1. NCBI lineage: Eukaryota > Metazoa > Arthropoda > Insecta > Lepidoptera > Lycaenidae > Phengaris > Phengaris alcon. Next base: position 1,069,671 of record JAYRCH010000112.1, read on the forward strand.
TGACCTTTAAGGGATACTTGGTACACTCAATTCACAACAAAGCTTGTACGGGCAATAGTTATATATTTTGACATTAACTATGTCGGTAGTATACAATAACAGCAAAATTTTCTTCGTAGAACCGTCAGATCTGATACTTTTTTTTTATTGTGGATGATTTTTATTATGTTTTGTAAGTTTTTTTTCTGATTTAACAGTTGTTTTCACATTCAAACAAGTCCTTATCTATATGTCTTTTGTTATATTAAAATAAAAGTGTTTGTCTTAATCGGATTTATGTTTAATTTGTTTATAGCTTACTTAAACTACTCCCGATACTTAATATCAAGATCCCCTTAAAAATTTTTTAATTATTGAATATTTCCATAATCCTATGGTATAATAAAAAACTAGAGAAGGTACCAAAACATAAAATTTGCAATAGGGTGGTGAAAAATGTTATGGTACAACAATAGTAATATAGCTTATAGTGGTTTAATAAGGAAAAATGAAGGTTATATCAATGTTATTAAAACTTTTTGAGTTGCATAGTAATTGTGTTGGGGGGGCTCTGGTGATAAATGTACCATATAATATAGGGGACACTTGGTGAAGAACACACATTAGTGAAAAAATACGCAGATTCTTGTAGCAAGATTGAATTTCACGTATTTAAGCCTCAAATAATTTCAAATGTTATCTATACGAAGGAAATTAGGGTTAAAACAAAAGGTCGAATCCAGTTTCCCGTAAATAAATTTTGTTAGATAACTTTTATTTTATAAAATCCTAAGTTTGTAATTTTAAGCACTACTTGGAATCGTTACAATTTACAATCTTCAAAAAGTCTAGATTACATTTAGGAATGTCTAATAAAAGGTTGCCTCGCTTATGCGAATTAGTCAGGGGTACGGGGATTTTTTTAATTGATTACTATCAAGCAAATTTTTCATGAGTGACTTCATATTGATGAGACTTCCCAACTTCCTCTTACAACAACTTTCGATGGTGGTAGCTAACAGTACCTCTGTTAGCTACCACCATCCAAAGTTAGAATATAATATGTCGATGTAACGACCCTCAAAAATTAATTACTAACTGGTTACTTTTTGTCAAATCTCTAGACAATTATCTAAACTATTTAAATTATATTAGTCCTACAAATTGTATGTATGTATCGATAACGCAGTTGTCAATAATTATTACTAACCAGTATGTATTTATATAATTTAACAACCACATTGTCCTATAAATTGCATGGTAGGTTATCCCGGTCCTACGTTCAAAAGTTGTATGAAAGATCCCTGATGTAAAATTAATTACTATCAAGCTGAATTTTTGTGAATAGCTTCGTTTCGATGAGACGTCATCGAACGCCCAACAATTTCTTGTAGAAAATTCTCGATTGTGGTAGCTGACGATGGTAGCAGAGATAAATAAAATATGTCGATTTAACGACTCTCAAAAATTCATGACTAACTAATTTATGATTTCTTTTTGGTAAATCTCAAGATCTAAATTATTATTATCTAAATTATTAAAAAATATATTCCTTACAAAGTTCCAACAAAAACAAACTGGACAAAAACCAGTAAAAATCGGCTTACGTAATAAATGAATGGAGTAATTACGTAATTACTAGAAAATAAAATTTGTTTAATTTAGAAAGTAATCTTTCACTTTAGGTATATTATGTTACAAAAAATAAATAAAATGCAATTCTTGTCGGACTAGCAATTAATACCTGTTTTCTTATAGGACGTTGTTTGATTTAGACCGATAACACACAAACCTATCATGTAATGTTTTTGTTCTACAGTTAGTAATGAAAAAAATAATCTTATGGTACTATGGTATGGTAATCCTACTAACAACTTTTGAATGTAGACCCGGGATAACTTACCGCGCAATTTAATTAATCTAAATCTAATCGATATTATTCGTTATATACCTATTCTAGCCGCGTACATATTATAACATCGTGAAAATACGATTGACAACTTTTTGAATTTTCAACTCAAAGAGTTTTACCGCTCATGGACTTTTTAATCCTGACTTCTAAAAAGGAAGAAGTCTAAATATATAATATAATAATATTGTCCTAAAAGTCCACGTGGACTTGTTTTTTTATTAAACTTTATTATTATATTTATATATTAAACTTTATTTATTATGAACATAATGGACATTGGAGTTTTTACTATGGAACAATTACCCACGGCGACCAAAGGTAAAATAAGGTTAGATCTACCTTGTAAGCGTGATTGCATGATAGACTACAACGGTCTAGGTCGCATATCTGCAGGAGCTGATATACGGAGGGGAGGCGTATACTGTGATATTTTTACTCTTTTCAACGAATATTCATAAAAAAAAATCGGTTGTCTGTAAAGTCGGTTTACTGACGATAGTTGAACGTGACAACGTCATAAGAAATGGAACGCCTCAGAGCGGGGTAACTCCGGTAACGCCGCATGAGTCATGTTTTTTCGTGCGTGCAGCCGGCTCCATCGAATTATAAGACGTTGTCACGTTAAAAACATGATTAACAATTTGTTGATTTATTGTACTTCCCCATCATAATACATCTTATACCATCTTCATAATATTATATAATCGATTTTTCGAAAACGGCTACAATAATTACCATGGGTATGCAGGGAGTTTTGGGGGAGAAATATCGATCTAGCTAGGCTTCTCTGAAAGACTTCGCATTTTTAAGTTATACAGTTCTTTCTTTCGTCGTGCAACAGTATATCAATAATTTTGACTCTATTATGTCAGTTCGATTGGCAGTTTGGTATGCGTATGTATGGTTTTTGCGTTTATGGGTTCGAATCCCGGTCAGATTAATATTTTTGTGATTCTTTTTATTTTTAAATGTATCAGAAATAAAATAAAGGGAAATAAAATGCGAATGAAAATTGTACCATCTAATAGTACCTATTTTGGTTGTGGTCCAATGTCCTTTTCTTTATTAGAATTATTTGTTATGCCAGTTAAACTTCTTGACTATTCTATGAATTTTGCCCGGACTTTGGGTAGGGCTTTAATAAATTGGAGGAGCCCATTTCACCGGCTGTTTGAGGTAGCTCTTTAATTCATTAAAATTAATTCCAAAGTCCCCTTAAACCGCGTCTAATTTGCGTGGGCTCATTTTAAATCCAGCTAAGTTCTAAGAAGTCAATAAAATTTTATAAAGTACTACTGAAAGGGAATAAATTAATAATAATTGTCAATTAAATATTATACGCTTAATTAAATTATACGTTCAAAAATTCATATTATTATGTTTTAAACGAAGGATTTGGGTATAGTTTGTTCGACAAAGGTTATAGACTACACAAAGTAGCCTTACAAAAAGTTTATATATTAATTATTGTGTTATGGTTATTAACTAGCTAGCTATAAATAGCGAACATTATAATTATTGATCATCTCCGACCAATGACGTCTCCACTGCTGGGTTTCGGATATCTCCTCAGTGTAAGAAGATATTTAAAATTTAAACATATTATAATATCATTTATTAAGCATCAAAAATCAACATAAAATTCCAATATAATATTATAAATAAACTTCAGGCATTAGATCCATCAGAACTCAACCAAAGTCCTGTGAGAGCAATTAATCGAAAAACGAAGTGCGATTTGTTAGGTACTTTTGTTTGCCCTGGTGGGGAGCTTTCACGAGCGTCGCTCAAAGCCTGTTTTCATTCAAAACAAATTGAGCTTTATCGGCGAGGCCACGAGGTACAAACTAATAACAATCACTCAACCATTGATTGGGTTGGGTGAGCGTTGTGGCCTAGTCAAAAAAGCTCAATTTACTATGAATAAAAATTGTGATTCTTGTGGTCACATAAACGTGCCCTTACAGGACCGGTGATAGTGAAAAATGTCTCTACTTATGATACTTTACTAAGTATAATTTATAAACTCATTTCAAACGATATTGTATAGTTGCAAATTAAACTAAAACATGTCCCCAAGTACATTCACTTTGTCAGAAATTATGAGTTCAAATATTGTGTTCTCGTCTTTTACGGAAATTAAAGTCGCAAGCACCTAGTTTTAAGTAAATAACCAAAAGTTTTACTGGTGTCCTTCAGATGAGATTCCAGAGTTCTACAACAGCGTTGAAATGGACCACAGAGAGGTTTTTTAGTGGGTAGAAATCTCCACATAGCTCTTATCCGAAAAAGTCCGAGTTCAGGGTGACCTTATAAAGATTTTCCCCTCGATTTTTTTTTATAAACTACGTAGTATTCCTTTATCCCACGTATCTTCCAAACGGCTGGATGGATTTCGACACTTATTATAGTTAAATTTGCCTCAAGAACCCAAGTATTCTTAAATAATCTATTTTAAAGAAAAATTACGATTTTTTTTTATCTAACCTATCAAGTAGTGTATCAAAATAAAGGAAATTAAAAAGAGATTTCGAAAATACACATATTATTATGTCATGTATTTAAATTTAATTAGGAATAATTAGAGGGATCGCGGGTTCGAATCCAGCCGAAGGAACAAAAAGTTTTTCTGTGTTCCTGGGTCATGGATGTGTATTAAATATGTGTATAATATAATAAAAATCTTAAATAAATATATAGTATAAAAGTATTAAATACACTTCCCGTTGTCTGATACCTGTAACACAAGTTCTTTGGATACTTAGCACGGGGCCTGATTGATGTGGTGTGAAGCGTCCATAAATATTATTATTATGTTTGGTAGCAGGGGCGTAGCTACCGCTGTATCAGCCGTATCAATTATTTATAGTGGGCCCCCGGGCTACAGAGGCCCCTAAACGTGTGTCAGAAAAAAATTGTAAAACATTATCTACACAATACACAGTCTCTCTCTCAGCCCGTACTTCCCGATTTAAAAAAAAACATAATATCATAATAAAGCTCAAGAGCACAGATAATTGAGGAATACATAGAAAACTTATCTATCAGATATCAGATGATCTGCATGCACCTATACTTAGGAACTATGTGCGGATAGTGAACGAATATGAGAGCAGAGCCTTTAGTCAAGATGCATTGGATAATTTCGACGGCGAAGTTCGAAAACAAAATGTATGGGATTTGACATAAGGCCTCGCAAGCGATATGTCACTGAGCGATGAGATATGTCAAATCCCATACATTTTTAATTTCGAAGTTCGCTGTCGAAATTATCGAATGCATCTTGACTAAAGGCCCAGTGCCTCCTCTAGATTTCGTTCGCGCGGAGAGGAATAAGATTAAGAATAGATATTTATTTTTATGTATTTTACTTTAATATTACTAAACCTAAAGTTTTAAAGTAAGTAAGTATGTAATACTAACACATGGATCATGGTAGTCTGAAATAAAAAAAAATTGAATTTGAAATCCATAGGATTATCATATTGTGTCTAACGTTAAAAATTATCAGGCCCGCTACACTCCTATCACCTAAGTAAATTTATTATCACTTAGTGTTTTTAACGTGCAAGTAATGATTTCTAAGCAACTAAAATCTGAAATTTTAAACTATATCTAAAACTAGCATTAATTGCCCGCAGCTTCGCCCGCATGCAATTAGGTTTTAAACTTTCGTACCTAACTTTCATATTGGGTTTTATTTTACCCACCTAGGGGTTGAATTTTAGAAAACGCTGAAATACGTAACTCATTATTTTTTCCGTACTCAATTCATACGAAATATCATGCAAATAAGTCCAAGGAATAAAAAGTTTTCAGACTGGTGACGTCCACTGCAGGACATAGGACTCCCCCATAGATTTCCAGTGCGACCGGTTGCTCGCGGCCTGTATCCACTGTATTTACAGTAAGTACTGTCTGCGACTTTTCTCAGGTCGTCTGTCCAATTCGTGGTCTCCACTCGATAACCTTTCGGCCCCAGCGGGCATCGATTCTACGGGCTATATGTCCAGCCCATTGCCACATTCACTTACTAATGCGCCTTGGGAGTAAAATTTTGAAAAATCCTTTCTTAGTGGATGCCTATGTCATATGAGAAATACGTGTGCAAAATTTCAAATTTCTAGCCTTAAGGGTTTGGCCTGTGCGTCGATACATCAGTTAATCAGCATTGCCTATTCTATCTGGTGCCCGCAACTTCGTTTGCGTGGAAATAGTAAATGGAAACGGAACCCTTTTTACCCGACTATGGCGAAGCTAAAAGGAAGGATAATGATTTTGGCTTTTTATGTATGTTATTACCTGACTCTAAAAGGTGTTTGATTTCAAAATAAAGAGCTTAAAGAGACCATTCCATAAATATATAACACATAATATAGTAAAATGGTCAAGCATGAGTCAAAAAGACATTCAAACCTCCGTTCATCCCTTTAGGGGTTGAATATTGAAAAATAATGAAACACGTGCTTACTTATTTTCTTTTATGACTACATTTACAAAGTTCCAAGCCGAAATGCTCATTTAATATTTTTTTACCCCTTAAAAGATCGAATTTTAGAAAATATTTATTTAGAGTGTTAATAAATTATGCAATATCACGCAATTCCAAACAGATCTGACCACAAACAAAAAAGTTACATACAAACAAATAAGTTATATGCAAAAGTTTTGGCTTCCTCGCTTTGCTCGCTCGCTTTAATAGGCTACTTGATTCATATTTAATTTCATATATTGAAGGAGTATTTCCTTTAGTACTTGGCTTAGGAAAACATATTCTAGCTATATCATAAATTAAAAACTTAAGAATGATAAATAATGTTCAATTAAAAATATGTATTTTTGTTTTTTAATTTCCACTGATGGAAACACCTCAAAGTAACTTCTGGCAAGGATGTGACGACACAAACACACTAAACACATATGTAGTAGTGAAACGGAACGTTTCTGTAAATAAATAGTTCATGACATCTTAAAAAGTTATTTATGTCAAAACGTCAAACGGAACGTAACACCGCCATTTTACTACTACGGACTTTAGCACTGATTACAAATAGTACTAGTATTACGTCACAGCACAGATAATAATCTATCGACCAACATGGCGAATAATATTTTCGGCGGTTTTTAAAAAGTGTATTTTTAAAATAGTTTTTTTGTAGGTTTTTTAGGTTTCAAAATAATGGTATATTTTATTTTTTGGGTGTAATGAAAGAATTATGAAGCCTTTAAGACATAAATAAAAACAAAGGTCAAGTAGCCTATTACATGAAGTACTTATATATTTTACTGTAAGTTTTGCAGATTGCTTGCATTGCAGCTCAGATTAAATAAATAATAGTAGCTATTATTTATATAATCTGAGCATTGCAGATTTTACAAAGTTGTAATAAATTGAAACCGGTATTAAATTTTAAAATCTATCTGGCCCGCTCCGCTCAGCTTATGGTTTTAATACAATGATTAGATCAGCTAATAATTTTCAACGTGTGAAAACGATTAGACTTCGACAGCATCTAAAATTTAGTTATGTTAACTGCGAATTTTATGGCTAGCTATTTCAAGGTTTCGAGCCATCCAGAAACAAAATATTTGAAAAAATTACATAAAGTCTATTTTACTAGACTGGCACTCGAACGATTGGCGTATCGTTAGATTTATCTCAAATAAGAAAGTAGTCTTTAGATAGCTAGTTTAAAGAAAAAATACAAAATGGCGGATTCTAGCGCTATTTTGTAATTCAAAAATTTTAATTAAATCATTGGAATAATTTTGATATCAATACATTTAAATAGTCGTATTTTGACGAAGTGTGTGTTGGATAAACTAAAAAACGTAAAATAAAAAAATAAAAAAAAATCAAACCCAGTCAGTCGGCAAAAAAAAAAAAACAGATACATAAGCAACGCACTAAAAAGACCGAAACAAGATTGAGACAACACAGGGTCGATATAGATGAGTCGAAAATAAATGGGTCCCGCCTGTTACCAATCATAATATCAATTATTTCACTTCACTTAGGCTTTCAGCTCATAGTGTGAGCTGTTTAACTAAAATAGAGGTTAAATTAGGTTTTAGTACTTACTGTGTTTTCTTAATCTTGTTTCGGTCTTTTTAGTGCGTTGTTTAGGTTTCGTTTTTTTTTTGCAGTCGGGTTTTTATATTTTTTATTATTCATTTTTTACAATATTATTTTATAATAATAAATAATATCTTATAATACATAAATTTCAGGTTGCCTCAAACATATTTTTAAAACTTTTTAGGGTTCCGTAATACTAAAGGATCCCTTATAATTTTTTTAATATACTTTTGCACTGGAATGGAAAGGTTATGGCCCTGACTAAATGGCATGGCTTTTTTCCCAACTCCTTAAACATAAAAACTACAACATAACATCTACAAATTGCCTCAAATATAATATTTGGAACAAAAACTTTTAAAATTTTGTATATTAACGTAGCCCCACTTCTGACCAGACAGCCCTACGGTCTCGTATTGGGGTATAATAGGATAAATGTAGCTCTGGGGCTAATTAGTTCAGGAGTTATAGTCGCCTGCCTAACTTGTAAAATTAGCTAACTTGGAAAACTGGGTATATATGTATAATATATATAATATATATTATATTTTATTACATGTTTATTTACGATTTCGTTATTTTTAACGAAATTATAAGTAAACATGTAAAATATTGGATAATGGTACGGAACCTTTCGAGCGCGAGTCCGACTCGAACTTGGCCGTTTATTATTTTTTTATTCGGACGTGCATTAATCGTAATCAAAGAGGTTACTTTGCGTTTCCGTAAACTTTTTGAGATTAGTTTTGCCGTATATTCGGATGTGTATGAGTATTAAAATGTATGTACATATTATTAAGTTTTGTGAAAGTAATCACCCACCGCAGATATTGCCCGCGGCAATGAACGGGAAATTAATTTGAAGAGAAATTTAATTATAGTCTAAAGTCAAATTCGGCCTCCGATAAATATTTGCAATACGTATATATCTTCATTTTTCAAACAAAATCATTGAACATAATATTATTATTAACTTACATTATTTTGATAAACATGAAACAATACCTACGTCTTGAAAGTCTCATATAAATTTTACGGGCCGCGACGAAACGGTGTGTGTCATCTCGAGTAGACGGTATACACTATATATTCATACAGTGTGTGTCATCTCGAGGTTAAGAGAGAACAATTTTACATAACATAAACATAATAAGTAATATGAACCAAAGACATTATTAAATTACAGTTCTATTGAAAACTCTCCAGTGATTACAATTACAAATTAGAATTGACTTTCGTTCGTTCGAAATTGTCATATTTTATTCGTCTCCGAACATTAAATATTAATGAAAATCACTGAAAACTGAATAAAAGATCACGTTCAATGTAACTTTTAAACGCTTGGGAAGTTTGAAAATCGTTTGTAATTTAATATAATTCCCTCGTTATGAAAGCGTCGTTACCAAAGATTTCAAAACTCAAGATAGGCTATGACGTACATTTGACAGAACAAATCTTAATACAAGAAAAATATACGCCATCTTTCACCATACTTTGAATTTCAACCATCTTGTTTTCACCATCTTCAAATGTCAAAATAGCCCCGCCCCAAAAATCTCAAAAGTGCAATTTAACTGGAGACACTTTTTGCCTCAACAACGTTAAGAAAATGTTTGGTGTCCATTATTGCATACAAGTTTTGTAGGTAGGTACCTACTCGTAATTATAAAATGTACATAGATTAGTTCATTTCATAGTTTATCCACCAATTTGTTGTCATTATCGACAAAGGAATCTGCGTATAGTCCCGACATCTTGTCCACTTATCCCACTTCTGAGATGTGACGGGCGTAAATAAAATCACTTATTCCACTGTTACACTTTTATTCGTCAGACAGAGTGTCCGCCTTACAACAATTATGATGAAGTAATAATGGCGGCTACAGAGAGTCCTGCCCTTTTATATTACCTGAAGGTCGTTAGAGCTAGTCAAAATAAACACTTTATATCCGGTATTACAATTAAATATAAATTAACTAAATAGATTTCAATTAAATATAATTCTTATTTTACCAGTTACTAATATTAATTATTATGTGTTTAATTATATTTGATTATTTATATTTAATATAAAATGCATGACTAAATTCTGATGTGACGTCATAGGTCATAACCATCATGTTAACAGTAATATAATTTATATTAATCAGTTGATTAATAATTTATTAAATATGAAACCAAATTGATATTAATAATAAACAGAGTAAATGTAAAATATTATACGGATCCGGATGTAGCATCACTGTCGAGACTGAAGTCTGCTAGTGGTTGATATCAAATGTTACATTCTGGTGACTTAAGATTTATAGTTTAATTAAGAAACGATTTCAAAACTAAGGATGGGCCAAGACCTACAATTTCCAGAAAAATATTTGAGAAGATTTTTTTCAATGAAATGTGGACTGAATAAACTGCAGAAAGCAAATACCGAAGTGTAAAGATGACAAATATCAAACCTAACCACAAGATTTATCTACCTAACCTTTATTATGTACACTTTACATACATTTTGTACTATTGGACTAATTCGATATTTAAAGTGTGTATTGAAGCTTTAAATAAGTACTTACAGGTGGCAATATTATTGTGTATTTTAAGATAATTAAGATTGTTGTTATCTAAACTAATTATGTATGAGACGGGTAAGTTGTCCCTGAACTTTCAACCACTGAAATAAAGAGTTTATTGAAGGGCTACTGTCTATATTCGTCTATAAAGCAGAAGAGAGAATAATATTATGAGTAATTATTCAAACGATATAATGGTTTATAAAGTTACTAAATTGCTAATATATTTTGTCAACGATTGCAGACATTGGAAACAAGATGGAACCTTGAAATGTTGTTTCTATGTACTTACTATGTATCTATGACATTGTTATTTATATTATGTTTACATTGCAATTTTTCCATCTATTTGGGAAAAGGTGGCGCCCGACCGAGTTTGTTTCGCCGGTTAGAATTGAACCGGTGGTAGATTGTTCTATGAAAAAAAAAATGTTGGTGATTAATAGTCTCGATAAAAATATATTCTTGTTTCTCAATTTTGTAAAAGGTAGATGTAGTGTACGAGTATTGACACTTATAATAATAAATATCTACGCACACTTGTGGCGTGGTACGGTGGAGTGGGTAAACTAGTTGTGTACTAGGTAGTTGAGTGGGTCTGTTGTACAGCAGTCTAAAAGTGTTTCTGTTACCCATCCCAATCCTACATCCTCAAAATTTATAGGGACACCTATAGAGTTAATAACTATACCTAAGTACTTAAAATATTTACAAACTATAAAAGTACTAAAAAGAAAATTCATATTAGAAAAACTTAAAAGCTACAAAAAAAAGAAATCTCCCAGTTCGTCCCCACCAGGCAGAGTACCTAAAAGGCTCAAAGAGTTTCCTCGCTGGATGGCAATGCTAATTCTTTGAGCAAGATAGGTGCCGGCTCTGGGATCTCGGGTGGCCTCTATGAGTACCCAGACCCCATGTGCCTAGGGTTTTAACCCCAAACGGTTCAAATATGAGATCCCCACTATGGCTCTCATATTTGCGCCGCTTGAGGTTCTCCGCCTGATTTGCGGCCGCACCCGCAGTACTTGAGGTACCCTGGACATGGAACGGAGCAAGTGTATCAACGCAAGTAGCGTCCCATACAAGAGCCCGTCCCGGTATCCAAGGGAACAGGGTCGTTCCATCTGGCTCTTGCCATCGTCGCGCACCAAACCACTGGGTTCCAGCACAGCTGGCACTCCGGTGGTGACAAGAGCCCGACGAATTAGGTCGTTGAGGCAGTGATGTCGGGAGATGTGGCGGCGCTTCGTGAACAGGACAGACCGTCGTGTCCGAGTCTATGCACGTTTACGCCACAAACGCAATGGTGGGGGACGCCAAGACGCAGGAAAGTGACTAATCGAAAAGTTGTTTGATCCAGCAATGTGCCCGTGTTGGGTGACTGCAGCGTTTGTAGCCAAAGCCCCGACTCCCATTTCTCCGCAGCTAAGAGGCGAGCCTGCTCCGAAGGACTGCACGACGTGTTAAGAAGATTATTCCGTACCAGTCCACAGAGAGGCTCGTCCCAGAGCCTTTGGGAAAAGGTATTAGCGGGCAATTCGCTACAAGTACTAGCTGTGCTCCAGGCGTTCTTGGCCTCGTCCAGAGGAAGAACTATTTTGGGGTAGGATGGCTGCTCTAATATTTTGAGGACTAGAAGGCCGGAAGCGATATATCCGAGGGTTTTCGGACACCCAGACCACCGAACCTAACTGGAAGCGTTGCTCGAGTCCATGAGCGGTCATCGTAATTTATGTTCAAAATAGTGGAGAGCGTATGTCTTATGGTAACATCCAACTGTTTGAGAAGTTGGTGGAACTTCCACAGATGACAACGCCGCAAGGAATACGTAAATTTGGCTACAGAAAGGCAATATCGTGCTAAAGTGAAGGCCATGTGACAGTTTATTTGGAGAAGGCGCTCTAAATTTTCACTAACATTTTTGTAATTTATTATTTATAAATAATAAGGCCGGGAGAGACTCATCTAAAATAGGTGAACCCAAGAGGAAGAGCGAATCCTTGTCAATGACAGACAGTTGTGGAGCTAGTTCTTTGAAGCTAGATATAATCGCGTTTCTATCCCCACAACTATCTGACACCTATAGTGATTTGATTGACTTTTTTTTGTAGCTCTTGAGCTGACGCTACCAAAAAGTGTTGTGCCAAGGTATACCCTGAATCCAAAAGCACAGAACGGCACTTCTCACTGTCTGAAGATACAAGTTTGCAAATTTCAGAGTTGTTTATAAAACTGAAAGCATATGTCACTATTGAATAATCATCATCACCACCACCCATACACCATGATACAATATTAATATTAGTCTTTTACACCGATATCGATTTCATTGTACATTCACAGCTACTAAAAAGTGAAATGTTGTGCCAAGGTATAATCTGAATCCAAAAGGACTGAACAGAACTCCTTAGTCTTTAAAGATACACGTTTGGAAATTTCAGCATTGTTTAAAGAACTGCAAGCATATGGCACTATTAAATAATCATCATCACCACCACCACCACCACCACCGACCAATAAACCGACTTCCAAAGTAAAAGCAATATCATTCTTAATAATCACTTAAAAGTATGAAATAAGTTTACTGTCGAAATAGTTCCCCTTTTAAATTCTGCTAAAATTTAACTATTTCTCTACTCAATTTTCTTATTTTTGAAGTCGGTACCAGCCCAAACAATTGTATAAATTCTCTAATAAAAAAAAAAATAACACAAATACGTCCTTATACTCACGTTATATATATAACTCACGTTAAATTTGGCTTTATATATTTCGGTCGGCTTATATATTTTTAATTTTTTTTATTTTTGTCAAGTTGTAATACTTAAGTATTTCTAAACGTAAGAAAAACATATTGTAGGCAAATACCCAATTGAGATTTCAAGCAACTTGTATGTCACTTACATTGATAATAATTACAATAATAAGGCACAACCTAGGGGCTGGGAAGGGTAGACGACCAAATTGCATCGCTACGTGGATGGAGGATAATTTCCATGCACTAGTCATTCAGTTGTGTGACGTAATTCGGTCACGTCACTGGTCTCTGTTTGTACCAATCCAAATTCCTGAATCATCCAATCTGTACACAATGTTTGAACATGTTGATATTACATAGATGTCATATTGTGCAAATACAGTTCATAGGAATATCAACAATATAGAAACTATTGCCCAGGCAACGATATTGCTACTTATTATTATGCTGTGAATTCCTATCTATTTATGTCAAAAACACTAACACTATAGGTAATTCGACTGTAAAAAACATAAGTGCTGTACCTAAGCCACAAAGTGTTCGTCGTTTCAGCCTGGTAAGTGGTGACGTCCAATGCAGGACATAGGCCTCCACCATAGATTGCCAGTGCGATTGGTCGCTCACTAGCGTACAAGTGCGCGCACTGATGATACAATGCATACATTCCGTATATATAAAGTGGAAAAATTCGTAATCATGTTAGTATTTATTCATATATTTATTTCAAAAGCCCAGTCTTGATTTTAAACAGGTAGATGCTAGTGACTTTGAAATGAAGAAAAAAGAAGCAAAAAACAATTAAAATCTTTAAATTTGTACTTAAATCAAACTTTTTTAAGTTAACAAACTAATAAATTCGTCGCAAATATAGCAAAACGAGTCAGCGTCTGGTTTACAACTTCTCGAAGCCATTTTGTACAAGTTGTTACAGCGAAAGCAATATGAAACACGTTATTACTCTATAGTATATTACGTTATAATACGCAAATACATACCGTCGTACACATGGAGCGATGCAAGAAACACAACCCTTACCTCTCTTTTGCTAGCAATAGAACGCAAAGACCCGACTTTAATTGGGCGCAAAAATCAAAATTGTCAAATCGCTATCTATAACTTCTTAAAAATCAAATATTTTCGATTTGTAATCGAACTTTTTTATATATATTTGCTTATTTAATCAGAATAAATCAAGTAAAAAAAAATAAAGTTTTTGTTAACCGGTATTATAAATGGCAAGATTTCAGTATTCCATATAAACCGGTGTAATTAATGGATAGAGGGGAATAAGGCGATTTTGTTCCTGTATCTTTGTTTGTTTAATTGTTTTTCAAAATATTGAAATATGATTTTATGTTTATTGACACTAGACAGTTACTTTAAAAATATGTATAAATGAAAAAATATAGTTCTGTGAATTTCCTGTTCACATTTTCTCGTTACTTTTATGTACGGCACATAAAAATATTTATACGAACCGTAGGAATCGAATATCAATTTCATAGTTCATAATTCTCATTCGGTATAAGGCCAGTGATACAACATGACATATCCTGTATGCGCTAACTTCGTTACATGATATGCCCTTGTCAATTTACTTGGAATTTCGGCCCGCCCTTTCCGTCCAACATAACTGCCCAGACTAATCGGGGCGAAATGAGTATCTATTCTCTGCTCATTTTCGATATTATGTTCTATTACATTTATGGATGTTCTTGAAAACTATTTATTTCAAGTGTGCGTTTGCAAATTTGACATAAATTTTCTTCTTTTTCGATTTGGCGAAAAAATGGAACCAAATCCTACAAAACTAAGAATTGTCACAAATAGACAGTTTCTATATCAGCAAAATCTATAAAAAACATTAAAAAAAATATGATTTTTAGTATAGCAAAATCAGTTTTCCAGAACCACTTCTACCAAATTTATAAAAGGAGGATAATTTTCAGTTCAGGATAATTTTTCTGCTCTTGTGTAGCTTATTTTGTTTATTTAAAAATACCCAAATATAGCGGATATCACCTCAAAATAAGCAAAAAAAAAAATCCCACAATATGAAAAATTGCTTATGAAAAAGCATAAAGTCTCCTACAAATTTTCACGTGTCTTGCTATTATGCTTGGATCTTAATGCATGGCAATGTAAATGGTAATGTTTATTTTAGTAGGTCTCTGTCTGGATTTATTGTACAAAACATTTTTAAAGATAGGATGGCTCCACACTTGAAAACCTGTCAAAAAACTTCTCGTAAACGCGTCCTTAAAAGAAGTAATGAATATTAATATTATCTGTAACTTTTATATTCTTTACTTCCTTTACAATCATTATTATACTATAAAGTTTTTGGTTTCTTTTACGAATTTTCCTTAGTTATTTATATAGCTACAAGTTTGATTAAATAAAAAAGAAGAATCCATAGAGCACAGTATTTTTAGGGTTCCGTAAAACCCAAGGAACCCTTATAGTTTCACTCTGTCTATCCGTCTATCTGTCTGTCCGCCCTTCTAGCTTCTGTAATTATGAATATAAATAGATGAAATTTAGTCAGATAATGTGTATAGGATATCGGTTTTGGAATCATAAAATAATATTAATTTTATATTTTAGGGGTGGCTCTCCATACATGTGAAGTGGGGATGAATATTTTTTTTTATTTTTCATCTAGGTTTCATAGATTACTTTTTTACAAAGTCAACAATTTTCGAGTAATCGGCCTCGAAAGTGGTTTCTAAAAATCTTAAATATATGTATAGTATAAGCGTCCATAGATATAAAAAAAAAAGAAAACCTATTGCGCTTTGATAGTTACGGAACCCTCCTTAGACATGTCCTGACATTCTCTTGGTTAGGTTATTTTTTAACGTGATTGTAAGATATTGTAAGATAAGATAAGTTCAATTAATGCTTTCAATGTAAACCCAATAATAAAATAAAAATCATTTTTTCTTATGAAACTCGAATACTTAATTAAGCCCAGTTTAATGCAAAAATTTTAGGTAGGATTGGAATCTTACTTTTGTTAATTGTACATCAAAGAAACAAAAATAACAAGCACTCAAAGTATTTATTATGAGTAAGCTTTAAACAAATTCTAACCCTTTTATGAAAAGTTAAAAGGTGAAGAGATAACAAAGTAGCAGATCCGAAAGTTCGTCTGTTAAAATGTTTTAAAGGTCACGTTATTTGAAAAAAAAACATTAATTTAAATTATATTTTATTTTAAACTTTGAAGAAATATATTCGATAGGGTATATATTCGATATGTGACGAAGATATTCATTAATTGCATTTATCAAATTTGAAAAAGAACAAGTGTTGTTAAATAAATTAATTTATGAACAAATGCTTGAAAAATTTATTCGAAAGGAAAGACTGTCCTGTGTTTAGGTAAATATAGTTTAGTTGGCACGTCTACACTTAGATAATAACGTGTATCACACACACCTATGTCACACTGTCGCGCGCGTATAAGTTTTTGAGTATGAAGGAGACAAATATTTTTTTGTTTCTGCTCAGCTAAGAGTTCTGTTTACTAATATTTTTTTATTTATTTGTCAGCTAATGACGGTCCCTTGTCAAATCGATACTTTTTATGTGAAGGTTTGCATATAAAATGTTTTCTAAAAATTGGTTCCGGCAAAATATTGACAGGACAAAATATTTAAATCATACTGTTACATAGAGAAATTGCATGACAGTATGTTACTGGTCGGTGGTACATGAGTACTGGTCGCGACAAAAAAATGCACTGACAATAGAACTCTGCGTTTGTGCAATAGAGCTGAAAATCGTGTAGAGTTGCCAAATCTCGTGGGTGTGAGGGCGAATATACCAACATAATTAAATTTACCTATAGCAGTGGCGAAGCATGAGATTCGCGAAAAGTAAGCCACGTAAGAAAATTAATATCTATTATAAATATTATAATACAGAACAACGATACTTAGTTTTTATTGCGCTTAGCTGGCGCTAAGAACCTTACCCTCCTCGAAATAATGAGAATCTAATATTTTTGTAATTTTTCATTTGTTTTTATTTCTATCAATATAAGATTCATTTTTATCT
This sequence comes from Phengaris alcon alcon, assembly GCA_037179445.1. NCBI lineage: Eukaryota > Metazoa > Arthropoda > Insecta > Lepidoptera > Lycaenidae > Phengaris > Phengaris alcon. Next base: position 1,087,031 of record JAYRCH010000112.1, read on the forward strand.
ATACAAGCCGGTAAATTAATAGTGACTTTTAATTTATTCATCTCGGCGCATCTCGTGCGTCCAACGGAATTATTTGATGTTTCGTCACAAGGTGTTAGCACAGTGTTTTGGGTACATTGGGCACAATTCACAAATTATTGTTTTGTAAATAAGCAAAATTATAAGGGAAGCCGGCTTGTATGGACGCCTCGCCTGTGCTGTGTAGTGTAGCGATTAATTGTAATAGCTTTCCGAAAACGATGTTACAAAGCATACCTGCCCAATGCTCATATTAATTTACAATAATTGTTGTGTAATTTTCGATAACTTACTAACGAGAACTTGAACATTATAATATTACCTGACTATTAATATAATTATAATATGAAGTACACAATTACTTTGACGTGAAAACGGCTTATAAATCGATGATGTCTTATAAATGGTACTGCAGGCACGAATAATTGTCACGTTCCGCCTGAGCCGAGCGTGCAAGCGAGAGTGCGGAACAAGCGATAGAGAGGCACGATCGGTCTAAGCGTACGGCTTGTGATGACGTTATCACGTAAAATTATCGCCCGTAAACTGACTTACAGACAACCATTTATTTAAATAGTTGCTTTATACGGGTCCGACAGTCAATATTTAACTGGAAAATCAAACTTACCTGATGACACGAGAAATACCCGACATAATATAACAGAGGCTACTTGTTCGCATAAACATAATCACAATGTTATTTAATCTTGTACTAGCTTTTGCCCGCGGCTCCGTCCGCGTAAATAAAGAATCCCTCGGGAACAATGTATTTTTGGTATAATGTGTTAGTCCAGAGCTAAAACTACTACCATACCAAATTTCATCAAAATGCTTTCAGTAATTTTTGCGTGAAAGAGTAACAAACCCCAAACTCCATCCATCCATCCTCACAAACTTTCACATTTATAATAAATATAAGTGGAATTTGTATGAACATACTACATTTTTATTAATTAATTTTAGTAATTCTTTGTCAATAGCGGGCAGTGCTCAGTTGCCGGAAGACACGTGCGACGCGGGCGAGCTGAAGAAATGCGTCCAGATGACGCCCCGGACACCAGTCGGCCTGCCAAGGACTAAAGACGAGCTGGACGCACGCTGTTTGTAAGTGCACATCGAATGAAACAAAAAACCAGACAAGTGTGAGTTGGACACGCACGCGCAAAAAAATCACGTTTCTCGTCGGTATGGGAGCCCCCTAAAATATTTTTTTATTCTCTTTTTAGTTTTTGTAATTATAGCGGCAACAGAAATACATCATCTGTGAAAATGTCAGCGGTCTAACTACCACGGTCATGAACCGTGAAAGATACAGCCTGGTGACAGACGGGCGGACAGCAGAGTCTTAGTAATTCCGTTTTACCCATTAGGTTGGGAACCCTAAAAATAGTAGAATAAATAAACTAATATTGCCGTTCGTACTCATCGATAATATTTGGCATTGCACATAGATGAAAATAGATTAGCACATAGAGTACTACCCTATGTGCTAATTCATATTCTATTTACATGATATTAAAGCATCTTAATTCAAATAAAATTTATCAAAACATGATTTTTCTGAATATACGTACAGTCAACTTCAAAAGTAGCTGATCGTACTTTCAATGATCTACTGTGTGTGTCGTCTAACGCCCGAAATTAATAACGTATCTAAAACCTTACATTGACTTGAATCTCAGATTCTCAAACAAAAATTGACGTAATTTGACGTGAAGTTAAACCTAGGATCGTTGAAATGTATTGAAATTTTGATCTCAGATAGCTATAATGAGATTAAAATTGATTATTATTTTCGGGCAACAGGGGTTGTGCACTCGATAGAACTGAAAATTGGAGTTCTTTGAAACCTTTTTTCTCAGTCATGGTCGTATTGAAAAATCCGAAAAAACATATATGTTAATCTGCATTATATTTAGCCGAGGAATGTCTTTTTATAAATTTAAATTTTTATTTAAATATTGATTAAAAAATATGCTAAGCCCACCCCTTTTTAGGGTTCCGTAATACACAATGAACTCTTATAGTTTCGCTCAGTCCATCCGTCCGTCTGTCTGTCTGTCTGTCTGTCCGCTTCTAGCTTCTGTAATTATAAATATAAATTGATGAAAATTGGTATAGATTGTGATCTCGGTTTTGACATCATAAAATAATAATAATTTTATATTTTAGGGGTGCGTCTATCCATACATGTGAGTTGGGGATGAAAAATATTTTTCATTCTACCCCATCGTGTGGGGTATTGTTTATTAGGTCTTTTAAAATAAAAGCAAGGTTTAAAAGTTAAAAGCATACATTACTTTTTTTTACAAAATCGGCCTCTAAAGTGGTTGTAAGTTGGTCCCTAGCATTTCTAAATGCTAGCATTTCTAAATGCTAGGGACACATGATACATCACGCTAAAAACTCTTTAGGAAATTTATTTTCAACGAAATCGGGCAGTGACTTTTGAAGTAATTCAAAGAGAACCTATTACGCGTTGATAGTTACCGAACCCTCCTTAGACATGTCCTGACATGTTCTTGGTTAGGTTATTTAAAGTTAAAACCTTTTTTTCTTCTTTCAGTCACACGAGTGTGAAAATTGTTTCAGTATTTTAAGTAAGACAAGACTTAGCGGAAGGACGTTTCATTTTTATAAAATTTTGACTTATTAAAAATATTTGATTTATTGCGATTTTTTATCCGATTTCAATACTTATGGGTCGCCGCCATACCTCCTTATCGCCTACAAAATCAGTACGGGACGTGACGCGCACGGTCACTGTTATTATACAGAGCCTTAACAGCAGATAATAGGTTTTATTTTATCGACCAAACAACCCCCACCCCCTTTGGGGATAAAAAACACTGTGGATATAAAATGCGTTGCTCATTAAAACTTCAACACCATATTATTATTTAAAAACTAGGTAGTGGAATATCACATCGGTAACAGTCAACGTGTTAAAGCCTCAATCAAGATTGAAGTATAATTTATTCAATAAGTCTCGAGCGGATTTATTTACTCAATACTACATGAACCTACCATGTAAACAGGCTGCATTAGGAATTTTCAATAAACGTTTTCTTAGGAAAATACTTATATTTTTGTTAATATAGCCCATAATCAAGGTTAACGCTCTAATACGTCACCATTCAAAGGGATAAGCCTCTTATAATCTCTCGAGTAATAAAATGTCTTAGATACATGTTTTTCTTTTCTGACCATAGAAACAAACGCATCAATAGATCTATTTACTTTTACTTTGCCTTTTGGCTAACCCCTTTCAAAGAAAGCAGTTGGCCAATTCATCAATTAATTTACAGTATTTTTCCACAATCAATCTCTCTCATATCGGTTTAATATCCAGCATTCACTGCGTTATAATAGACGTTAAAGTGTGGATAGGTCCTTAGCGTGTGTAATGGCCCTAAGAATGCCACGTTGCACCTGAATAGAAAATTCCTGTCGCATTTGCCGTCATACGCGGGGACAGCGCGCGGCGCTTCTCTCGGTCTTTATATATCAACGGTATTTCATTCAGTAAGTTATTCTCTAGGAAATTGTTTTCTTTCTTTGCACGACTTGACGTTTTTAATTCGCTGCGATTTTTATATTTCACTTATTTGTATATGAAAATGAGATTTCTTGCTTTAATTTTTTTTCTTTTAATTTGCTTGTAATAGAATATTGGTAGGAACAACAACCTCAGAGATTACTGTTTTGTAAACTCAACTGTCATCACTCAACAACCTTTCCAAAAATCTTTTGTAGCTTTTTCGAAGATTTCTCGCAAGATATATCTTGTTCGAAATGATTTTTAGGATTCAAAAATGTTTACCTGTTCATAAAAAGACACAAATATCGTTATATTTTCACATAAAAAATAAAACATCCAAAAAGATATTAAAATGGCGCGTGGCACCCTCTTCAATCAAATTATAATAATGTAATAGACCTCGATATTAAAAGTTCAATATTCCTAACGTGTAACGGCCTATCCATATGTCCACGGTCGGCAACGTATCGCGATTCGCGGCACGGTGCGTGAACTTGCAAAAATACGGTATTTTCCTGTATTTTTTTAATACATATATATGAAAAGTTTCTGAAAAATAAGACAGTTCACAAAAGGAATAGTATACTAAAAATCAACATTTTCAAAGATATTGCGGATTATTTGAAGCACTTTTCTGAGTCTCGTGAAAACGTCCCATATAAAAGTCGTACTAGTAGGTGACGTTACACGCTAGTAATGTTGCTACGAAATGTATGGCCATATGCACTAAACTTCTGATATCTCGTAATTTTGTGTTTATGTTGATACATACTTACTTAGTAAATATTTTTGTATTTGATGTAAGTAAACTAATTATGTAGGTCTTATACACAAATGTTTTAAAAAAAATATTTCAACTTTTTTGTGACTTCGAAATGCATATTATTACAAAACTACACATATAATTCTAATTATTTTTACTTTTATCAACTTGTAATATTTAAAATAATCTTATCTAATTATTTCTTAATTTATTGAAAACAAACTAAATTTTTACATGTAGGAAAATACCCAATTCACGCCGCCGTAAATTTTTACGTCACGAGGCCGGATTGTTGTGCCATGTAAAATTCCGCTACGTTCTGCGGTGACGTTGCCGTGCCGTGACAAATCACGATGCGACAACGCAGCGTGCCACGACGCCGTGACACCGCGCCTTTTGACGGTCGATGACATCGTGACGAGGTTAATTGTGTTAACTTTAAGTGAGTTATTTTTTGGAATCTCACTAAGGGACTGCGGGTGGTTGTCACGAGACAAGATTGACGTGGTATTAAATCTGGAATATATTTTTAAGGAATAAAAATGCAAACGAGCAAAGAAATAATCGCCTAATGGCAAGCGTTTACCGTTTCCTATGGATACTCACAACACGAGGGAAGACACGAAATGCGATGCCGGTCTTTTAATCTCTGACCGCATGCGAAACAAAACGCAAGCGTTATTTCACGTATGTTTTTCGTGAGGCTTTGATATTTTCGCGGTCGAGCCGGGACCGGGGTAAAATTTGTATATTAACTTATTTTCCAGGGCATACCAGACGGGAATGGCCTGCATGGACGCCTGGATAAAGCGGTGCTTACCCACAGACGGGCAGAAATTAATTCAGCAGCAAATTGGCGGCGCCAGGGCTCTCATGCGCTTTTTATGCACCAACGAAACTGCTCTGCGGCGGGGTGAGTTTAAAATGCTTTTTGTTAAAGATAACAGAGTTTAAATATACGACGTTGGAGCTCGTAACGCGTAATAGTACCTATACTAGATTATGCGCGCAAAAGGAAATCTCGCGAGAACCGTACCCTTTGCGGCGATACTCGTAGTAAATAGCCTATGTCTTTCCCCGTGGTCTACGATGAATATCACCAAAATCGGTCACGTAGCTTCGGAGCCTATTCAATACAAACAATCAATATTTCGACTCCTTACAATAAAGGTATAAATAAATATAAGACTAATTATTACGTATTTAAAGAGACTGTGTATGTATTTTTTATTCTATTATGTACATAGGCTTAGGCAAAATGCACCTATTTAACATGGGTACATTTTTATTAAATCTGAGTATGGTGCAGGAATAGCATGGATTTTTTTGGCGGTTGAAAAGGGTTTTCATGTGTTTAGACTTTAGGTATAACATCCACATTTTTAGGGTGCCGTAGTTCATGTATCGGAACCCTTATAGTTTCGTCATGTTTGTCCGTGCGTCCGTCTTCGGCTTACCTTCTAAACGGTTAGTGCTAGAAAAATGCAATTTTTTGTTAAAAAGCCTCTGTAAAAGGTGAGTCGCTCGAAAAATCTGAAAAAATCATAATGGTAGGTATTATACTTTATTTGTTCAGGATTTATAGAGGAGAGGCCTAACTTCTAAAATACGCTTGGAAAATTTTGTACAAAAATAACAAATTATAAGTAAAGTAGTAATATAATGATAGGTACGGAACTCTTCCTGCTCGAGTCCGACTTGCACTTGGTCGGTTTTTTACTAAGCATCAGAGTATTACGTTTCTAGAGCCTACATTCATGTTAATCTGCACGCTCCACTATAACGCTATAGATACAGAGCTATTAGGAAATTTAGGGCAGGTGTTTTTTGGGAATTGAATAATTCACTTTTAAAAAAATGTGTATATTGACTTAGCCCCGCTTCTGACCAGCCAGACCTGCGGTTTTGTGTTGAGGTACAATAGGAAAAGTATAGGACAAGGTTTCTGTATCGAGCTACGACCTCTTGATATGTAAAAGTCTTTCTTACGCTTGAGTGGTGATGATAATAATACAGTAGCAATTCTTATATTCTCCTTTATTGGTGCTTATCACAGATACGTATTACAAATGAGATGTGTCTACCACAAATACGTCTACAGTCTACACTGAGAATAGCCTTTTACTTATCTAAAATAAAACGAACTAAATACACTTTACTTCATGACATCTGTCAATGTCAAAAATGACATTGACACTTACTTTTGTCAATATGCAACAGTTTCAGCTTGCCACAAACAACTGCTCTATATTTCCTGGTAGCTCTTGGGCTACTACATTTTGTCGCATAATTAGTATAAATCATAAATATCAGATCAATAGGTGCTATTATAAGCAGCTGGCATAAAATTCTATTGTTCATATTTTATTGAGATTAAAATAAGTGAAACTACATTGTTTTTTTACGATATTCTTACAAAATAACCGCGTTTATCGCCAGGTTCTAACAAACTGTTTTACTGATAATACTAAAAACGTATGATTTTATGATATGATATGTACTATTTTGTTTAATTCAATCTAGGTATTAATACTAGGGATACCAAGTAGCAATATAATTATAGCAAGCATACTTATTATGGAAGAGGAAAAACGCAAAATCTTGCTATACTAAAACTGATATTATTAAACGCATTGTTGTTACTCTTTGGGTACGGCACCCCAAAAATTACTATATAATTTAAGCGAACAAGTAACAAGTCCTATTTGCTAGCTAGAAAAGAAAAACTTTGTGATAAAAACATTGTTTTTAAAATTGTCAGCAATGCGGGTACTAGGCTACGAGTATTGCGATGTTAGATTGAGATTGCAGTCTCCAGACTCAGCAAAAGGTGTTGAGTTACAACATTGGCAGCTCTCCAGGTCACTCGCCAGAGTTCTCCAGTGAAATGGTTTGGTTTTTCAAACTGATATTGAATGAGGGTGTTTGATATTTTTTCTGCCGCTAGGGAGCAGACCCAACGCACACAAAGGTCATCTGGTGGCGTAAGTGGTATGAACAACGGTCATTAAGAATTTTCGCTTCTTTTTCTGTCACCAGGCGGCGCTTGGTAGCCCGAAGGTCCTTGTCATGTCAAAAAGCTGTAAGATGTCACGAATGAAAAAACCCTCATTATCTAAACTCTAAATTATTCTTCACACCGGCCTGTAATTCACTTTAAAATAAAAAAATAATAATCGATTTAAAATTATTATTTTAAAATAATAATAATTAATATTACCTAAGCGCGAATATTTATGAGTTTTAATTAAAAAAAAAAGAAAAAAAAGCCCGATGTATCTGTGATTTTTTTTTTCGAATGGGTCTACGCTAATGGCTTTTCGCCGTTTTAGCTTAATCGGTCTGGTGACTGCCATATAGCAAGTCGTTTGGTGGGGAAACGACGAGGGAGTTTGACTCCCTCCTGCGAACCGGTTTTTAGGGAATAACTACGTAATACACTAATATAACATAAGTTATTATTAGGTCTGTAGAGACCGTAGTCCCTCCTACTGCGGGGTCCGACCCCTTCCTCACTCTCTGACGAGTGTGGTTGCTCACGCGCGGTAGCACAAACTAACGGCGTATTGGTAGGGATAGAGTAGCTCAGTTTTAAGGATCTGGGAGGGCCGTCCCTCCCCCCTTCGGGTGGACTCGCGCGCGAATGTCCTGATATCGAGTATTTCCGCAGTATTGATAGAGCTCTCTATAACAATATCGCGGTCCCGGTCATAATTATGTGTGGCTACACTAGTAGGAGTCGAACTCGGACCCGGGTTCGAGTCCGGTGGTCCCGTGTTTGAGTCGGTCCGTATGTCTTTACGTGTGTTCGTGTCAGGTGTAAGACTTCGGGGTAGACCGATCGATCCCCCCTACAAAAGGAGAATGCCGGGGCAGTGTCATCGCTGCCAACTGTACGGCCACTCTTTTTTTTTTTCCACGGCCACGGCTTTTCCCTCCGGAGTGGGGGGAAGCACGACAAGTACCATATTATACTGGTATTTCTTTACGGGGTGGTACATCCTGTGTACCTCTTTAGCGGGGACCCCCTGTCTACGGAGGTCCTCGAGGACGGATTCTGTGGACAGGTCTTTATCTACACCCTTGATGACGACTCGCAGCATGCGTTCGTCCTCCAGGGCGTATGTGTAGAACCCGATCTGCTTTTCTCTGAGAAAAGCACTCAGTTTTCTGTGGTCAACAGGGGTTGGGACCTGCATCATGATTCCCTTTGGGGTGTTGTGGGCTGATGAGTAGCTGATACGCTGCTCGTTTATTGCTCCACTTATCAGGTTCCATTTAGCCTTTTCCTGTATTATAACAGGAGGCGGCAGTTTGGGGGCCGAAGGAGTCGACTGGGTAGTCGACTTGGGGCTTTTGGGGCCGCGGCTTTTTTGCCGTCAACCTGCATGGGTTCCGCACGGGGCGAAGTAGGGGGTTTATATCCCTTTCCGCTTTTCGCGGTTTTAGCCGGTGGTGTCGGCGAGGTGCAGACCGCAGAGGAAGCGCCGTCCGAGCGTTTCCTCTTCTTGGTCTTCCTACCTTTTACGGTTTAGAAACCGTCCTCTCCTTCGGAGGTCTCCTGCTCGGAGCAGGACATCTCCCACTGGGATGAATCTATATTGTCATCGCTCTCAGGCGATGACGGCGACTCTTCGGATGTAGCTGCCGGGGAAGCCGGTGGGGCTACTTCTTTTCTTATAGGTTTCCCATGCCTCGGAGGCACCTGGGAATTTCTCCTCCAAGAAGGACAGGAACTGCCTTATCTCGGAATTCTCCATGATAATGCAGCTTTCCCTGACCCTTTTGGGGCTGCTCTCTAATGAAATTTATTTAAGATTCAACCCCTCCCGGCATCCGGGGGGGAGGTGTGTGAGTGGATTAGTCCACTGGTGTGTAACCTATCCGTACAAATTCACTTTACTTACTTTACCTGTTTCTCGGACGCAGGAACAAACCCACACTACGCTATCGCTATGCGAAGCGATCGCGACGGTGGAAAAGTGTTTTAAATGGACGCGACGAAAAATAACGGTCGCGGCGAAAATTAAATTAATTATCTGTTTGCAACTTTGCCCTTGCGAACGACTTGACACAACTGGTTACTACGCCTACGCGAATCCCAGATGTGGATGGCCAGAATCCTTCCTTGTTGGACCTTCTGCTGACTTCAAATCCTGACGGCTACCAAATATCCGTAATCGCACCACTTGGTTCATCGGATCATTGCCTTGTTAGGATTTCTGTGCCACTTACGATGGTGTAACGACAGCGTGCTGTTAAATACCGTCGTGTGTGGCACTACAAGTCAGCAGACTGGGATGGAATGCGGTCGTTTTTTGCATCCTATCCTTGGGGGAACGTGTGCTTCTCGCCGGATGATTCCGACAACACTGCCAACTCTGTTGCCGATGTGGTGATGCAAGGGATGGAACTTTTCATTCCGTCCTCTGTAGTGCCAACTGGCGGCAGATTTCGTCCCTGGTTTGGTTCATCCCCCAAAAAAGCTTCTCGCCGGAAGCAGGAGGCTTACCAATCCTGGGCCAATGAAGTGTCTGCTCGGGATTTAAATACCAGCACATATAAAAAGGAGTACAACCTTGCCTCTAGGTCCCTCAAGAAAGAGATCACTCGGGCAAAGAAACAGCACGTCAATAGAATTGGTAAGAGGCTTGAGCGCCTCCCCTCGGGAACCCGTGCATTCTAGTCTCTGGCCAAAGCTATTGAAGGAAATTTCTGCAAGCCAACCCTACCATCCCTACACGTAGGAAATGGATCGTTGGCCCAGGACGCAAAAGACAAAGCCGATCTTCTGGGCAAGCTCTTTGCGTCAAACTCGACCCTGGATGACGGGGGACAGAAACCACCGACCATACCGCGATGCACGAGCATCATGTCGGATATTCTGTTTCATTAGCGCTCAGTGCCCTCCGTCCCCTTGATATCCAAAAGTCGAGTGGGCCTGACGGCATCCCTCCTATTGTGTTGAAAAAGTGTGCTCCAGAGTTGGCTCCGGTCTTGACGCGTCTTTTTCGGTTCTCCTACTCTTCTGGCATCGTCCCGGCTTCTTGGAAGACAGCCTTGGTGCACCCGATCCCCAAAAAAGGTGATCGCTCAAACCCTTCCAACTACAGACCAATCGCTATAACCTCTCTCTTCTCGAAGATAATGGAATCCATTATCAATAGCCAGCTTCTTCGATACTTGGACGGCCAGGGATTACTAAGCGACAAACAATACGGGTTCCGTGAGGGTCGCTCGGCTGGTGATCTCTTGGCGTACCTAACTCATCGTTGGGCTCAGGCAATTGAGTCGAAGGGACAGGAGAGGCAGGCTGAATGGGGTAGTCGTAACTTAGTCAAATTCAACCCCGCCAAGACACAAGTCTGCGCGTTCACCACTAAAAAGTCTCCAATGGTCGTATATCCTCGTTTCGAGGGCACATCTTTAACCATCTCCCCTAGCATTGAGATACTTGGCGTCAACATATCGAGCGAAGTCCAGTTCCGATATCTCCTAGAGGGTAAGGCCAAGTTAGCCTCGAAGAAGCTTGGTGTTCTTAACAGAGCGAGACAGTACTTCAGTCCGGACCAACGCCTTCAACTCTACAAGGCCCAGGTTCGGCCTCATATGGAATATTGTTCTCATCTCTGGGTACCAAAATACCAACTGCTCCCTCTGGATCGTATCCAACGAAGGGCCGCTCGAATTGTTGACTGCCATAGTGTTTCAAACAGCCTGGACCCCTTGGAATTACGCCGAGATGTAGCTTCACTCTGCATCCCCTATCGGTTGTATCACGGGGAGTGCTCTGAGGAATTGTTCGGAATCATACCACCTGCAATTTTTCGCCATCGTCCCACGCGAAAAACATACCATCCTCATCACCTTGATGAGTGGCAGTCTTCCACCGTGCGCTTTTCGCGTAACTTTCTGCCGCGCACTGTAAAACTCTGGAACGAACTGTCACCAGCAGTATTTCCGGACCTATACAACCTGCAAACCTTCAAGAAGAGAGCGTATTCCCTCTTAAAAGGCCGGCAACGCACCTGCAGCTCTTCTGATGTTGCGAGTGTCCATGGGTGACGGTAGTTGCTTACCATCAGGTGACCCGTTTGCTCGTTTGCCCCCTTATTTAATAAAAAAAAAACATTAACGGTCGTGGCGAAAATTAACGGTCGCGGCGGGAAACCTAACGGTCGTGACGGAACGCGCGAAAACCGGCGTCACGTCGCTGCGTGAAGGCCCGAGAAAAAGGCACAGGCACTGGTATATTTAAACACTTTACTTATATATTTAAATACTTTACTTACACACTCAGTAAATATATGATCAGAACGGGGAACTTATCGCAGTTAAGTGTTATGCGTATCACTTAGCACTACCACTCAAATCGGAATTTGAGAGCAGAGAAAAAAAAGTATCTGTGATGGATTTTATCAAACCTTATATAAACCCGGGTATGAAAATCTATGGGAGTAAAATCGAATTCACGATGTTACACGTTCAGACGATACGGTGTTACACGATTAGTTATTTTTCGTTATTTTTCGTTTTATATTCGATTATTATTCGTTAGCCGAAGATGCGTCGGTCACTTTGCATTGCACACCAAATTTTACTTTTAAGAGTAAATTCTAGTCGGGCGTTGGAGCTGACACACACACTTTTTTTTCTATGGAAACGACAGACGTGAGACGCTGTATGAAAAATGACGATTCCTGAAAGACACTAAGAACGTGGTTCTAATTTTAGATTCTTTTATATTTTTAAAATTACGTATGTTGGTCGGTGTAGGTTGTAGGTGTAGCTGTAGGTTTTGGTTTTGAAATAGTAGGTATACTCGTACATATTACGCCTACAGTTTCAATTGTACGGAGGTACGATTTATTGCGGAAGTACCGTAATTGTGGAGGCGGAAACAAAGCTCCGTTACAACTCTAATCAGCATAGACCTACACCTACCCACCTACAACTACAGCCTAACTAAATACTCCTACAATTCCTACACCAACAAATACACCTACACCTACTTCTCCACCTACTATGATTTTGGATTTTATTCTTGCTAATAACTTCTATACCCGGCGTATTTCAGGGTTTCCCTTTTGGTGTCATCAAATATGATTTAAAGTGAAAGTCATTGTTGCGATAATTATGATTATGTTAGTTTTGTCTAGAAGACAATTTTATGTTGTGTAAAGTTGTGTAATGCTACATATTTCTTATAATAAAAGTCATTGTAAACCATTTCTGTGTATGTTATGTGTAACTGTAACTATTGACCCCAGCCACTGTCATAGCCCTCCTTGGGGTAAGACAATTTTTCATTTAAGTTGATGCTACAACTAATTCAGCATATGTAGAGACTATAATATATTAGCATTTTTATGTAGGAAAATTACGATTTAAATCACATTTCTCCCAGGCAACTAGTAAATTAACAAAATTGTCACAACCTTACCCAGTCTACCCTTCTTGTAATTTGTGAAGCACTGATATATTATGTCCTTTGGGAATACACTATATTATAGGTACAGTCGCCGACAAATCCGGCGTACTACCCAGTGTAAAAGTAATAATACACGTAATAAAAGCTTATGATTTTTTTTAAACAATTTATTTACATACTTATTTTAGTTTAATGAGCTTGTTAAGGTTGGTCTCAAAATATCTGCGAGTTGTCATAACATTTTTCTAAACCTAGATCAACATTAGTTATTTGAGAAGAAGTTGCTACACAATCATCGTCCGTAGTTGCTTCTAGCTTTACTGATTGTGTAGATATCGAATTCTTGGAGTATGGTATTGGCGTTAGCGGCGACGAAGTTACAGAATCGTTCTTGAGTGTACCGAGTTCAGCCTCAAAAAGAATGTCGTTAATTGCCTTTTCGGTGAGCAGTTTTTGAGTGGAGTTTAGTTTTTGTAGTTTGTGAGTCCAATAGAGCGCTGTAGGATCTACATTTGATAGTGATACTGTCGACACAGGGTGATGCAATGGTGACAAGTAATTGCAAGCTTTTTCGGGCTCATTCTGTCTCGCAACTAGCCCCTTCTTTAATTTTTTCGGCGGCGGCGGTAACTCAAGTTCTATATTAGAAGAAAATGTAGACTCTATAGACCTTTCACCATTTTCTGACTCATCCGGTTCGGGGTACGTTTTCTGAAAAAAAAAGGTACTCTCCATAATTAATATTCTTACCTTCTTGGAAATCGGTTCGTTCGGGAGGCTGGAGGTTTTCGAGTTTACTTACGAGACAGTTCGTTATGACTCTTGAATACAGCCTAGAGACGAGGCGATGTTATTATAATGACAACGAAATATAATTGTTATTGGATTAAAAGCATTTTTGGTCCATCATTAGTTATCAAAATCTAGGCACAATGTGCTTTTGTCACAAATCATTCTATTTCTAGTCTCTAGGTACTAACTGGCAAACAAGAAAAAAGAACTGAAGAGCATAGAAATGTCATTATAATAACTGATAATATTATAATTATAAGAAATCAAAGTACCTGGGCTGATTGATAACTGGCCGAAACGACGAACTTAAAAAAATGATACGCAAAAAAGGAATATTACATTATATTCTGGCATCTTTTTGAAAATAGAACACCAAATTTGAATTTAATCGAACCTATGGAATTTGTTTGAGAGGTCGTAGAACTTTTTCTGTCGTAAATTTTCTTAACAATGGAAAGAAACGAAATTCGTGCGGTGATAAAGTTTTACGTTTTAAAAGAGAAAACAGCAACCCAGATTAAAACCAAGCTAGACAGTGTTTTAGGTAATTCTGCCCCTGCATTGAGTACAATTCACACCTGGGTAACTGATTTTAAACGTGGAAAACAGAGCTGCGAAGACGCGCACAGGTCTGGCCGTCCAAATCAAGTCACGAATCCAGACATGATCAAAAAAATTCACAAAATTGTATTGCATGATCGGCGCTTAAAGTTCCGAGAGATAGCAGAGATGGTGAGCATTTCATCTGAACGCGTTTTTAATATTTTGCACCAACATTTGGGAAAGAAAAAGCTTTGCGCGCGATGGGTGCCGCGTTTGCTCACTGTAGACCAAAAGCAACGTCGAGTGGACGATTCATCGGAGTGTTTGGCGCTGTTTAAGCGAGATCCTAATGAGTTTTTGCGGCGTTATGTAACAGTCGATGAAACCTGGATACATCATTATACTCCGGAGACAAAAGAACAATCTAAGCAGTAGACTGAGAGCGGAAAACCTGCGCCGAAGAAAGCAAAAACGGTTTTGTCGGCCGGCAAAGTGATGGCGACTGTTTTTTGGGATGCTCGAGGGATTATTTTAGTGGATTATCTGCAAAAAGAAAAAACAATAAATGGAGAGTACTACGCAAGTGCACATACGTCAATGGTTGCAGTCGCCAAACTCCATGAATTGCGGTTCGAATTGCTACCGCATCCACCCTATTCCCCGGATCTGGCCTCGTGCGACTTCCACTTATTCCCAAACCTGAAGAAATGGTTAGTTGGCCAGAGATTTCCATCAAATGAAGAAGTCATTGTTGCCGTGGACGAGTATATTGAGGGGTTGGAGAAAACATTTTATCAAACTGGTGTACCGGCATTGGAGAAGCGCTGGACTAAATGCATCGAGGTAGAAGGAAACTACGTTGAGAATTTTTTTTTTTTATTAATATTAATATAATTTTTTTTTTAATAGGTTTTTGAAGTTTTTCTTTGTCATTTCGGAAACTTATCAATCAGCCCTCGTAGGCTTACTAGTAATAAAATTGAACTATTAGGTTAGGTAAATATCAGTTACAAAGAAAAAAAGACTTACCCTATTGATAGACTTTTAGTTTTTATTCACAAAGTTTCACATTCACATCATATGAAATACCCAAGACTTTGGCCTGTAAACATTTTCAGCTTTGGCATCGGCCCTCTTTGATGCTATTATTTTTTTCAATTCCTTTCTATAATTAGATTTTAATGAGTAAACTTTTACCATTACGTCCTTAGTCGTCACGGCTGGTTTGATTTTTTTTATAAATTCCAAGAAGCTTCTCATTTTTTTTTTTTTATATGCATTCGCTCTTTTGATTTTATTCAAACTGTCTTCATTAGACGTCTCCCACACCTCGGGTAGTATTTCTAACGCAAGTATGAATTCTTTTAAGTGTTTTTGGTCGTTCGTTTGAGGTACGGGAACATTGAGCGCGTCCTCCTCCATCGCTGACGGAACGAATACTGAGGCGATATACATCGAATTTTAAATATCTAGCGATCCGTATCGCGATCAAGGTTGCCACACATACTTTTTAATAAAATATTGCTACGTTACTGGTTATAATAATTGTACTATTTACGTGAAAATTATTTTGTATACAAGATGTTTGGTAGAACGTAGTACGTAGAAAGTGTCCGTTAAAAGTAGATCTGGGGGGGAAGATAAATCATATTTTAACCCCCTAATATGAATGGCCGACATTGTACCGTATATATTAGCCGACCGGTTTATGTCCTAAGAAGGCCGGGTCTATAATATGAATAATAAATAGGGAGACGAAGGAAACAAAGCGTCATGACTGAATATGATAAAAAAATACTAATTATTTACTTAAACTTAAATCTAGACATAATGTTTTATTCCCTTTTTCTACTTTAAACAAAATTAAATTTTGTACGTATCGCTCACTCAATGCAAAAGGGTCACAAATCAAAATTGTATTTTAAAGGACAGCCACTACAAAACTTTAAAACCGTTTTTTATTGTATTTAATGTTTTTATGTTTTAATGTTATAATATTGATATACCGTTATGTTCGTCAATTGATGAGCTATCTTTTGAGAAGAATCTCATTGCAGTACCATTAACCCACACGAAAAAAAACACGTATAGGGCATACGTGTTTTTACAATACAATAGAATAGAGAATATAATATGACATTGAAATTTGACTCGACACTTATTACGGACGGTCCGTGACATGCCGATAAACATCGGGCGAATGCGGATTGCACGTGTAGCACCGAGCACGCTCAATATTTATCTTGTGATATTATTTGCTTCCAGTGATCCGTGATACGCTATACAGTTCAAACACGATAAAATATATCAATATCCTAGATTAACACAAAATATAATATTATCATGTTAATAAATACAGAAATAATTTTTCAACTGTGCATGGTAGGCGATATTCAAAACTGTAAGAAATGAAAGGACCGACTGTAATCTTGGATAAAAAACCACACGCTATATATTCTTAAGTAGGGGAAAAAAAACAAAAAAGGGTTCCAACTCAAGGAAGGGTTCCTTGAGTTGAAACCCTTTTTTTTTAGGGGGTGGCTCTCCGTACATGTGAAGTGGGGATGAAAAATGTTTTTATTTCATTTTACCGCATCGTGTGAGGTATCGTTGTATAAGTCTTTTATAGTACCTATTTAATAAAGTCAAAGGCCCCCCCCCCCCCCCCTCCCGGGCATTTCTAAACTATAGGAGATAGAAACTCTAATTTTCCATGCATAATAGTTCAAAACTCTTTAGAAAAATAATTTTGAGTGAAACCGGACATTAGCTTTTGATTTATTTCAAAATATAATGCGTGTTGATAATTACAGAACCCTCCTTAGATATACCAGAATAAAAACCATATCCATAATTATCCAGAAGATATCCAGAATAAAAACAGTGAAATAAAATCTAATTATAAAAAATATATAACTAGTATTTTTTGACGTTTGAGAGTTTGGAGCTTTGGGTATTGTACTTGGAGTATTGTACTTGGAGTATTGTACTTGGAGTTGTGCTTGTGCTTGTGCTTATGCCTGTGCTTGTGATTGTGATTGTGCTAGTGCTTGTGCTTGTGCTTGTGCATGTGCTTGTGCTTGTGCTTGTGCTTGTGCTTGTGCATGTGCTTGTGCTTGTGCTTGTGCTAGTGGTTTTGCTTCTGCTTGTGGTTGTGCTTGTGTTTGTGCTTGTCCTTGTTCTTGTTGTTGTGCTTGTGCTGGTACTTGTGCTTGTGATAGTGCTAGTGCTTGTGATAGTGCTAGTGCTTGACATGCGCATGTGCTTGTGTTTGTCCATGTCCTTGACTTGGACTTGTACTTGAAATTGGAATTGGAATTGGAATTGGACTTGGACTTGGACTTGGTATTGGACTCGACCTTGTCCTTGTCCTTGTCCTTTTCCTTGTTCTTGTTCTTGTCCTTGTCCTCGTCCTCGTCCTCGTCCTCGTCCTCGTCCTCGTCCTCGTCCTCGTCCTCGTCCTCGTCCTCGTCCTCGTCCTCGTCCCTGTCCTTGTCCTTGTCTTTGTCCTTGTCCTTGTACGTAAGTAAAAGTTGACGACCTCTGTGGCTCAGTGGTTTAGCACATTGGCGCTCAAGCCGGGGGTCGCGGGTTCAAATCCCGAAGGAACAAAAAGTTTTTCTGTGTTCTTAGGTCATAGATGTATTATAAATATGTGTATAATTCGACGGCCTCTGTGGCTCAGTGATGAGCGCGTTGGCGCTCATGCCGAAGATCGTAACACAAGTTCATCGAGAACTCACCACGGGACCAGATTAACGTGGTGTGAAAGCGTCCATAGATAGATATTATAATATAATAAAAATCTTAAATATATAAAAGTATTAAATATACTCCCCGTTGTCTGGTACCTGTAACACAAGTTCTTCGGATACTTATTAGCACGGGGCCAGATTGGCGTGGTATGAAGCGTCCATAGATATTACTATTACTCTAAAATAATGCTGAATCTGAATTCCATTGATTATTGAGTAATTTCTGGTCTGTTGGAGTATCGACACTTCCTCCGTCCTCGTCAGCTGCCTCCGCTTCGCTTGATTAAAGTTCAACGTTAAAAACAGGGATATTAGACCCTCGTACACACGAGAGTTTTTTTTTGTGGCTGTGACAGAAATATCTGCACTGTAAATAGAACTCTGTGCTAATGCAGTGGAGCTGAAAATCGAGGTGTCAAGTGTCAAATGTCAGATTTGACTACTCTACATGCATATTTTCAACTCTACTGCATGTTTGATGCAACTGTTTGACGTCGGTTTGATCGGTTTGTCAAACTGCCGGTTGCCGGTTCAGTTTCACTGTCAAACAAAACAAAAATATGTAATTCCGTCAAACGAGCTTCAAACCACTAACCCCTAAATGTTTGACGAACCGTTCAAACTAGCTTTGTAAACGATCAAATTGGTTTGACTCAAACCAAAATGTACATGTTTTAGTGAAGCGTTTGGTTGTCATCTATTTAGACAATAATTTTGATTGGTGTATACCGGCTTTTAAATTTTAAGAGCTACATTAATAAAATAGACTGAAGTTATTTGTTTTAACTCGAATATTTTTCTAAAAAATCTATTCAATTCCACAGAGAAAACTAAAATAACACGAATACATTTTAAAATTTTTAATTGGATTCATTGGAAAAGTGAACTAAAACTGATTTATTAAGTTACTGGATAGCTAAATAATTAAAAATAAAATCAGATATTTAAATAGTTCACTTCCAAGAAATTTCGTTTACTTAGGAATATTTAATCCATTCCAGGATCTGTCCATTTTATCCCTGCCTTTTCGAATCTTTCCTTCACATTTAAAATTATTAAATACTTTAAAAAAGAAAATAAAGAAAAGATTTCAAAACTCAAGATAGGGACTCAACATTTGACATTAAAAAATCTTCATACAGAGTGCTAAGTGTGAGTTTTTCTTTTCGCATTTGATCGTGAGCGCGTTTGGCGTTTACTAGAAATTTGTATGTGATTCGCACTCTGTAAAAAGTTACGCCATCCTGGTTTTCACCATACTTCAAATGTCAACCATCTTGTTTTCACCATTCTTCAAATGTGAAAATGGCCTCAAAAATCTCAAAAGTAGAGACACTTTTTGCCTCAACATGCCTCGTCTATAATATATACGTCTATGGATTAAAGACTAAAACTAGTTGGATTTCAAACAGAGTAAACTCAATAGTTGCCAATTGTCAATTTAAAGTTGGTCTTTTTTTAATTGCAGTTTTTAAAATTCTATTTTCATCTGAATGTGTCAACCTGCCATGGCCATCCATGGCCATGGGTTTAGTAACGAGGTATGAGGTAACTCTATACATACCAGATCGCTGTGTTCGAATTAATCCTTTATATTATGTATGGCTATATATTAGGTATAATACATATTGTAATGTGATACCATAATTGTCTATCTATGGACGATGGACATATTTTCCACGCGTAATCTAAAAAGGGCATTTATTATATTGCCTTGTAGGTACATATTAACGACTGATTTGAATAAGGTTTCTTACTAAAGATACCGTCACGCTTTTTCTTTAGAGTGTAGGCATATCACAACTCACGAAACTTTGGCAAATAGCAATCTTCAGATAGGTAGGTACCCAATATTAAAATGTTATGTTAGAACTTAGACTTTCATTTTAAATCTAGGTAATTTTGTAATTCAAAGTAATTACCTACTGGTTGTTGAACTTCGCAAAGGCGGTCTTATCAGAAAATTTAATACAAATAACTCAGTTTAAAATTGTTATATCGAATTTCTTCGAAAAGAGACTTTGTAGAAAATAAATTATGCTGTTTTAGCGAAAATGAAAATTCGGCGAAAATGAAACAAAATTGTATAAATTTTGATACCAATATTTATAATAATTAATGATTTTCCCTAATAGCTTTTAGCCTCTCCAAGCGAGAATTTAATGTTTCTTTTCCATGAATTATCGGAAAACGGTAATTCAATAGTGTCTACACTATGGTTTTGTTAATACTTAATAGGTAATTTAGGAATCTAAATGGTGTTTTTGCATCCTATGCAATTCTATATTAGGCAATGTAATGGGTTTTTTTATACAAATAATAAGTAAAAAAAATGTTAAGTTTATTTAATATTTAGTTTAGTTTAAATAATCTTTATTTTTCATTTGTGCTAAACTGTTGAAAATAAAAGATAAATTAAATTATGTGAATTTTCTTTTACAATAGCAATAAAGTCTTTATATAAAACTAACATTCACTATAAAATTGCTCATTTAGATACATTTTATATTTTCGCTTTTTCCGTCCGTCCGGTCTGTCCGCTCTTCTGGGTTCTATAATTATGAATATAAATTGATGAAATTTGGTATACATAAAAACTGTATACGAGTATAAATCTCGGTTTTGGCATCATAAAATAATGATAATTTTACATTTTAGGGGTGGCTCTCCATGCCTGTGAAGTGAGGATGAAAAATATTTTTTTATTCTACCCCTATGGAGTAGATATTCTATCGTATGGGGTAGAATAGAAAATATCAACAACCAAATACTAAGAAGTTGTTCTGCACCATTCCCTTAACTTCCGTCTACAAATTGATGCCCTCACATCACGAATAAGAAAGTTAATTCCAATATTTGAGAACCTAAGAGAGGTGACAGACGAGGGGCTAAGGAAGATGGCCTACTACACCCTGTGTCAGTCTCTGCTCACACATTGCATCACAACATGGGGCGGTATACATAAATCCACACCACACCAACACATGTTGCAGTTAGAGCGAGCGCAGCGGACTATCGTAAAGGTTTCCTACTCCTTACCTTTCAGATACCCTACTACAGATCTCTAGAAAGAGATCAACATTGAGCACAAAATCTGTGCTAAATAGAACTGTACAATCTTGTTGTGTTGTAATATTGTTTTTGTGGTATGAAATAGTAGATTGTTAGCCTAGGGTTGAAAAGAATCAATTCCCGAGGTAGTTAGACCCGAGCGCAGCGAGGGCGGCTATAGTCCGAGTAGGAATTGATTCTTTTACCCGTGGCAAACACTCTACTTTTCATTTAGAATATGAGGAAAATAAAACTAGTTGTTTATCTAAACTATTTATTGATAATAATATATTAGTAGTGCCTATTTAAAATTAATAGTCAAATTAGGACAATTCGTGAAATTAAAATTTACATTTTTGTTTGGAATATTTATGTTGTTTGATATATTTTGAGAAATTTGGCTGTTCTGGATCAATATTTGGTGTCAATATTTCGCTTGAACTCATTTTTAATATTCAATTCAAATCTTAGCACAAAAGTCCGTCACAGATACATAACATAGCAGATTTTAGTATCCCGCCAATTTGTGTTGACTTTTTAAATTTTAAATATGGAACTTGCCGCTCGCCGCGTAATTTTCGCGGCACTCGCGGCTTATTCCGCTAGTTTAAGAACTTTGCACTAAATTCACACTGGCTGTTTAGAAAGTCATGTCATTTTTTAATAGTTTTTTTTACATAAAATTCTTCACAGCTGACAGCAGTTCAATTTTTAAGTTTTGAAGGAATGAATTTGTATGAGTTTTTCCCTCCCTATGAAAGGAAAGCAGCATCTTCCACCCAATAATCAGATCAAAACAACACTACTTTCCGAGTATGAGAAATGAAAATATATATTTTTATTATTATTATGGGTGTAGTTGAATGGGTCTTAGATAATGACCTTCATTTTCTAAGACCTATTCAACGATACCCCCAAGGTTTGATACGTGTCTTTTTTACACAGTCAACTGTTTTTGAATAATCCGCCTCCAAACTGGTTTAAAAGTTGCCCCCCCTGGTATTTCTAAACTATAGAAATTTGCAAGTTTCCACGCTGATAGATCATGCTAAAAACTCTTTAGGAAAATTATTTTGTGTGAAATCTGACAATAACTTTTGAAGTAATTCATAGAAAACCTATTGCGCGTTGAAAGTTACGGGAGGGATCCATAGACATGTCATGTCCTTAGTTAAGTTATTCAATATCACAACATATTATTTTAAGAAGCTCTTTTTTGTGCGAGCTTCCTACCAGGTATCAGATTTCTTCAAGGAGCATTATATTAATTTAGTATATTAAAATAATATTACAAAGTGTGCATATAAAAAGGTCGGGTCATATAGTAAGAAAACCATTTTATATGAAAAGGGATGTGGTTTAAAAAAAAGACAAATTAAAATTTATTTAGAAAAATAAATGTCAATCATATTTAAAAGACCTAATCAGACTTACTGAAGTTTCTTTATCTTGCATGCAGACTTCCTGAAAGAGCCGATGTGCTGGGCGATGGTGTCTCCGGACTGGTCGCGCTGCGCGGACGAGCTGCAGCAGGCGGTCCGAGATATCTCCGAGCGGTCGCATCACATCACGTACTTCAACAGGAATGCTGAGCTGTGCTGGTAAATATATTATACTTCTGAAATGTGTCCTGAATGTTTCTAAAACATGGTATTCTTTATTAAATACGTATATAGCATAGGTACATACAGGTAAGTAATTAATTAAAAGTTTTTAGTATTTTTTTACTTCTTATTGTTTTTCTATTTAAAATCTTTTTATTATTTTAATCTTCTTTTTTTTAATTATTATATTATTAAATTCTGTCAATGAGGTTTTTAGCTTACCTAAACCCTTCCTAAAACTTTTAATAAGAGCCCCCTATCATATTTGTCTCTGTTTCATCGTCGTTATCTGTCTAAATTCTGTTCAGATTCATATTGATCTTCTTTCGTACGTTTCAAACGTACTTGAACTACTTACATAGCTGTACCTAAAAACGTATGACACATCTTTTTACAAAAGTTCTATACACGCACGATGTATTTCACTTATCATTAGAACTAATTTTATCTATAAAAACATTTTGGTGAATCAATAAATAAAAAATAAATTATAAGTAAAGCTGCTAGGCATTATCCGTTACAAAATATTTTTTCTTGGAAAAAAAGAGAAAAAGAAAGAGAAAAGAAAAAAAGGACAAAGATATAAGTATTATTATAACAAATTGAAAAAATATGATTTTGTATATGGATGACCTAGTTCTTAGACAGAAAACTATACAGGTGTCCAGTGTTGTATTACTACACGCAATAGAAGCCTTGTCGAGTGTAGAGAAACTACTTCCACGTGAAAGCGACCGGGCACAGACTTATGCCAGTCTATTCGAAACGAAAGACCCAACTTCTCCATGCAAAATTCGCAAATCACATACATGCTTTACCACCTTGGTAAATTATTGATTTGTATTAAACTTACTTTTACTGCTCAACATTATAATAAGAGATCAGGGAAGCAAATACGCAACACCGATCTCGGTGGTGGTGGCTGGTTTCGTGGAAACCAGCCCGGCTACGCAGGAGTTATTTTATAGTGCGCACACAAGAGCACTCTCTTTTTCTCTACACTCATAACCCAGTGGGATGGGTTTAAGCCAACACGACCGGCGAGAGATCAGGCGCAGGATCGACTTTTTGCATGCTTAACCGACGCATTTCTTGTCAGACAATCAGGTGATCAACCTACATTATCCTGTCCAAACTTGGAATCAACATTTTTTGTCGTTCCAACGCGTGAAGCGAACCCACGACCTCCTAGTCGAGAGACAAGCTCTAAACCACTGGACCATGGAGGCTGTTACAAAAGAAGTTACGAGTGTAGCTGTTGCGAGTGTTCATAGGCGGTGGTCATCGCTTACCATCAGGCGATCCGACAGCTAGTTTTCTTCTTCATTTCATAAAAAAATATACCTAATTTAAAAAAAGGTAGGGCCTACCTAAATTTTAAAATAATTACTAATACCAGAATATATATTACTAATTTATATAATTATACAGCGAAATATTGTTTGTCTTATCTATTTAAAATTAAAATATAACAAACAAATTCTGCGAGTTTCCAGTGGTGAAGATGAAAACGAAGAACCTTTGCAAAAAGATGTGTCATACGTTTTTAGGTACAGCTATGTAAGTTGTTCAAGTACGTTTGTTTATAAATTAAATGGCAAACTATAATAATAATTGTTTATTCAAACAATAGCACATAATATTAGACAGCACAGACGTAGGCAGGAAATATTGTCTTTGGAATGGCATATCTATGATCAACCGTTGACGTAATACAGTCATCACAAAAGTGAGATTTTATTAACTCACTTAATAATTATTTTATTACAAAATAGATTTTCAATTATTATGAACTAGCATTCGCCCGCGTGAAATAAGGTTTTAAACTTTAATTTCCTATTTTACCCACCTAGGGGCTGAATTTTAGAAAACGCTGAAATACGTAACTCATAATTTTTTCCTCACTCAATTCATACGAAATATCATTCATATATGTCCAAGGAATAAAAAGTTTCATACAAACTTTTATCACCTATTTTACCCCTTGGGGGTCGAATTTAAAAAAATCCTTCCTTAGTACATGTACTTATTGTCATATGAGCAATAAGTACGTGTGCAAAATTTCTTTCTAGCCTTAAGGGTTTGGCCTGTACGTTGATACATTAGTCAATCAGCTTTGCCTTTTATATATATTATATAGATAGATGATCACTCTAAAAAAACGCAACGGACATTTTTTTATTCGGATCTAAGATTATACAAATAAACAATGTACAAGTGATGGGTCGATTTTCCGCCGACGCACGGCGTAAATAGACTGTGTAAATAACAATTTGGCTAGTAAATTACAAGGCAATTTTGCCACCAAAATGACGAGGCGATTTTGTCAAGCGACTATGACGAGGCGATTTTGTCAAGCGACTTGCCGCACGGCGATAATAATTGACCCATGGAAATCCTGCATTAGACCAAGAGCCGTGGTCGACGTGTCTCGATCGTAACTCGCGAAGTTTGAAACAAGTGAGTTTGGTTTTAATACGAGCATAATAATTTGTGTCATCGTGTCGCCCCCAGCTGCAAACTACAAGTCGTAAATGTATTTTGAACTTCGTGTACTGAACTATTAAAATGGAACTATTATATGACTTAAACTTAACAAGTTAAAATGATATTAAGAGTGGTTAAAAGCATATCAAAACGTGGGTTGGTTTTATAAATAAAGTAGAACATTGTTTTTTATTTCCTGATCCTTTAGTTTCAGTTTAAAGGCGTTTATCTATACATCTATAGGGATCGTGCGTGAAATATAGAGGCAGCACTACTGTCGAAGTGAGCGCTCTCTGATGTTTCATTGGTGAACATAGTGGGATCAAAACAAATATTCATATATAAATATATATAACATTAAAAAAAAGTTATAACAATGGAAATAATAATAAAATATGGATTTAAACCAATACTCAATAATATAATACATGGCCAGAGCGATGAGAAAGGCAAAAAATTATTCAAATCAAATTGTTGAATAACTTAATACCTCATCTTAAAAAGTTTCATTTTACCCAATACATACAAAAATTATACGCCAAAGACTCAACTAACAATACATTTATGATTATCATTAGTACAGTACTTTTTAGATATTAATTATAAAATGACCTAAGAATAATTTTGCAATCGACCAAATGTGCGGTATTGAAAAAATGTTATTAGTACTTGTTATCTCTAAGACTGTTGAGATTTTAAAGTTGCCTAAAATTATTATTATCTTAATTTTATACAAATCGTAAGAAATTATTTTTTGTACTAATTCATTACGAAAAGTTTTATAAATGTTATCTCTGTTAAAAATATTTAATATTACAAGCAAATAATTTAATATAAAAATATTTTTCATTTATGAGCCTGTACTTACCTTATGTGAGAGTTATTATAAAACAGAGAATTATTAAACATTAAATTTGAAATTATTTAAGAAAATAAAACTTTTCTTTTTTGTAAACAATTAATTCGTTTTTATTTAATACAATTAGAAATTTTATTCAGTTTTTACAATTATATGAAAAAGGCTTATTTGTCAACTTCTTTTTCTTTAAACAATAACTTCTGTACATTTACCAAAGCACAAATAACAAAAACAATTTCATCAATATGAGGAAATAATGAGTTAGGTACTTTTGATAGAATTCTAAAGTTCTTAATTCGTTGATTTACTCGTTCTATATGTATCCTCACAGAAGCAATGTTGTATGTTTCGTCAACTTCTTCAGCGGTGAATTGATCTTTGTGGCCAAAAGGAGGCATGATAAAAATAGCATTTTTGTTTTCGACTTGAGTTTTTATCTGGGGTATTTTATCCCAGTCTTTTGGATTTTCTCTGAAATCAAAGAAAAGAATTAAAAGGTTAAGTCATAAATATAAGATAACTGTCACGAATATTTGAAATTTCATCAATTAAATGATCAATTTTTACATGTCGTATTTAAATGTTATAATTTTACTGAATGGTGCAGTTCATTTTTAATTTTTAAATTAATATTGTACTTACACGTAATTTTTCACTGCATTCATTTATCCAATTTTTACGTTTTACTATTTTCCATGAGACTCCTAACACGCTCTCTGGAAATTTATAAAATTTCACTTCCACACTGAATCCACGTTCTCCACGTGATGTATTATTACATCCAAGAATACAACAATATATATATATATATATATATATATATATATATATATATATATATATATATATATATATATATATATATATATATATATATAATAATTATTAAAAAATAAATCACATGTGTTTACGTTAAATACATGATCCCAACTGTTTTGGATACTTGACACTAGTTGGCGTAACAGTCTAGAAGCACGATCCCCATAGTCTACACTAATATTATATAGAGAAAAAGTTTGTTTGTTTGTTCGCATAAAATAGGCTCCGAAACTATTGGACCGGAATTTTGGTGAGATTTAGCAAAGAAAAATAGAGTAGATAGACCACGGGGAAGCACATAGGCTACTTTTTATCGCGAAAAAATGTACGGCTTCAGCAAGATTAACTTTTGCGCGCACGATGACGCGGACAACATCTACTTACTACCTACATAAAGTAACAAACAAATAAATTTACTTTGTTATTAAACACTAGTTTGCATAAATATTAATAAAATACAAATAGATTTTTCCTCCACTAGTATAATGTATATTCTTCTTCCCAATGTCTTTTACATTCAATAGACAACATGTATAATTTTACTTCTTAAATTTCTTTATTATAGAACCCTAATATAGTTCAAACTCAAAAATTAAATGAATTTTCATCGAATTTCGACCACTCGGCGACTACTAGTTTAGATAACAATTATTATTTCTAAGCAATTATTGGTTCCGTACCTACACGACTTGTGCACTAATAAAGGTAATAAACACAATCACGGTATGTTTGTAATAGTAATAAGTAATAACACAATAAAGTAATCTAAGCTACATGGGATATGTATACAATATTATAATCACGTATACGATGACACATCGACGTATCGAAACAGCTGTTTTCATCAAAACCGGTGGCCGAGTCCAAGGATCAATTTATGCAGTTATTTGTATACCAATGTATGTTTATACGTACATTACAAAGGCATACATATAATAATTGTATACACTACGAAGGTCCCAGCTGCATACAAGCTGCAGCGATGTCATTGTTGATGGATTGTGGAATCAATCATTTGGTTAAAAA
Organism: Phengaris alcon alcon; assembly: GCA_037179445.1. NCBI lineage: Eukaryota > Metazoa > Arthropoda > Insecta > Lepidoptera > Lycaenidae > Phengaris > Phengaris alcon. The sequence continues at coordinate 1,114,720 of JAYRCH010000112.1, forward strand.
CAATGACGGTTCTCAGACTCACTGACAAATAGGGGAAAATATTTATCTACATTCCAACAAGAGACATTGTAATTTTCCACGTCTAAATAAATGAAAAAGATAACATTGAAATTAAGCACTCTTACTACGATCAGGTAGTTTATATACGTACTTGTATCCTGATATACTTTATATTGAGTAATCGTTAGTAGTAATTAGTAGAAGTAGTAGTTCGTTAAGAAGAATATGTATTCCATTATAAACTTGTATTTTTACCACAGAAATAAATCGCCCAAGTTATTTTGTACGGTATTTAAGTAGACTAATGTCTTATTTTTGACGTGATAACGTCTTATAAATCGATGAACGCCGGATGTACGCACCAAAAATTGTCACGTTCCGCCTGATTGTCACGTTCCACCTGAGCCGAGCGTGCAAGTCAGAGTGCAGAACAAGCGATAGAGAGCCACGATCGGCCTAAGCGATCGGCTTGTGGTGATGTTATCACGTAAAATTATCGTCCGTAAACCGACTAATGGCCCGTTTCAATAACCTATCTAACAATAACTATTTGTTAGAAACGTCAAACTTGTATCGCAAAAAACAGTCAAATTATTGAATGGCGACTTTTTTAACAAATAGTTATAGATATATAGGTTATTCAAACGGGACGATAACAACCAACCATTTTTTTATCTCATCATTAACCTTTAAAAGATGTTTACATTTTACTCTCAAAGGTGAGATGAAAAACTTTTTTGTTTAGATAAAACATAAGTATTTGAAGACAGAAAATGTTTTGTTTTTCCCAAAATAAAACATTCTAAAGAAAACATTCAATAAATTCGTTTTGTTTTTAGATTATCTATTATCAATTAGTCTATTTCATTATAATTAAACATGGAACACAAGGCCGGATCTATCATATAGCCTTTTGGGCTTCAGCCCAGGGCCCCGTGGATTCAAGGGGCCGCAAGCTAAGTCAAGTCAAAATAAAAATTGATTATAATGTGAAAAAAGCCATAATTTTATTAAATTAAACAGATCGTAAGTATTTTACTGTCTTATTTTTTCCTATACTTTGAGTAATTATGTGGGCCACTAAGTAGTATTAGCCCAGGGCCCCCTAAACTTACGGTCTCGCCCTGACGGAACACCCTATTTTGACTCTTAATCGAGTAATGATTGATTAATTCCTGGGTTTAGGGTGACGTAATACTCAAGGAACCCTTATAGTTTCGCTGTGTCCATCAGTCTGTCTCTCTGTCTGTTCGCGCTTCTAGCTTCTGTAATTATGAATACAAATGGATGAAATTTGTTATAGTTAAAGAATATGTATAGATCTCGGTTTTGGCATCATAAAACAATAATAATTTGACACTTAAGAGGTGGCTCTCCATAGATGTAAAGTGGGAATGAAAAATATATTTAATTCTACCCCATCGTGTGGGGTATCGTTAAATATGTATTTTAAATTATTTTAAAATACATATTGCCTTTATAGGCAAAGTTTCATACATGATTTTTTACTCAAAAATGGTTGACTTTGCAATCGGCCTCCAAAGTAGTTTATAAGTTGGTCGGGCCTAGCTTAACATTTGACTTACAAACCTGCAATTTTCGATGCTGATAGATCATGCTAAATACTCTTCAGGAAAATTATTTAAATCAAAATCAGACAGTGACTTTTGAAGTAATATGAAAAAATCCTATTACGCTTTTATAGCTACGGAACCCTCCTTAGACATGTCCTGACATGCTCTTTATGAAATGGAATGATTTTTTTATTTCCAAATGAAACTTAACAAGCTTTTGTCGGAAAGTCAACAGAAAAAGCTACCACCGGTTCAACCCTAACCCGCCGAGAAGACCAGCGTAAGAAACTCGTACGGGGCCATCTTTTACCAAAAAGATGGAAAATTGTTCTTTTGAAAGAAATACATATTTTACATTGTAAACTTAAATCTATGTTAAATATTAAAAAAAAAGTCATAAATACATATAATAGAGACAGCCTTGCAGGGGAGCATCTTATTCCCAAGGTGTGCCTTCCAATCGTTGTTGTTTAAAATTATTTGACTACTTTCTTAAATTTATTAATAGTTTTGAACGTTTTCTGGGATCCTATTGTATAGGTAATGTATACGACATTGGCCCTTAAAAGATTTACTTACTTTCCTAAGTCTCATCAATAATACATCTAGCTTATGCTTATTTCAAGTGTTTATACAATGATTATCACTTTTCTTCTTGAAATTGCTTAAGTTTTTTCTAACGTATAATAAATTATCCAAAATATACTGAGAAGCTACGGTCAGTACACCTATTTTTTTAAACTTTTCTCTCAGAGATTTAAAAGGGGACATTTTATAAATAGCACAAATAGCTCGCTTCAGCATCACAAATATTGAATTTATGTCGGCAGCATTTCCCCATAAAAGTATGCCATAAGACATTCTACTATGAAAGCTAAAATAAATCAGGCGTGCCATTTCTTCATTTGAAATTTATCTAATTTTTCTGACTGTATATGCTGCAGAACTGAGTATATTTGCTAGGTTAGCAATACGAGGACCCCATGTGATTTACAATCTAGCGCAATACCTAGGAATACAGTGGAGTCTACCAAGTTCATTTTCTCATCATTAAGTAGTAAATTGGTTTGTACTTGGATAACATTTGTCAAGCTAATATTGAAACATTTTGTTTTATTTGTATTTAAATGTAAATTATTAACACTAAACCAGTTTACTATATTTGAGAGAGCACTGTTTACCTCGCCATAATTCGATTGTTGTCGCTTCACTTTAAATATTAGTGAAGTGTCGTCGGCAAAGAGTACTATCTCCTATAAATGACTAAAACATAAATGACTTGCCTATCTTAAACTAGATAAGCAAGTCATTTATGTAGATGAGAAAAAGAAATGGACCTTAAATAGATCCCTGTGGGACACCTAATTATATTTTAGTCCCATTGGCTTTTTACTATTAACCTTTACCCTTTGAGTCCTATTTTTAAGATAAGAACTCAAAAGCATAAGAGCTGAGTCCCTTATGCCATAGTGGTGTAATTTTCTGACTAGTGTAGCATGGTCTACACTCTACACAATCAAATCCTCCTCCCAATCTTCGAATATACTACAGAGAATCTCGATACCGGCATCTGTAGTAGACCGACCTTTAGTAAAAATGAATTGTGTAGTATGCAATAAAGTATTTGTATTAAAGTGTACTGTTAATTGATTTACGATATTTTTTTCAAATATTTTACTAAAAGTCGGTAGTATCGATATCGGTCAATAATACGCTGAGTCAGACTTAATTCCAGCTATTGATTTCTTAGGTTTGCGCGAATATTGTTCATTGTTTTAAACACTCACAGATTGTATCGCGGTGCACTTTTCTTTTTCCCGACGTTTCGGCTACTTTCCAGCAGCCGTGGACACGGGAGGACTTAATTCCAGCTTTGAAAAGAGGCATCATAATCTTAATACGAGTATGCTTCATTAAGTCAGGAAATACACCCCTTTATATACATTTGTTGAATATTATGGCTAGGTAAGGAGCTACAATGTCAATTATTGATTTTATAATTCTGGTAGACATACCCAGAGATCGGTAGTATTTTTAATATTTAACAACTTAAATGTATTTATAATATCTCTGGAATTAATTTCTCTAAATTTAAAATTGACATTACATTCCTTAACGTTATTGATGTTGAGTACCTTTTCAGCAGCTGCAGGCGAAGAATTTCGGCATTTTATAGTTGAAACCGGAATTTAAGAAATTTAGTTAGGTTATTCAGGTTCTGTTAGAATTGGTAACATCATTATCATTGAATAATAATAATATACAAAGCTGCCATACTTTTTTTTGCTTTTACAGCGCTCGCGATGCCTTCATAATGTGCGTTGCGCACGCTGGCAGATCCTGTTCGGCCGCAGCAGGCAACTTGCTGCGCAAGATGGCGTGGGTGCTCGCGCAAGATGTTGCTGCCTGTTCGCAGCAGCCGCGCGCGTATTGCGCAGCACCACACACGCGTCTTGCAGCACCACTGCTGACTGCGCTGTCCGGCGTACTGCTATATCCTCCTAGAATATAAATGAAAGTCAGTGGAATAGCTTAATGCTTATTGATGTAACTTTTCGTAAATACAAAAATGTTTTAGTGTAGTATATTGTAAATAATGCAATTGTCCCAAAGATTTTTGGTTTTAATTCCAACTTTGTATTTAACAATCCTGGAATATGATACTTTGTGTAGTGCATAGTTTTTTGACATAAAAACCCAGAATAAAAATACAATTAATATCTTAATGTTATACAGGGTGTAAAATAAATATTCATGAACCTGATCAGCGTTCGATTCTTGGTCGAAAAATATTGAATATATCATGTGACTTAAAACGTTACTGGATTATCCTATGAAATAATTATCGTCAATTCATAACCGCCTGGCCGATACTGCGCGGCGGTCGCGTGACCTTCAAAGCCGACGCGGCGTACGGCGGTGCAAGGGTATCAATACTTCGTGAGAGTTGTCAGGAAATGTTAATCATGTTATTTTTCTGTAAATTAAGATAATTTTTATTTATGCATATTGTATATTATATTCTTTGCTTATTATATTGTAGCCTAATGTCGGGTTAAATATATCATGCGGATAAAAATACACCCTGTCGAATATTCTAGAATCTAGTCAAAAGAATATTTGTGTACATTGTACAACGAACTTGCTTTTGTTTGGCGTATTTTATTACTACCTATCCTATTGATAATACCTTACCTTTAATGGTTGTGTAGATATCTAAAATGAGTTAAAGTAAGTATGTTGAAATAAGAATTTAATAAAAAAACATTAAGTTTTAGAGGTACATTCTAAAATATGCATTATTACATGTATCTTTATTGTGAGATATTTCGTTAACAATTTTAATTAAAATAAATTAAAAAAATTAAATGTCATGAATTAATCGATAATGTGGTTAGATTTATATTTATGTTGTTAAAATCATTGCTCATGAGGAAAACAGTCAAAGTCTTCCCTAGCAAAGCCAAAAGAATCTTTGTAGCGATACAATTATGCCAAAGAGTGTAATGATAGCCATACATCATACAATCTATCGTCCAAATCGTGTGTGGGCGTGGATTGGCATGACGGTCTTTACTGTTTATGTCAATATGGAACAGAACTGATCAATTTTAAATAGCTATCTTAAAAATGTGGCACCGCGTCGCGTATCGTTTGGTTTCGACCCTATGTCTACACTCTTGGCAAGCAAGCAAATCCCTTTCCTCTCCGGTGCCCCCTAGAGCCTGCCCACTCTCGTGGATCCCTGCTCGCCAAGTTATTTGTCCAGCCGCCAGCGTGTGCGGGCGTCATAACGTGAAGTTTTTACCTTTACTGTATGTCTGTCACCAGGCTGTATCTCGTGAACTGTGATAGACAGTTGAAATTTTCACAGATGATGTAAAAAATTTCTGTTGTCGCTATAGGTAACTTTAATTACTAAAACAGAAAAAAAAACTTGAGAGGTGTCAAGGGACACCCGGATGGAACAAAGTTATAATATATGTATATATTATAATATAAATATATAGTTGATAATGAAGAATTGAAGCCTATTTTGGAAGATATATATATATATATATATATATATATATATATATATATATATATACAGACTGACAGACGGACAGAAAAATGTTAACAATTTATATTTTATTGTATGTTGAAATAATAATTTAATATCATACTTTTAAATGCATTAAGTGAAAATAAAAGATGTTAATTTGAAATTACAAACAGACACTTCAATATTGTTTATCTGTATAGATATAATATATTATATTAAACAAAACAAATAGTTGAACTAAGTAGTCAAAGATGGCCGAAAGCATGTCGAAGGAATGCCGATAACAGTCACAATGTGTAATTGCAAAATTCTACATTATTGTCAAGGTGATAAGGTCGTTTTTTGTATCATTCTTAAAAGTCGTTCAAAGATGGCCGAAAGCACGTCGAAGGAATGCCGATAACAGTCACAATGTGTAATTGCAAAATTCTACATTATTGTAAAGGTGATAAGGCCGTTTTTTGTATCATTCTTAATAGTCGTTATTACATTGTGATTTCGAGTGGTAAAAAGTGTCGTGCCTATTTTTTCCGTCTAGCCCCCATTCGCAACGCGCCATAAGGAACTTCGTTCCAGAAACATTTAAGGGGGTTTGCTGATTTTGCTGCCTTGCTGATGATGATGATTGCTGTTTTTCACTCTATAGTTATAACGGCTTCAAGTACACGCTTCAAATATTCACTGATTATTAAGTTGCATATTCTCTTTAAGAATCATTAAAAAATATATATTTAAGGGGGAGCTCCTCTTGTTCTTTTCGCTGTTTTTTTGCTTGATATATGCACTAATAGTTGTATAGATAATGATACGGAACTCTTCGTGCGCGTCCAAGTGCGAGTCCGACTCGTACTTGGCCGGTTCTTGTTCGACGCGTCTGCCTCTTTAGTTAATGTTTGCACAGTTAAAATGTTTCCATTTCATCCCTCGAGTGCGTCCTTTATAATATGATTTATATTAATGTCTGTGTCTAGACTACAAATGTATATTTATAGGGAAATTCAATTGTGGCAAGACCAAAACTAAGCTTGGGATGGTTTATTATGTAGCGACGTTAAATCATAGTTGTCGTTGCTTCAAAGATGTACCTCTTAAAGGGCTGAAAATAATTAAGGTACCCATCAGTTTAATTAGGTCAAAAGGTTTACAGTGTCTAGTTTCGTCGTTGCCGCCTTGTAAGGACTTGGAAGGAAGAGTCTTATGAATCCCTTCCTTACACAGAAAATATTGTTTTAATGAAACTTTACTATTGTGAAAATGAATATTTGAGGCCAGCATATTTAAACTATTCACAGAGCGCTATCATAAAGTTCGGTTTTAAATTGACAAAAAATATAATTTACATGTATAGAACAACCACATTGTTCATAAATATTTGTAAATAGCTTATAGTTAACTTACGAATATTATATTAGGTCTTTACCTATGAAATTGCCGTTTTGTATGAAAAAATTTAAACTAATTTTTTTCATGTATTTTTAATTGTATTAATCGAAGTAATCACCCATGCAATCAATGCATCTTTGCCAACAGTTATTGATGCAGTTTATTGATGCCCTTCTTAAATAAATCAGCTGGACGGGAGGCAACAAATTCTTCAAAGGCATTTTGTACTGCATCTCGGGTATTGAATTTTTTTCCCGCCAAGAAGTTATCCAAATTCTGGAAAAAGTAGTAGTCTGTAAGTGCAAGGTCTGGTGAGTAGGGCGGATGACGGAGAGCTTCCAACCCCAGTTCTTGCAACTTGGAGACCGTCTGCTGTGCAGTATGAGGTCGCGCGTTGTCGTGCAGGAGCAGCGGAGACGAGCGATTGACCAATGCTGGTTGGAGATGTGCCAGCTTCTCCATCATTGTGTTCAGTTCTTCACAGTACACATCTGCAGTAATGCTCACCCCGTTTGGTAAGAAGCTGTGATGAATCACACCGGCGCTAGACCACCAAACAGTGACCATCACTTTTCTAGGGATAAGTTTTCGTTTAGGGCATTGTTTAGGTGCTGAACCGGGATCCAACCAACTTGCTGAGCGCTTGCGGTTATCAAACAGAATCCATTTTTCATCGCAGGTAACAATGCGGTTCAAAATTCCTTAATTTGTGTGTCTGTTGAGCAGTGCAAGGCACGTCTCGACGCGTACTTCGCGCTGGCGATCATTGAGTTCGTGGGGCACCCATTTGTCAAGCCTTTTTTATCTTGCCAATTTGACGCAAATGGACCAATATTGTTTTGACGCTAACGTCAAAAGCTGCTGCTAATTCAGCCGTAGATTGTGTATCATCATCTTCAACAATCGCCTTTAATTCGTAATTGTCGACCAAAGTCTTCGGAGGACCGCGAGGTTAATTTTTCAGGTCGAAATTTCCATAACGGAAGCGAGCAAACCAATAACAGGTGGTGCGTTGGTTTGTAGTGTTAGCTCCGTTTGTGCCGCGTTGCTGCCACGACAGAACTCATATTCCATAATTACTCGAATTTTTAACGTATCCATGATGACGAAAAAGATTGAAATGCGATGAAAATGTAACACTAATCAATAAACAAATGACTACTTTTGGAAGAAGAATTCCATGTTTTTAAAATAAAATTAATTTAAAATTAGAATTCTTAGCCAAACAAAAATTATTTTGATTTGAAATGACAAGTACTGCAGAACGGCAATTTCATAGGTACCACCTACTATTATTTAGTAGGTGGTACCTATGAAATTACTAGTACTACCAAGACCTATTATTTGGACAAACCTATTGAAATGAATATGTGGATTTATATTAGGGTCATCTTACTCCGAGACGCGACGCGGCGCGGCACTTTAAGATAGTAATTTAAATTTTAACTTTATTCACCACACAAGAAGGTTGTGTGGTGAATATTGAATATTCACCCACACGTTCCATTTCAATAGTTCAAGTTTCGAGCTACATCTCGCTGCGCAGCGCTTCACTGCTCTTGTAACGAAACGTGAATAGCTATATGAAAATGCCGCGCCGCATCGCGTCTCGGTGTGAACAAACGCTTCACGCTTTTGTCATGAAAAACAATGTGTAGATATTTACTGTCAAATTTATTTGTGTGTATCACATGATACATTTATTGTGCTGTAATAAAATAAAAAGTTTATTTAAAAATTTCATTTTATTTGATAAAATAACCCCAATTAGTACATAAAGGATTCTTAATTGGCTAAGGCGTTTGTAAAATTACAGACTACAGCAGTCTTTAATTGTTTTACATTAAAATATGCGCTTATAAAGTTTATTACTAAGCTATTATTCTAGAGCTTATTGAATGCTATACAATTAATTACTGAGTTTAAGCATTGATAAGGTTTTTTGTGAAACAATAGTATCGTGAACACATTACAGTTACAAGTTTTTGTGGACTATGAAAATAGTTAAATGTGTTACATTGTTCAAAATATAATGTAAATTTCATAAAATTGGTTATTTGCCACAGACAAATTGTTCAGTCCGCATAATCTCTAGAGAATCTCTACTTACAATTTATTATTTAGGGAAAATAGACAAAGTGTACGTCTTGAGAAGTATCGAGACAATATTATATAGTTTCAAAGTCGTGCCCTACCCTCGTCACTGATCAGGCTTAATATAATCGGAGTACAAGCTGATGGAAATCATTATGTTGCCTTTGTATACATATATTGTATCTCTAGAGTAAAGATAATAATATTATTACATGTCATAAAATATAAACATTGGCTTGTAATTTACAATTACTAGTACCTATCCACTAAAGGAATATGATAGATAAAGATGAAATATGTAGCGTGCGTGCGTGAACGTAGCGTACGTAGCGCGTAGGGTCTACGAGCTACGCAGCTGCAGTGCTACGTCCAACTACGTCCCACGAACGTTAACTTCAAGCATAGATAATGTTTGGTATCGACACTCGACAAAATACCGCTGGCGTATTTGAAAAATGCGGCAACAAATAGTACGCCCAAGTCGGGGTGCCTGATCCCGTTACATTGAATTTTCGTGTCAGATATACGTACCGAATTTACGCACACTAAAAATTGTCTTACACACAATGATACTATAAACTTACACTACAATAATGAGTTGCCGCATTCACGGAGCTGTTGTTGTTAGATAGCGCGGTATCTAGTCGAGCGCCAAGAACTTCTCGTTTAATCTAATCAATAGGTAAATTTTTAATAAATACGAAATTTTATGCTCAAGTTTGTAATATATACTACGGCTATATCAATATATCTTTTATCTCATAAAATATTTATGTGATGTAACATGAACGCCAAAAAAAAGCTAATATCAATATGTGACAAACATTTACATTGAATTTAATAAATAAATAAAGAAGAAGGTACTGTCATTGTATTACCCATAGGTAGGTATAACTGATATTGTAATTCAAATGTCTTGCTGTTGTAGGAATACTACGAATTCATTTCAATTTCAATTCACGTTAAACTCCTTAGAATGACGCAAATGACACCGTCGTGAAAATATTCCTTTTTGTTTAAGTACACTGTGTCGAAAACATAACGTGAAAGAACTTTAAACTTTCGTAGATTCAAGCGATTATATAAAAAACTACCTTTTTCCGCAGCTCCGCCCGCGTAAATTTAATATCCCACGAGAATACTGTACTTTTTCGGGATAATAAGTAGCCTATGTTTTAAGTTAGACCCTAAACTACTACTATACCAATTATAATTGATATTTCATCGAAATCCGTTCAGTAGTTTTTGCGTGAAAACAAACATCCATCCATCCTCACAAACTTTCACATATAAAATAGTAGTAGGATATGCAACGTTCGCTTGATGTAAGATAGTAATGTCCATAATATTGTTTCGAAAACTAAGGCATTGTTAATATTATTATCTCTTTCATTATGAAGAAAATAATATTATGGTATGGCAATGCTTATATATTTTCTCTTGTCATGAGGAATATACTACGGTTACGAGGCGTGTGAATAAACGGAAAAGTTGTCAGGAAATATTTCGAAAACTGATTGATTGACGTTTACAGATAATAATTGGCATTTTTGTTAGAATTTTACGACGTGCCTATTAAGAGTAGGGTACAAAGGAACCCAATGAGGGTTTTTAAATTCGTGACATCTGACAGCTTTTTGACACGACAAGGACCGTCGGGCTACCAAGCGCCGCCTGGTGACAGAAAAAGTGTCAAATATTCTTATTGACTGTTTTTGACTTCCCACTTACGCCATCAGATGACGCTTTGTGTGAGTTTGGTCTGCCCCCCTAGCAGAAAAAATATAAAAAACCCTCATTAAACACAGACAAAGCTGCGGTATATTGCTAGGTGTAAAAGCAACAAGGTTAGGTATTATTATATCTGTCGAATGAGTAGGAACGTAATGTTAGTGTGTTTCCTACGGCATAGTGTGTTTACTAAACTATAATATATATGTTATTAACAAAACACTGTTTACATACGAAATGGATCATGAGAAGTTTCTTTTCAAACAATATTTTATAAAGTAATAGGTTAAAGTAAGGTTTAAATAGCATAAAGTAGCAGGTTTTCGTGGAACAACGAAGTATTTACCCAACGTTTTCTATCTCTCGTGAGTCGTGGCGAATATTAGGCACGTTCACTACATTTAATTAATTTTTGCATACCAACTATTTTATTAAAAAAAGCTATACCTACACAATATTGCTCACAGATTATTTATAATTAAAATAATAATAATATCTTATTGAGTAAACGAATAAGAGTCCAATTATTATTAAACTAAATAATACAAAGCTTTTTTGAGGATATTAAATCATTCATCACATTGTTTACGGTAATTTGTAATTAAAGCTTGATAGCAGTGGTATAACGCTCACAATGGCGTCTACGTCTTGCTAATCGAATCTCATCAATCACTCGTACGAGCCTACCCTCGATACCTTATGATAGCATTATGTTTATATAATACGCACGGTTACGGTTGCGGTTTGCGAGTTTTCTTACATAATCAGTAATTACATATTAACTAACTAGATGTTGAACTTAGATGGCTCATGGCGCAGAAATCTGTATAACATTTTTAGAGTTTACTCCATTATAAACGATTTTCATATATAAGCCCGTGGTAAAAAATGTATGGGAGTAAAACCGTATTCACGATGTCTGATGTCACAGTACGATGTCACACGATGTTTGCCGAAGATGTCACACTTTTAAGTTCTCCGTTGAATATCAGAAAATATAATAAAAATTGACAACCTTAAAAAAGTTAACAAATCAAAAATTATTTTTTTAAATTTTTACCAATTCTTAGTTTCAAATCTCAACTTAAAATATTGATGTTTTTGTTTTCTTAAATCTGCGATAATTACATACTGTGGATACATTTTTTATATTATTAAATAACAAAACAGGCCAATGTGAAAAATAAAAATCTATTAATTTTAAAACCAACACGGTTTTTTGAAGCAAAATTATAGCAAAAATCTATATGATACACATATCAAAGTTTCTACCTAATTAGTTAAATTCTATTTAAAATATTTACAAACTATAAAAGTAGGTAAGTACTAAAAAAATAATAACCACTCCAAAACTTAAAATGCTACAAAACAAAGAAATCTCCCAGGTCGTCCCCACCAGGCAGAGTACCTAGAAGGCTCAAAGAGTTTCCTCGCTGGATTGCGATACTTATTTTCTGGGCCAGGTAGGTGCCGGCTCTGGGGTATCGGGTGGCCTCAATGAGTTTTTTGGAGATTTCTCTGAAAAGTTTGTGCGCGCCCAGACCCCATGTACCTAGGGTTTCAACCCCAAACGGTTCAAATATGAGATCCGCACTAATTTTCTCATATTTGCGCCGCTTGAGGTTTTACGCCTGATTGGTGGCCGCACCTGCAGATCTCGAGGTGCCCTGGACATGGGACGGAGCAAGTGTATCGACGCAAGTAGCGTCCCATTCAAAAGCCCGTCCCACTCTCCAAGGGACCCGGGTCATACCGTCTGGTCTCTTGCCATCGTCGCGCGCCAAACCATAGGGTTCCAGCACAGCTGGCACTCCGGCGGTGACAAGAGCCCGACGGATGAGATCGTTCAGGCAGTGATGTCGGGAGATGCGGCCGGCGCTTCGTTGACAGGACAGCCCGTGGTGTCCGAGGCTATCCACGTTTGCACTACAAACACACACACAGCGATGGGGGACGACGTGGGGGGTGCCAAGACGCAGGGAAGTGGCTAACCGGTAAGCTGTTCGATCCAGCAATGTGCCCGTATTGGGTGATGGTAATGCTTGTAGCCAAAGGCCCGACTCCCACTTCTCCGCAGCTAAGAGGCGAGCCTGCTCCACAGGACTGGAGGACGTATTAAGAAGATTATTCCGTACCAGTCTGCAGAGTGGCTCGTTTTGGATAACGTATTATATGGCCTTTGGGAAAAAGTATTATCAGGCAATTCGCTACAAGCACTAGTTGCGCTCCAGGCGTCCTTGGCCTCGTCCAGAAAGGGAACTGTATTGGAGTAGGATGGGTGATGTAGTATTTTGGAGATAAGACTATGGTTCGCGTGGACTGAGGACAAGAAGGCCAGAAGCGATATGTCAGAGGGCTTTCGAACACCCAGGCCACCGAACCTAACTGGAAGCGTTGCCTGAGTCTATGCGCGATCATCGAAATTTGTATTCAAAATTGTGGAGAGCGTTTGTCTTATGGTATCATCCAACTGTTTGAGAAGTTAAGGAAACTTCCACAGTTGACAACACCATAACACATATGTCAATTTAGGTACGAAAATGCAAAAACGTATTAGGGTAAAGGCCATGTGACAGTTAATTTGGAGGAAAGATTTTTATTAAATGATACAAATATTTGATACATGATTAATGACATAGGAATACTGAAAAATTTTTTGCTACCTCAGCGGGACTCGTACCCGTGACCCTTGAGCGCCGACGCTCTAATCTCCGAGCCACAGAGGTCGCCAATAAAATTTGTGTATGAAAGCTTTTTTATTAATTTTTTTTTATGAAATAAAGATCTTTCTTTTTTTTGTAGCATTTTAAGTTTTGGAGTAGTTATTTTTTTTTTTTTAGTACTTACCTACTTTTATGGTACAATTGATTTTATTACAAATAGTTTTTATTTTTAGTACAGTAGAATTTTAGTAAGATAAATCGTGTTTTAGATTATTTTTCTGCTCTTATATAGTTTATTTTGTTTGATTAAAAAGATCTTAATATATACCCATGTGTGTTTTATCACAGTGTCGATACTGTTATGTCCCGTCCCTGTTAGGGTTGTTGCTGACGTAACGTCGAATCAGCACATCCCGTGTTTAGTTTAGTCTAGACTCTAGCTGTGAGTCTCAGTTGGTCTTCAGTCCTCGGTCGTGACGGTACTGCCCAAGGGTCCTTTCATATATTATTGTATCTTCCTTTAATAAAAGTGGTTGTGGAAAGAAACCTTTTTTTTAAAAAAGCCTAATCCGAAGGGACCCCTAACATTTTTGGTGGCAGCGGTGGGATCGGATATCCCCAGCGTCATTTAATCCTGGAAAGTTATCCTAAGAAAGTGAAAAAAAACTAAAAACTCGTCAAAAAAAAAATCTTTAGTGAAAGTGCAGTGAGGAAACCAACTCATTTCCAATATCCATAAAGTCATTAAGAGCAAAAGCCAAAGTGAAAGTGAAAATCCCAAGTGCATAGTGTTAAAATCCTAAAAGTTATAACCGTGTGAACGAGTCATCCTATCCGGCCGGGCGCGGGCATGCATCAGTCGCCGTGCAGCTTATCTTCGCCGCCCACGCGTTGATATCACTGTGAGTCTTTGGTCACTGTTTACATTTAGTAGCCTTCTAAGGTTACCTAGATTTAGGGTTCGGTACTCCACTAAGATAATCCATATTTGTAATTTAATTTGTTATCATTCTCATTAATACTATTTTTCAATATGTCGAAAAGTGAACAATTAAAACTTAACATTCCTATGTCCGAATCGGAAGCTGGTCCATCTGACACAGCTAGAAACCCTCCTGTTTCTCCCAAAGCAACGACCCGAAAGGGAACCGCTTCGGGTACGAGTGCCATGATGGTCGAACTGGATCTAAATACACTATTTAAATTTATCAAACCATTTGATGGTTCCCGGGAGTGCGTAAATTCATTTATTATAAATTGTAATAACGCGTATGACTTGGCCACCGAGGTACAAAAGCCAATCCTATTTCGTTATATCTTTAGCCAGTTGCAAGGTAAAGCCGAAATTGCTTGCGCTATCAAAGAATTCAAAAAGTGGGACCAATTAAAAGAATTCCTGCGAAACCAATTTTGTGAACGTAAGCATTATGCTCACATACTTATGGACTTGCAAGAAAGTAAACAGGGTCCTAATGAAAATGTTACACAATATTCTTTACGCGTAGAAACCTATCTTTCACAGCTTCTGACTGAGGTAACCCTGTCCAATTGCACACTAAAGGAAATCCCTGGTCGTTCAGCGGCCATGGAGGATTTAGCACTTCATCATTTTCTTATTGGCTTACATCCCCGTATCTCAAATATTGTGCGTTGCAGAAATCCGCGAAATTTAAATGACGCTATTAATATTGCGATCTCTGAGGAGCGCATACAACAAAGTCATTACAAACGACCTCAGTTGGGAGAATCGAAGTTAAATAATAATCAAAGTAACTTGAGACCCAGACCGTTTTTCTCACGATCATATGGACAACCAAGCACGTCACGTAATCAGCCTTCTTATCAGCCGAGATTTAATTCTCCAAATAGTAACCTTAATAACAACAATAGTAATAATTACACAAACAGAACCCAATCGGTGTTTTGTCGATATTGTAAAACTACGGGCCATGATATTAAAGATTGGGCGAAAAGGGAATACAATAACAGCCGATTTAATAATAAATTCCGGCAACAACCGAATCGAATGCATTTGGTTATGAATGAACATGATGATCAACACGTCGATGACTCATTCCATTCGGATAATAATAATTTAAACTAAATTATGTCTCGCTCTCGTGTCGTGCGGGACTAATTAAATCTGAAATCGACACGAAAACTTTCTCTCGCGTTATACGACAGGGTAACCAGCCCCAAAATGGAAACGCTAAAAAATCGTCTCGCGTTATACGACAAGGTAACCAGCCCCAAAATGGAAACGCTAATAAATCGTCTCGCGTTATACGACAGGGTAACCAGCCCCAAAATGGAAACGCTAATAAATCGTCTCGCGTTATACGACAGGGTAACCAGCCCCAAAATGGAAACGCTAATAAATCATCTCGCGTTATACGACAGGGTAACCAGCCCCAAAATGGAAACGCTAATAATTCTCTCAGCATCATACAACAGGGTAATCAGCCCCAAAACGGAGATGCATCCTTCAGAGTCACGCAGCTGGGTAACCAGCCCCAAACCGAAGACTCCCTCGTAGTTGAACCTGAAAAAAAAGAAATTTACGAAATTAATATTAATACAACTAAGCGACGCTTACCTCACATATTAGTAGAATCTTCAGTTTCAGATATCCCTTTATCCTTGTTAGTCGACTCGGGCTCGTCGATCTGCTTAATAAAAGAAACCTGTATATTAAATAGTCAAAAATTAATTAAAGAACCTGTAAAACTTAAAGGCATAGATCCAGGCGACGAACCGACTTCTACAGAGGGTCACTTACAACTTAGGCTAAAATTAAATGACAAAAATCCGTTAGTATTTAAATTTCATGTAATAAAAAAGATTAGCTTACCTTACGATGGTATTATAGGCACAGATTTCTTAACAAAATTCGGCTGCAAAATAGATTACACGCATGATATATTAAAAATAGGAAAATCCGAAATTAAATTACTTTTCACCGAACCGTTCTTTATTGTTCCACCTCGAAGTGAAGCTGTAATTCAATGTTCAATACAGAAAACTAATTTAAAAGAGGGTGTTATAGTTGATCAACATCTTTCGGAAGATTTACTTATATCTAATTGCATCGTTAAAATCAAAAATAATAATCGCGTTAATTTAACTATTGCCAACACCTCTGAAAATTATGCACATATTAAAGGAGATCTAAAACTCCATGTTGAACCTTTAAATTTTCCTCTACATCCGGTAAATACGTGTAGTTTATTTACCTCAGAAAGATCCGAAGCAGTAATAAAGGAACTTCGGACAGATCATTTAAATAAAGAAGAACTCAATGCTCTTGTTGATCTTTGTAGTCAATATCCGGATATCTTTCACATGCCTAGTGATCAGCTCACACATACGTCTGCAATCGAACATACCATCAGAACAAATAACGAAATTCCAATACATACCAAGTCATATAGGTTTCCCGAATGTCACAAGCAGCCCCCCGCTTCGACCGCCGTCGAAGCAGCACGCGCCCCGCGAGCACTAAGCGAGCTCCGAACCGCAAAAAGTTTGTGAAAATAAGTGTAAGTGGCCAAAATAGTGCTACAAACCTGTGCGATACGTCAAAACACGCGGAAAAGTGTCGCCAGGAAAACAGTGAAAACCGCGTGGAAATCGGTTAAGTGGGAGCCGGGAAACTCAATAAAAACCGGATTTTAGTGCGGATTTTAAGCTTTCGACGCGTGCGCTGTGCGATTGAGATCGACGACCCCCCTTTTTTATTCCACTCCTGTGTAGCCAAGGATCTCGGCCTGCTGCCTACAAAAAACCGGATTTTTATCGTGAAAAACGACGAAGCAGCAGGCCAAAAACTAAAAAACCGTCAAGTGGCGCGGACACGGGGAGTGAAGGGGGGAAAAAGAAAAGTACATACTTCGAAGCGGGGCACTTGGGGCAACACAAAACTGTTTAAAAAAGTAAAATCGGACAAGTGGTTAAGAAGTTATAGCGGTATTAAAAACAACCAAATTTTCAAAAATTTATTCCGGAAAAAGTAAAGCGATAAGGTACAAAAATTTTCGTTAAAAAGTGTGAGTGACGACGAGGAGCTTCCTTACAAAAAATTTGGAGCTGTTCCGGTGACTGGTTCCCGAGGAAAATCGGAAAAACCAAAAAATCTGGGTCGAGTCCTAGGCGGTCCAGATTCTTAGGAAACTACCGGGCCATCACCACGGGTCAGCACCAGCAGCCGGGAGCTGAAGAAGTAAAGCTAAGTCGTAATTTTAGTCAAATAGAATTTAAGAAAATAGACATGTTGTTTTACAAAGCCTAAAAAAGGTCGAAATCAAATTTTATAAAAGACGGTGATATTAGAAATAGAATCTAGAATAAGTAGTAAATTGACTGCTGAAAGCCCCATAATTTTAAGTAGCATAGTTTAGCAGTAAGATAGATTTAAAGACCGGAGAGAAAACTCCGTGAAAAACCATTGTAAAAGGGTATCCACGCCCCTATTTTGAGTATTTATTAAATATCAGCCCAAATAGTTAGTCTTCCCAAAAATTCGTCATTGTACTTTTTTAGCCCCGACCGAAAGGGACCTACACCGAAAATCTCTTCGCATTCCGACTAGTATTTTCAGAGATAATCGCATTTTCATCTCAAAAAACGTGACGTCATAAAGGGGGAGGAGTTTAAGATTTCAGGGCTGCAAATTACGTTTTTCGTCGGTCACTAAACTGTTGATTGACCGACGAGGAGCGTCAAAATCGGCAAAAAACGAGGTTGAAAAACCAAAATTAGGTTGTAGGACAAGTCGCATCCATTGGAACAACTGACAAGTATAAGTGTAGCTATAGTGGATAAACTGTGATATTTTTGATATTTAAATCTATTGACTTATCTATAGCTAAATTGACTGTGATATTTTTATACACCTATAACTTAATACACTAAATTAGGACCAGCTGCGTCATTTTTGGCGCAGTTGTTAGGAATAAGATATAGACTAGGGACATATTTACACACATAGGCTAAGGGACTGCTAAGTTATTGACTGTGATATATTTTCGGCACAGTTGCTAGGTTATATCATTCTAGTCTAGGACCAACTACATCATTTTTGGTGTAGTTGATAGGTTAAGCACGTAATTATAAAAATTCAGACTCGAGACTCGTATTGGAGCACGGATATTTTTAGGTAAATAGTTGCGGACAAGATAAAGCTCCTGAATAAAATAAATAGCAATAAGAACAGACAAAAACGCTTTTTGCTATAAGTAACATCAGGCGGAATAAAAAACCTAGGACAAAAATATTGTTATAAAACTTATATTGGAGCCTTATACAAAAATACTCTAATTACCTAGACCAAATTTTTAGACACATAAAAACAATTTTACTTTTTATATCTTATAATTATATTTTAAAAAATTTATTATACAAGTTTATAACTGACGCGTTCCCCCGAATTTACAATTTTACAATTTTGCAATTCCACAACATATTTTACAAATTAGAATTTTTTAAAATTAATAAATAACAATAAAATCAAAAAATTAAAATTACATATTACATATATATACAATCTACACTACGCCTTCCCCTAACCAAAATACAATAAACAAAATAAACACATATTCCATTAAAAATGGCTACGGTGCACACCCCGCTTAACAAAGGCCCTAAAAACCCACACCGTCAGTCCATAGACGGACCGATGACTGATAGTAACAGTGGTGGAGGTAGTAGCCGCCGAGGTAGTCCGGTGGTCGATGATCGCACCTAGTACACCGTCGACTCTCTCGGCGCCCTCCTGGCCGAAACATCTAAAACTGTACAGAATAGCGTATATTTGCTAAACCAGACCAGAAACATGAGGGGAGACTTGAGGTCTGGTTTAGCAAATAACCTCACAAAAATTTCGAATCAAATAGGAAAAGTCGCTATATTGAGCAGGAAAATGACGGAAATGGATAGTGAAAGAGAAATTAGGGAAACTAGGGAAGTGGAAGTACAGTGTGGAAAGGATAAAGATGATGAGTATTATGAAGAGAACCAGAAATATCTGAGAGAACATGAGATTAAAGAAATATCTCTCGAGATATATGGACGATTGAAAAAATTGATAATTGAAAAGGAAGAAAGTATAAAAGAGTATGTAATGGAAGTGAATGAAAAAACAGTAGAAACAATAACAAAAGAAATAAGATTAAACCACGAAGAAGTGAAAAACGGAAATCAGGAAAATAGGGAAAATTTTAATGGGGCAATTGAAGAGTGGGGGGGCAGGGCTCCGGCAGAACCACAGCCCGTGACATACGCGGGTGTGGTCGGTGGCAGTGGGGAAACCCAAACCTTGCCACCGAAGCCGAAGCACGTGACCCTCCACTCTCTAGTAGTGACAGACAGGGAAAATGTAATGACAAGTACAGAGATAGTAACAGAAGTAGGAGCAATTGTAGAGGCAAAGAAAGAAGGAATAAAAATAGATAGGATTAGAAAAGGTAAAGATAGGAAAGTCATCATAGGAGTAAGTAATAAGAAGGACAGAGATAAGGTCAAAGAAAAAATAGAGAAAAGTGGAGGAAAACTAGAGGTTCAAAACATAGAAAATAAGGATCCGCGGGTTGTGCTTTATGGGGTGCTCAAGACAAACACGGATGAAGATATCTACGAAGCCGTAAGAACGCAAAATGGGCACCTCATGGAGCACATCCTGGACGGGGGAAAGGATAGGATGAAAGTTAGATATAGGAGGCGGGGAAAAGACGGTACCACCGAGCACGTGGTGATGACCGTGTCGCCGGAGATGTGGACGTGCTTCACCAAGGCGGGCTATCTATATATAGATATGCAGCGCGTGCGGGTCGCCGACCAGTCCCCCCTAGTACAGTGCTCGAGCTGTCTAGGGTACGGACATGGGCGGCGATTCTGCACTACCGCCGAGGAGAGGTGCGGCCATTGCTCCGGGGCGCATCACCAGTCTCGGTGCGAGGACCGCAAGGCCGGCAGTAAGCCGCGATGCATAAACTGTGAGAGGGTGGGAAATAAAGAAGTGGAGCACAACGCATTCGGTGCGGAGTGCCCGGTCCGGCAAAAGTGGGACGCGATGGCGCGTGCAACAGTCGCGTATAGTCCGGAAAACCAATAGTGTCAGCACTGTCCAGAGTAAATTAGATGTTATTTAAACTGCGTTTTAAATCACTAATTAGATAAAAGACAAGTGGGCGGTGCGACACTGTTGGGGGAAGCTGGGCATATATATGATTATGGTGACATAAGGCAGCATATATAGCCATAGCGACCAAAAACTGGACTATTAGCGTATGCGCGCGCGTTATGGAGTCTCACAAAGTATGCAAAGGATCCATATGAGTATGAATCCTGAGCATACAAATTTCGGGACGGACACTTCGACCTGGGCGCGGAAAAACCGAAATACAGAGAAGTAGAGATAGAACAGAAAGAAGGTTTTAGATAAGTAAGGAAAGCGAATGTAAAGTAGAAAAAGTAGAAATTAAATAAAATTGATGTAAAAAACCTGGAACTCAAACAAATTATAGATAAAGAATAAGTAGAAGAAAATTCAATAATAGAATGAAATTTGTAATAGTGGAATGTATGGGTTAAATTGTCCAAAAGACAAATCCATAAATAGAGAATATAAGAAACTACAGATAAGTAAAATATATAGAAATAAAGAAACAAGTAGAAGTAATAAAATAAATATAAGGGAATATTGTAAAATATGATAAAAATAAGAAAATGAATGAAACATAATATAAACTAAAATCGCAAATGTAAAGGTAATGGAAATGATAGGTAAAAAGGGGTAAATGTAAAATGTAAGCAAGAAAATAGAGTTGTAGACGTAAGCAAGGAAATGTAACTAAGAGAAAGAAATGTGATATAAAGTAGAAAAAATTGTAAATTGTAATTGGTGTGAAGTTAAATGTAATAAAGAGAAAGAATTTAGAAAAAATGTGACAGTAGTAGGAATTGTAAATTATAATTAGTGTAAAGCTAGATGTAACAAAGAGAAAGAATTGTGAAAAAATGTGACAAAGTTGTAAAAACTGTAAATGATAATTGTAGTAAGTAATTGTAAAGTAAGTAAAGAAAAGTAATTGTAAAGTTAAAAGTAAATGTGGAAAGTTAAAAAATAAGGAATGTATAAATAATAAATAATTAAATGTAACAATTAAAAAAGTAAAAAATTGTCCTGGCTAATGGCCGGGGGAACAAGTACTAAAAAAAAAAAAAAAAAAAAAAAATGTCACAAGCAAGAAGTTGAAAAACAAATAAATCAAATGCTTGAACATAACATAATAGAGCCGTCATCCTCTCCTTGGAGCTCACCCATATGGGTAGTTCCCAAAAAAATTGACTCAAGCGGACAACGCAAAACGCAAATGGCGAATAGTGATAGATTATAGTAAGCTTAATGACATAAGTGTAGGCGAAACTTATCCGATACCTCAAATTTCAGAAATTCTAGACCAGTTAGGTAAAAGTAAATATTTTACAACACTAGATCTTGCTTCTGGATTCCACCAAATTCGTATTTCAGCCGACGATGCACCCAAAACTGCATTTTCAGTCCCTCAAGGTCACTTTCAATTTAATCGTATGCCATTTGGCCTCAGAAACGCACCTAGTACATTTCAAAAACTAATGAATACTTGCCTGTCAGGACTACAGGGAAGTCGATGTTTTGTTTATTTGGACGATATTGTAATCTATTCCTTTGATCTCGACACACACATAGATAACCTAAAAGCCGTATTTGATAGACTTCGAAAGTTTAATCTTAAATTACAACCGGAAAAATGTCAGTTCCTTCGTAAAGAGGTAGTTTATTTAGGGCACATAATAGGCGAAGACGGCGTAAGGCCAAACCCAGAAAAAACAGAGGCTGTAGCTAAGTTTCCTATACCCAAGTCCCCTAAGGACATTAAATCCTTCCTAGGCCTTGTTTCCTATTATAGAAGATTTATTCCTAATTTCTCTAAAATAGCAAAATCACTTACCAGTTTGTTGAAAAAGGATGTTCCGTTCGTCTGGAAAGAGGAACAACAACTTGCTTTTGAATCTCTTAAAGAAAATCTTATAAGTGCTCCGGTATTAGCTTATCCTGATTTTAACAAACCTTTCCTGTTAACTTGTGATGCATCCAATTACGCCATTTCTGCAATTTTGTCCCAAGGTCCTATTGGTCAAGATCGTCCCATAGCTTATTCCTCTAGAACTTTAAATAAAGCCGAAACTAATTTTCAGTAACTGAAAAGGAATGTCTCGCGATAGTTTTCGGAACAAAAGTTTTCCGGCCTTACCTGTTTGGTCGCCGTTTTACAATAATTACAGACCATAAACCGCTGAATTGGCTGTTCAGCTGTAAAGATCCGGGCTCTAGGTTAATTCGCTGGAGACTAAAACTAGAAGAATTCGATTATGATATTCAATACAAAAAAGGTAAAATAAATACAAATGCCGACGCTCTTTCCTGGTACCCCGTGAACCCAATCCAAGCTGAAAACCCATCTCCTTCAGCACCAGAGTCCCAGGAGGAACAACCGTACTCACCAGATAGAGATCTTTTAGATTTGTTAGTGACACCGCCATCCTTTGATCCCGAGAGAGACCTCTAGGATCTCTTGCCCGATCCAATCCCTGTAGAAAATACTGAATCTCCACCAGAACTTTTGAATACTCCTCCTGATCCATTTGATCCACCCGGCCTCGAAGATGCCGTGGCTAATGAGCCTAACGATCAGCCTCTCGTTGAACCAGATTTTGAAGTACCATCCGAGCCAACTCCTTCCACTAGCGCGAATCCAGATGCTCCTGTAGATGATTATCCTACCTTCTTAAAGTCCATGTCAGATAAAAGTAAAACATTTAATACTGTAATCGAAGAATATAACGAAAGTTTATTAAAATGTCCGGCTAAAGTAATCCTTGTACCAACATCTATTGACCATGATGAATCCAACCTTTATCTTGAAGAAATGCTGAATGATTCTGAAACAAATCAAACAATATTAAATTCTGAAAGAGAGCTTTTTGGTTTCCATAAAATAGAACGTAATAATAAAATATGTTATTTGTTATTTTATAAAATTCATCATCTTGATGAAGCATCCTATCCAGAAATATTTGAAACCTTAAAGAGGATTCGTAATGAATTATTAATTTTCGGAAATACCAACGAAATAGGTATATCAGATATGAAAAATCCTTTTGAAAAACATTCATTTTTTTAAATATTTAATATTTTAACTTACCTTTTTCATAACACGCAGATTAAAATTAAAATATATCATAATAAAATTATTTTCCTTGTCCCGACTGAAATAAAGAAAATATTACACGATAATCATGATGTCCCGATTGCTGGCCATTTAGGTTCTGCTCGTATGTATAACAGGTTAAAAGAAATTTACTATTGGAAAGGGATGCGTAGCGACATAGCTCCCCACACTGATTTCAGTGACGGTGGCCGGTTTAATTGAAACCAGGCCAGCTACGCAGGAGTTATTTTATAGTGCCCAAGTGTGTGCGCAGTACACAAGAGCACTCTCTCTTCCTTTTACTCTCGTAACCCAGTGGGACGAATAACCGACACGACTGGTGAGATATCAGGCGCAGGTCCGACTTTTTACATGCCCATCCGACGCATGGATCATCTTTCTTGTCAGACAATCAGGTGATCAGCCTGCATTGTCCTAACCAAACTTGGAAACAAGATTTTTTGTTATTCCAATGCGGGAATCGAACCCACGACCTCCGAGTCGAGAGCGAATCTCTAAACCACTAGACCACGGAGGCTGTTAAGTACGTAGCGACATAGAAACATATGTTAAACAATGTAAATCCTGCCAAGAAAATAAAGCACTCCGACAAATAAATCGTGCTCCCATGCAAATAACTAGTAGTTCAACAGAACCTTGTCAACGTGTAGCTCTTGATATTGTCGGGCCACTTCCAGAATCTGGTCCCGGTAAATTGAAATACATATTAACAGTTCAAGATGACCTAACGAAATTCTCTTCAGCATATCCTATTAGGACCACAACCGCGGAGGAAACATGTGAATGTCTCCTTCATTACATCTCAATTTTTGGTATACCCAAAATGATCCTCACAGATCAAGGGACAAATTTTACATCTGTACTGTTTAAAGAGACATGCAAATTCTTAAAAATTAAAAATCTTTGGGCTTCGCCATACCATCCACAGACGCAAGGGGCTCTTGAACGAAGTCATTCCACCCTTAAGGAATATTTAAAATCATACATTAATGAGGAACAAACAAATTGGCCTCGACATATATACACTGCCATGCTAGCTTATAATACATCCGTACTAGTGCACACTAAGTATATAATATTAGTTATTATAATTTATAATAGCAAGATACTGTTCTATTCTTGCAGAACTCATTAACATGCTGAAAGTCAGCAAAATCATTACGTTCAACAATTTAAATCAAGCCCAGGGATCTATTTTGACTATCTTGGCAAGCTCAGCGTTATTAACGGGAAATTAAATATCTTGATGCCAATGGACATATCTCACTTAAGTACACATATTGAAAATATAGACTATGCTATAAAATTAGTTAAGGATCTTTGTGAGAAAACGACATTTAGTAATATCGATTGTCACCATCTCCTCGAGCCGCTAGCTGTTAGATATAATGATATGTATAAGGAATTTAGTTCTGTATCCCATTTCGTTAACAGGAAATCAAAGCGTGCTTGGGTGAGTGGAATAGGCTCAATAATAAAACATGTATTTAGCAATTTAGATGAGAATGATGGTCTTAAATACGACGAGGCTATAAAAGTATTGTTTAATAATCAAAATAAATTAGTTTCTCTTGTCAAAAATAATATTTTACTTACCACATCTACCGTGTCGATGTATAACGATACTATAAATAAAATTAAAATTAACGAATTAAATTTGAATGATGCTATCGACAACCTCTCTGTTAAAGTACGTAATATATCTATCATCACGGATGAGCTCTGGTCTCAGATCAGTATTAACCAGGTTATTAATAATTTAGAAACTTCAATTTTAACATTATCCTTCCAATTGGAAGACATAACTAATTCTATTTTATTCAGTAACCAAAATATCTTACACCCTTCTTTAATCACGACACAGCAGTTATTCAGAGAACTTGCCGATAATCATCAACATTTACCTAATAATATGAAGTATCCTGTGAGCCTCGACATAGCCTCAATGAGTTCTATGTTAAGTATTTCTAAAATTGATAGTTATTATGTAGATAATAAGATATTTTTTGTTCTCCAAATTCCGTTAGTGTTAATTAAGGAATTTATGTTATTTCATAATATTGGATTACCGACACCACATGACTCTAGCAACCCCAACTCTTTCAGTTTAATAATACCTAATTCAAAATACATAGCAATGACCAAAGACAAATCGCAGTATTGTATCTTGGAAGATGTAAATAGTTGCAAAAACATGTTAAACGAAAACTATATTTGTGAAATTTCAATAATTTATGTAACAGAAACTAAGTCCACATGTGAAACAGAGTTTATGAGTAAAGTAATTGATAAAGTCCCGGAAAATTGTGAAACTAAATTAATTTTTGGAGAGTTAGATATTTGGAAACCGCTTAAAAATAATAAATGGATTTTTGTACAGTCAGTACCCGGTAAGGTCTCTATAGATTGTAGAAATAGCGAAGCATCCGAAATTAAGATTTTAGGCACTGGCATTATGTCACTTCCTAGTAATTGTATCGGTTATCATAAAAGCAATACTCTCATAACTCAACACTATTTTGTCAACGCTACCATAGAAATTGGAATACCTGATTTTAATCTTATTAATAACAGCTGTTGTAATTTTAAGAAATTAAATTTAAGCGCGAGGAATGTGACCCCTATCAAACTACAAAATTTTGATTTAGATAATATTAAATTTAATCAACAAATTTTTCTTAAAAATCCTGAGGACTCAGAAAATATTCTAGAAAATCCTCATATAGTTGAATACGGGACACATTACTCCGTATTAGTCATACTTATAGTGATAGTAATATTTCTTTATTCCATATTTAGATTTTATAACTGTGTGAAACCCGGCAGCAGAACCTTAAAATTGAATCTAGCAAAAGTTGACTCTAATTCCAAAGTATCTAAAAATATTCAGTGTAACATAATAGAAATGAAAGAACCTGAACAGAATGTTGAAGATAATATAGAAATTGAAAACATTAATAATATTCGAAGTAGATTTTAGAATTTCAACTGTGACTTCGATGTTCGACATTCCAAAGTTACATCTTAGGGGGGAGGTGTTATGTCCCGTCCCTGTTAGGGTTGTTGCAGACGTAACGTCGAATCAGCACATCCCGTGTTTAGTTTGGTCTAGACTCTAGCTGTGAGTCTCAGTTGGTCTTCAATCCTCGGTCGTGACGGTTCTGCCCAAGGGTCCTTTCATATATTATTGTATCTTCCTTTAATAAAAGTGGTTGTGGAAAGAAACCTTTTTTTTTTAAAAGCCTAATCCGAAGGGACCCCTAACAATACCATGAAAACACATTTTTTGTTTTTGTATCAACAAATAAATGTAATTGAATCCCTAAATATCGGATTTTGTACAATATATCTGTTTGCTAATGCAGGGTACTACCCTATTAATAAAAATATGTGCATAAACGATTAGATATTCAATGTTGCTGTGTTTGTCTGTCAAGTGACTTTTCCAACGTATTAGACAAAGATATGATATAATGATATTATTATTGTACAACACTATTGACTAATCAGTTGTGTACATAATATTTTTCTTAGTAAGAAGGAGAAGAATGTAGTTGCACTGTGTTATTAAAATTATTTCTTCAACTTTCTTTATGTGCTAGCCATTTTATCGTAAATAGCTGTACAAACAGAATGACGCTATCTAAAATCTAAATCACTGACATACAGGTAAATTTTTTAACCTGAGAACAAAATAAGTACCTAACTCTGTATTTTATCGACTTGAATAAAATAACTTGTAATTTTCGGCCTTATCTACATCTTGTTAATTCTTTGCTGAATGTAACAGCCTATTAAACAGAAAAAGTTCTGACATTTACCGTAATATTACATTTACCCCCGAGACAGAGAAAATACAATGAAGAAGGCTTATAGCCTTTGCCTTTTCTGTATTACTTTTATATTTGTTTAAACTGTATTGTTATTTCTGCTTAACACCAAAATGCGCTGCACGTTGCAACTTTGACACGAATATTGGAATCACAGATCTCTTTAAAACCCGATATATATGGAGTAATGGTGGGAGATTATAGGAACCTTGTCTCGTTAGAAATAAAGTTGAAATTTAAACTTGTTTTTAATAGCCGGCTGACCAACTAAAGAACAATATTATTAATATGATTTGTCCGATGACAGTTCGAAGTAACTAAGTTCTATTTTCCTGTGACATTAACCCACTATTTTGTAGCTTTCACCAATGAGGAGCCGTTATTAGATAATATCACGTGCATCATGAGACGAATGAATTTTGAAAAGTAACTCGGCGGTATATATTACGTTAATAATAATTATTTTTGAAATTATATTGAGCAGAGAGAAGTGATAAATATAATTCGTCTTAAAGTTTAAACTAATACGTGTTTATGTACTTATATGTGAATATTGAATGGGAGACTACTTGGACTGTGTTTATTGTTGGTGATAAACCGTTTGAATAAATCGGCTTTTACTACCGTAAAAGCCGCTTGCCGGCGGAAAGTTGGATACGTACCTACTATCAATTTTAATTTGTAGATATCATAATAGTAGACGATCATAATACATATAATATATTATTATTTAATAGGCGGTAGTACCGTGGAAGTATTTTAATATTATGATTATATGACAGCAGTTAATAATACACAGAAAAACGTTTTATTATTAAGTACATACCTATTTTGAAATATACGTAATTTTAGGTATAAGAATACCGTATATATATATATATATATATATATATATATATATACGGTATATATATATATAACTATAGGAATAGGAAATAACCGTAGGCCGTAGTAGTTTTTTAGTTTTTGCGGCGTTATGTAACAGTCGATGAAACCTGGATACATCATTATACTCCCGAGACAAAAGAACAACCTAAGCAGTGGACTGAGAGCGGAAAACCTGCGCCGAAGAAAGCAAAAAAGGGTTTTGTCGGCCGGCAAAGTGATGGCGACTGTTTTTTGGAATGCTCGAGGGATTATTTTAGTGGATTATCTGCAAAAAGGAAAAACCATAAATGGAGAGTACTACGCAAGCTTGCTGCAAAAATTAAGTGAAGAAATCCAGAAGAAACGACCACATTTGGCCAAGAAAAAAATTTTGTTCCACCATGACAACGCACTTGCACACACGTCAATGGTTGCAGTCGCCAAACTCCATGAATTGCGGTTCGAATTGCTACCGCATCCACCCTATTCCCCGGATCTCGCCCCGTGCGACATCCACTTATTCCCAAACCTGAAGAAATGGTAAGGTGGCCAGAGATTTACATCAAATGAAGAAGTCATTGTTGCCGTGGACGAGTATTTTGAGGGGTTGGAGAAAACATTTTATCAAACTGGTGTAACGGCATTGGAGAAGCGCTGGACTAAATGCATCGAGGTAGAAGGAAACTACGTTGAGAAATAAATTTATTTTAAATAGATTTTTGAAGTTTTTCTTTGTCGTTTCGGAATCTTATCAATCAGCCCTCGTATATGAGTGCGAAATATTAAAGGCAAAGAGCTATGACGTAAAAATTTGTGACGTTCGGAAATTTAAATTATGCATGAATTGTTTAAGGGAAGCCTTACAACTGCAAACTAGGTCCATGTCGTGTGTGCAAAAGAAAACACAATACATTGCTTCATCAAACGAAAGCAACAGATGGTAACTTTTGGTCTGAAAATTCTAGTGATACAATTGTAAATTTTTCTATACAATCAACAAATCAAGTTTTGATTTCTACTGCTATAATTTAAGTTCGAAATCCTAAAACTAATAAATCCATTAAAGTGCGTGCATTACTTGATTGCGGTAGTCAATCGTCCTTTATAACTAAAAGGCTAAAAGATTGCTTGAATTTAGAATCATGTTCTACAAATAAAATTAGTGTTATAGGTATTGGCAACAATTTGTCTAATTATACAACAGAAAGTTGCATTGTTCAACTTAATTCCATACACGAAAATTACAATATAATCTTAGCTTGTTTTGTACTCGAAGAGTTAACAGGATCAATTCCTACTACTGCTATCAACTTACATAATTTCAAATTTCCAAACAATGTAATACCGTTGCCGATCCAAATTTTAATATTCCATCGTCCATCGATATGATTATAGACTTATTTTGGGATGTTATCGGTAATAAAGAACAGTCTTTAAATTCAGGACATAACATTAAACTAAGAAGCTCTAAATTTGGTTGGTTGATCACAGGTTCTATTTCAACAACTTTATCTAATACTAAGAAAATTCAATGTCATAATTCAGTTCTAACTAAGAATTTATATGTGGAAAATGTAAATGATTTATTACAAAGGTTTTGGGCTATTGAAGAAGTTCCAAATAAATCTACGCTCACTAAAGTTGAAAGGGTTTGTGAGCAACATTTTATATGCTATTTAAAATTTTATATGGCACTTCATAGATTTTTAAATTTAGAGCAACGTTTTAGGAAGTATACGCAATTGAAAACCAAATATTCTAACTTTATCAATGAATACTTGAAACTTGAAAAACATTCTAAATTTACAAAGGTTCATAAAGTGTTAGGTTATGTTAAGCGTTTTATTTTCAATCTAAGAAACATAACAAATAAACGTGAAGGAGTTTTAAGTTTGGATGAGCTAAACGATGCTTTATATAGTCTAAGTATGATTTCTCAAATTGAATCTTTCCCCAAAGAATATAAGTTATAAGAAAACAGTAAATCTCTAAGTAACAAGTCGAGCAATTTAAAACTAATAAGAGTTGGCGGTTGATTAAATAACTCGGAGTACGATTTCAATAAAAGACATCCTATTCTTCTTCACTCAAATCATCATCTGACTAAGCTTTTACATTCGTCACATGCATGCCGGGCCACAATTATTATTAACGTTAATTCGTGAATCTATTTGGCCAATAATTGGTCAGCGTCTTGCGCGAATCACGGTGCATAGATGCATAATATGCAGGCGTCATAAAGGAAAGGCTTTAAATCCTTTAATGGGCAATCTACCCGTACAAAGAGTTATGCCAGATTTTGCTTTTAAAACTGTGGGCATTGATTTTGCGGGTCCATTCTATATATTAATAAAAGGGGTCGCGGGGCGAGAACAATCAAGGCGTATTTATGTCTATTCATATGTTTTCGTTTTAAATGTTTGCATTTAGAGGCTGTCAGTGACCTTTCCAAAGATGGTTTTTTACAGGCGCTTCGCAGATTTATTTCTAGGCGTGGAAAGTCTTAAGAAATATTTTGTGATAATGGCAAGAATTTTGTCGCGGCAGCCATAGAGATAGGCAACTTCATAAAGGCAAACAAACAAGCTATATTATATTTTTCAACTGAAGATAATATTAAATTTATTTTTTCGCCCCCCGAGCGTGCGCTCCTCATTTTGGTGGCCTCTGGGAGGCCGGTGACAAATCAACCAAATTTCTCATACGCCGTGTTATGGGTATTACCCATTTCACGTTTGAAGAGTTAGGTACACTATTTGCACCAGTCGAGGCCATATTAAATAGTAGACCTAAAGGTCTACTAGGTCTAGGTCTACATAAATGCCCCTTATCATCCAATCCCAATGATTACCATTCCTTAACCCCAGGGCACTTCTTGATAGGTCGGTCTATGCTATCCTTACCTTCGCCGTCACTCTACGAGGCAAATACAAATCATCTACAACGTCATGCAAGGCTAGAACAAATTCGACAACACTTTTGGCAACGCTGGCAAAAGGAGTATGTCCCGGAGCTACAAAGTGGTACAAATGGAAAACAAATTCGTCAAAATTACAAGCTCCTGATCTAGTTCCTTTAATAGAAGATCGCCATTGTCCTGGAAACTTGCAAAAGTGTCACGCCTATTTCCCGAATCCGATTCCATAGCACGAGTTGCCGATGTGCGAACTTCTACGGGCACCAGCTACCGAAGACCGTTGGCCAAGCTTTGCCCTCTCCTTACCGGGGACGAGCTATAAAGTTGAAAGCGATGCTTTCCACGGAGGGGAGGATGTTCGAGCGCCTACAATTTCTACATAGCAACGGGGGATAAAATATTATACGCCCATCTACAAATTTATATTTCAAGTACCCTACGCATTGATCATTAGTATGTATTTGCTTAGTCATTTCACTTTTTACTTGTCTCTCTTTGTTCTTACAAGCAAGTTGCAATAAATTTACGTTTTTCAAGTCAATATTTAATTTCAACCAACCTACTATACAAAACATTTGAATTCCTAAAAATGCGTTCGTCTTCTAGAAAAATAAACTGCAAAGGAAAAATAGTTTGTTTTATTTATTTTTAACCTGGGAATTTTTTAATTTTATAAAAAATTTAATTTTATAAATATTTTTGAATGTAGTAGTAGTAGTAGTATTAGTGTAGTAGTGAAAGTAGTTAAATATTTTCAATTACTTATTTTCGCGTAAATCTAAGTAATTAATATAATATTATTATTTATGAAGTTACCGACAAGTTCCGCCTAGTAATAGAAAAAATTAAATTAAATTAATTTATTAAACTAGATATTCCCAAGTGTGCAAATCAGCCCGATAACCCGATCACAGATCTAGATCCTGGTTGGATGGATGGATTACCAAAGGTGATTTTACAACCGGGAAATACTAGCCTAGATTGTTAAGGTAATTATTATTTTTAAACAAAAAATTAAACCTACTTATATAGTAAAATATACAAAAAAGTATGAAATAAATCTTATTTTCTAAATAATTCCCCTTTTAAATTCGGCAAAAATTTTAACTATTTCTCTACAAAATAATCATTATTTTTAAGTCGGTACCAGCCCAAACAATATCCTGATGAATCATTTTATAGAGCTCATGTTTAAGTTGTCTGGCTTGAATACGCGCCAAGCTTCCATTAGGTACTTATTGTAAATAAGATGACGATGATGATTACTCTAAGTTACTTAATAGCATATGCTTGCAGTTCTCTAAATAATGCCGAAATTTCCAAACGCATATCTTTAAAGACTGAGGAGTTTTGTTCAGTGCTTTCGGATCGGTTTTCGAATTAAACACTTTACAACAACAAAATAATTTTACAATAAACGGCAGAGTAATGTTCAAAGATATCCATGTCGGTGTATAATACTATAAGAAGTGCCTTTTATATCATCATAATGCGATGATGTATGGAGTGATGATGGTGATGATGAAGATGATTACTCTAACTGATATAGTGACATATGTTTGCAGTTCTTTAAACAACGCTGTAACCCTCAAACATGTATCTATAAGGAGTCAGGAGTTCTGTTCAGTACTTTTGGATGCAGGGTATACCTTGGTGCAAAATCTTACTTTTTGATAGCATGTGCTTGGGTTACTTCAGAAAAAGTCAAAATAACTATATGTATCCATATATATTTCGAGGAGTTCCCTCGATTCTTCATGAATCCCATTATCAGGTCACCACTTTGGTGAAAACGGGACCAACTTGGGATTATACCCTATACATCAAAAAATTATTTTAAAAATCGGTCAACAGACGACGGAGTTATCGTTGAACATACAAAAAAATATATATATACAACCGAACGTATAACCGCCTCCTTTTTTTGGAAGTTGGTTAAAAAAAGAAAGTAAGTAATTAAAAAAGTATCTTCAAATAAGTAAATTAACGAAAGTTTTGCTGTTCTAGAACGACAACGCTCTTTGTTCACAAGAGCTGCGTTGCGCTGGTTGCGATATTATAGTGGTTTACCACATAGATTATACAGATATATAGTTTTCCACTTCTAATTCGTGAAGCTCGTGTGAAAATAACGAATACGATTCCACTCAGTAAGCACACACGATTATTTTGCTCCCTCGTATATTAAGCGTAATGATTCCCTTAGGCCGTATGAACAATTTGTGTGTTGCTATGTATTACACATTGTACTAGGTAGATTATATTTTCGTCTTAAAATGTTTAATGCAATATTTTTTTAAGTGAGATACCTTTAGGCGCGTTGAGAGTCTAGGTCGCGAGGTTCGCTTCACACGAGCTTCACGAATTAGAAGTGGAAAACTATATATCTGTATAATCTATGTGGTAAACCACTATAATAACCAGCGCAACGCAGCTCTTGTGAACAGAGAGAACCTTGACTCTCAACGCGCCTAAAGCTATCTCACATAAAAACCGGCAAGAAATAACGCTTCCGTTGTGTTTCGCTGAGTGAGTAAGGTTACCGGAGGCCCAAGCGGGGGATCGGGGATTTTAAGGACCAGGAACGCAAGTCGCAACACCAGAGGAGTTACAAGTATAACGCTTCTGGTGTTGCGAGTGTCCATGGGCGCCGGTAATCGCTTACCGTCAGGCGATCCGTTTGCTCGTTTCTTGGTTCATTTCATTTCATTAAAAAAAACCTAACCAGTAATCCGATTTTAAAAATGAGGTTCGTGAGGAGATTCGCAATATTGCCCCGGATAGAATAGGCTATATCATAGCTCATAAGTAAAAAAATAAATCAAAGTATATACCATTGCTATCTATGCACTTTTGCCATCTCATAGGTAGTTCATTGATTCCTTTACTATAAAAAACCATTCGGACAGGAATCAATAAAATCTTTGAAGGCGCTTTGGACTGCCCCATCGGAGTTGAATTTTTTCCCTTGCAAGAAGTTATCCAAATTTCTAAAAAAAATGGTAATCTGTTGGAGCAAGGTCCGGGGAGTACGGTGGATGTCTTAGACATTCCAATTGAAGCTCCTCTTATTTGGTAGCCGTCTGTTGTGCAGTGTGTGGTCTAGCGTTGTTCTGAAGCAGCAGTGACCTAAAGCGAATGACCAACCTCGGTTTTTAAGAAGCTGGTTTTTTATCATGATTTGCAGTTGCTGGAGATAGACGTCTGCTGTAATCGTCTGGCCAGATTTAAGAAAGCTGTAGTGAAGGACACCGGCACTAGTCCACTAAACGCTCACAAGTAACTTATTTGAGTCAATTGTCGCTTGTGGCAGGCTTTGGCTAGTTCGCCAGGGTTCAGCCATAGCGATGAGGGTTTCCGATTATAGTACAGGGTCTACTTTTCATCACAGGTAAGTCGATTTAAAATCCCTTAATTATTGCGCCGGTTGAATAATGTAACGCAGCAGTCGACGCGCGTTTGTCGGTTTGCTGCACTCAATTCGTGAGATTTTTTTTTTAAACCTTTCAGGCTTTTTCACCTTCCCAATTTGCTTCAAGAAGATTAAAATAGTTTTATCACTAACACCGCAGCCTGCAGCTAACTCGGACGTGGTTTACGATGGATCCGCTTCCACAATAGCCTTCAATTCTTCATTATCAACTTTGGTCTCCAGCCGTCCACGGGGCTTGTTCTGCACGTCGAAATTTCCAGAACGAAAACGTTGGAACCAAAAACGCACTGTGTTTTCTTCTGCGACACTGCCGCCATACACATCATTAATCCTTCGAGCCGTTTCTACAGCACTGGTGCCACGGTGGAACTCGTACTCGAAAATAATACGATATTTCAAGTTTTCCATTTTGTAAATAGAGTGGCGCAAAGAAAAAACGAAAAGAGGAAAAAACTAATTAATTACGGTTTTCGAAACACAAATGCATGAGTAAATAGCGGTATAAATTTGAAATTGATTCCTAACCAAAGAAGATATATTTGAGATCAAAGTGGCCAGTACGACAAAACGCCAATTTCATATGTAAGGACCTAATATTTTCACTCACTTAAAAGGAAATACTTTGTTAACAATTAAGACTTTTATAGCAACAATATTGTTTTTACAGTAACAATAATAACTTATTATTATTAATTTTTATGATTTATTTTTAAAACTATCATCAGGGAATCTATTCATAAGCTGATTGTTTTTGTCATAAATGTTCGTATCAAAATAATATCATGTTATCAAACTGATATGTCATTGACAGTTGTATTGTGACTGCATGTTGTCATTAAAATACAAAAAAATATGAGAACACCTTACAATCTAGATGCTTATGAATTAGATTCCCTGATAGTACATAATCATGTTTAAATATATTGTTACCGTTTCTCCAAATATACAGATGTTACCAGGTATTAGGGTACTTTCGGATGGATTACTTTAAACCAACAAATGTTGCAGCGGTATAGATTTTAGACAGAACATTTTAACGAGACACAAAATTACACAAACTGCTACGATTTTGATTACACTATTCCTTCTGCATAGGTATTAGGTACTGATACTCTTAAGTTATACAAAAAAACACAGGAAATTGCCTGTTTATTTTCTGTTTCTTTTTTCTGTCTTTTTAGGGTTCCTTAATAATCTAGAAACCCTTATAGTTTCGCTCTGTCCGTCCGTCCGTCTCTCTGTCCGCGCTTCTAGCTTCTGTAATTATGTATATAAATTGATGAAGTTTGGTAAAGTTAAAGATTGTGTATAGGTCTCAGTTCCGGCATCATAAAATAATAATAATTTTACATTGTAGGGGTGGCTCCCCATACATGTGAAGTGGGGATGAAAAAAATTTTTTTGTTCTATCCCATCATGTGGGTTATCGATGAACAGGTCTTTTAAAATAAAGATTTCATAAATTATTTTCTTACAAAGTCAACCATTTTCAGGTAATCGGCCTCCAAAGTGGTTTATAAGTTGGTCCCCTCCCCTGGCATTTCTAAACTTTAGGAGATAGAAACTTGTAAGTTTCCATGGTTATAGATCATACTAAAAACTCATTAGGAAAATTATTTTTAACGAAATCGGACAATAACTTTTGAAGTTATTCAAAGAAAACCTATTGCGCGTTGATAGTTGCGGAACCCTCCTTAGACATGTCCTGGCATGCTCTTGGCTAGGTTATTTCAAGTTAAATGGACATTTGACATGTAGTCTTAAATCTACAACTTCCCTACTAAGTAATTATTAACACTAAGCAAATACAATAATTATTTTAATTACAAAATGCACGGTTCAAAAAGTATAGCGAGACTACAATACTCACAGTAGGAAAAGAAGTAGGTTTTATTTCTACTGTGAGTATATTTACGTACCTAGTTTAAAATAGTTTTACCCATACATTTTTAACTTTCTCTTTTTATTCAGACTAACATTGCTTTTAACCCACGAAAAACCGGAGGAGGTTCTCAAGTCAGCGCGTATTTTTTTTTATTGCGTTTTGCAAAATAATAATTTCATACAATATGTTTTTTATGAAGCATAACTGCCTCACAAAATAGCAGGTATAGGGCAATAGATCCACCACACCTACACATTAGGTTTGGTTATTAAAGTATTGTGTTGCTACAATATGAGCTCTAGATTAAACATTTCCATTGCGTATAAAGGAATATTAAAAATGTGCCCACTCTCATAAAGATTAGAGATGTTATAGAACTCCGTAACTGTTACTAAGCATACTGGATATACGAAATAAAAATCTATTCGTAATCGTAACTGAATCCGAAATTAAAGTTTCGAATAATTATTCAAATAAACGTGGAGTCTAAATTTTGTATCTTACTTTTAAAAAATCTTTATAAATCGATTATCCTAATCCAGAATTTGCGGATAATCGAAACTAATTACATATCCGGAACCGTATCCGTAATCGGTTGAGTATTTATTATTCTCATATTCGTATCTGTATCCAGATCCGAAATTTCATATTTTTAACATCCCTAATAAAGATCATTGGTTTCGTGTTTCTCATAACACATTCTAATCTAAGAAATATTAACATTATTAAATTCACATGGTAATATGTTTGTACAATTTTAAGTGACTCAATTTGTTTTTGATTTGTATGAAGTTTTTCCCTTCGAACTCTTTGTGAGTCTGATATAGGTAAGTATTATAAAATTTACTTATTTTCTAAAGTACTTATATATAATAATTATAATTTAAGCTAAGCTTTCGATCACATTGACCATGACCTTCTAATACTCAAGCTTAGCAAAATGGGCGTACGTGAGGATCTGCTCAGGTGGTTTTGCTCCTATATTGAGAACCGAACCGAGTCGAAATGTGGACAAAATGCCATGACAAAGTTGGTGCTGCACGACAAAAGGAACTCTTTGATAGGTTTTATGTCATGGAAAGTTTTTATTTTCAGTCATCTTACATATTTTCATTAGTGAAAGTGTTACCTAAAAAAAGATATTTTGTTCCCACTGATGGCCGACAAACTGCGTCTCGACGCGCCAATACCAGGGTGTATACGGTTCCAAGCTCCGATGGATTGTTAACAACGGTATGCAAGGAATTCTTCAAAAAAATATTTGCAGTATCAGAATAAGAATATTCAGAGTTTTAAAAACGAAATTGTCCATTCCTACACCACCTATTGATGAAATTGATGATTGAAAAGGGGAAAGCATGTCCCAGTCAATGAGACAAGTGCAGAAAAGCTTCAACGAGTCAAAGAATTTATTGATAGATTCCCTATACAAGAGTATGAACAGAAGATTTTTAGATCTAAGTTTGCCAAAAATGTATTCGATGTACTGTGATGATACTACAAAGTTAGAAAGGGTGTCGGATTTTATATTCAGTTTTTTCAATGAACACTTCAAATTGTCATTTCATGCCCCTATATCAGATTCATGTAAGAAATGGGACAATCGTAAGATAGATAGATGCAGCTTATTCACAAGAAGAAAAAGACCAACTTGAGTTACAAAAAAAGTTACACCTTTTAAAATCTGATGTTGCGAAAGATAATTACAGAAAAGGTAAAAGCCTTTCTAAAGAAGACCCAGATGTCACTGTTATTGTATCCGATCTAATGAAAACATTACCTACTCCAGTAGTGTCAACTGGAGTGTGTTATTATAAAAGGCAGTTATGAACCTATAACCTGGGCATACATGATGCTGCAAGTGACAATGCAACTATGTATGTGTGGGACAAAACGACAGCTTCAAGGGGGCCTCAAGAAATAGGATCTTGTTTATTGCGTTACATTAAAGAAAATGTCAAGAATAAAAGATTAATTTTATATTCCGACCAATGTGGTAGCCAGAACCGCAATATAAAATGGCTACTCTTTCCCAATACATTGTCAGCCATCCAGACTACGTTGTGGAAACAATTGACCACACATTTGTTATAGGTGGACACTCTTTCTTGGCGTGTGATCAAGACTTTGGGTTGATAGAAAATCAGAAAAAGTTTTTTCTTTTTTTAATAAAATAAAATTTTCTTACCACATGATTGGATTGAAGTCATAAAGACTGCAAGTAAGAAGAATCCCTTTAAAATTATAAAAATGACAAAAGAAGATTCCTATTCAACGAAAAAAACTGGAAAATAATATTACCAATCGAAAAGTTACCTCAGAGAAATCAAAAGTAAAGTAGCTGAGTATTCAGTGGCTTTTGTATCACAAGAACCACCAATTCACCGTATTCTTTAAATATTCAAATAATCCAGAGGTCTTGTTTGAATAGGTGGACTTAAAGAAAATAAATTAATGTTGATTTAGCTTATTTAGAACTTGACATTTTGTATCCAGTGGGTAAAACAATAAGTGTGGAGAAGAAAAAAGATTTACTGGGACTCGTTCAATACATTCCCCCGATAAATCATAACTTTTATATCGATATAAAGTAAAATGCTAGAGTAAGGCAAGATTTGTATGCGGAATAAGAAGTAAATAGTGATTTAGATTGTTAGGAATATGTATTAATTAATATACGGAAATTTTTTTTTAAATAAATAATTTGGACTAACTGCTTTTTTTTTTTGCAATAAATCTGAAACCCCAAATACTGGTATTTTATATATAGTGGCCTATCTCAAATTAAATTAATAAAATAGGTAGGTACCTAGGGTTGATAAAATCACTAAAATATAAAGAATATCTCATATTAAAACACTAAGTACATTTATTTATTTACTAAAGTTCAAAATATTTG
Organism: Phengaris alcon alcon; assembly: GCA_037179445.1. Lineage (NCBI taxonomy): Eukaryota > Metazoa > Arthropoda > Insecta > Lepidoptera > Lycaenidae > Phengaris > Phengaris alcon. Next base: position 1,154,309 of record JAYRCH010000112.1, read on the forward strand.
AAATCAGGACTTCTAGTTTTTCCTTAATCCTGTAAACTTTTATATGAAGTTAGGCCACTCTGGCTCTCATGGCCTCATTTATAGGTTATTATTAGGTCATTACATATGAAATTGGCGTTTTGTAAAGGAGGAACATAAAGTCGACATAATATATTTATTTAATCAAAGTATGTACCATTGCTATCTATGTACTTTTGTGGTATTCATAGGTAGTTCATCGATTCCTTTACTAAAAAAAACCATTCGTACAGGAATCAATAAAATCTTTGAAGGCGCTTTGGACTGCCCCATCGGAGTTAAACTTTTTCCCTTACAAGAAGTTATCCAAATTTCGAAAAAAATGGTAATCTGTTGGAGCAAGGTCTAGGCCTCTAATTTGGTAGCCGCCTGTTGTGCAGTGTGTGGTCTAGTATTGTTAGGTCATTATTGTGCCGGTTGAGTAATGTAACGCAGCAGTCGACGCGAGTTTGTCAGTTTGCTGCACTGAATTCATGCGGCACCCACCTTTCAAGCTTTTTCACCTTCCCAATTTTCTGCAAGTGGATAAAAACAGTTTTATCACTAACACCGCAGTCTGCTGCTAAATGCCTTCAATTCTTCATTATCAACTTTGGTCTCCAGCCGTCCACGGGGCTTGTTCTGCTGGTCGAAATTCCCAGAACGAAAACGTTGGGACCAAAAACGCACTGTGTTTTCTTTTGCGACACTGCCGCCATACACATCATTTATCCTTCGAGCCGTTTCTGCAGCACCGGTGCCACGGTGGAACTCGTACTCGAAAATAATACGATATTTCAAGTTTTCTATTTTGTAAACAGAGTGATGCAAAGAAAAAACCGAAAGAGGAAAAAACATATGAATTATGGGTTTCGAAACACAAATGCATGAGTAAACAGCGGTATTTTGAAATTGGAATTACTAACCAAAGAAGATATATTTCAGATCAAAGTGGCCAGTACGACAAAACGCCAATTTCGTATGTAAGAACCTAATATAAGCTAAGCTTTCAACTACATTGACCATGGACCTTCTAATACTCAAGCTTAGCAACGTGGGCGTACGTGGGGATCTGCTCAGGTGGTTTTCCTCCTATATTGATAACCGATCCCAGGCTACAGTGCTTTATAATTATATATCTAGCTGGGTTCCTATTCCCAGCGGTGTGCGACAAGGCACGCTGCTCGGGTCATTACTATTTATAGTGTTCATAAATGATATTGATTCTTGCATAAAGTCAACAAAACTATTGTGTTTTGCAGATGATATGAAAATCTACACCACTATTTTATCACACGCAGACGTGCTAACTTTTTAAACTGAGATTACCCTACTTAAAAATTACTGTAAAGCTAACAAACTCGATCTTAATCTTAGGAAATGTTCTATAATAACTTATATCCGAAAGCGCTCAGTCATCTACTATTTGGGAGGTCAGATATTAACTAGATCAAATTGTGCCCGTTATCTGTGTTTTGATGCGCAGATTAAGGCACCCATTAATAAAGTTTCTAAAGCCCTAGGTTTTGTTTGTTATGAGAATGTCAAATTGTTTTACCGAAGCGAAGACACTCAAGATTTTGTACTGTACGTACGTTCGCAGTCATTTCGAGTATGCATCGCAGGTGTGGAGCCCCTGCAACCATAAATACATAGATCCTATTGAGATGATCCAAAGACGCATTAAAAAATACATTTGCTACCATCATAGGATACCATACCAATCTGACAACTATCTAACCATAGGTGTTTTTTGCGTAGGTAAAAATTCTATATCCTGCCTTTAAAAAGTCGACGCAAGAAAGCTGACTGTGTCTTATTGATGAAGGCGATGACTAATGAGCTTGACTGTTCACGCTTATCATCAAAAATCTCGTTAAATGTCCGGACGAAATCTACCAGGTTTAAACGACCAATAAATGTACCATCTGCCTCCACTAATTACAGAAAAAACTCTTATGTCGTGAGAGCAAGCCGCAATTTTAATGAAATATGCAGGGATCATGATTTTGTTGCTTACACCACTAAAATGTTAACAGTAAGGAAAAGTTTGAACTCTAACTTCTTTGGCCATTCAAAGCTTTAAGTTACAGCAGATTTTGTTTTTGTTCTTTATTTTTTTCTATATCTTAGATTAATTTAGACAACAAAACCTACCTTCTAATTAGACTGTTGTCAAATGCTTTTTTTGTTATGTAATTTTAAAGTGAAAACTTGTAATTGGCTGACTGGATACTAGAATAATAACTATAGATTTAATTTAGCTATAAATTTTCCATGTTATTAAATAAATAAATAAAAATAAATATATGCTATACTCGTAGTATAAATAACAAATTAGTAATTCGGTTATTTTAAATTCCCCCCGTTTTAAAACTTTTGGAACCGAAGACACAAAATCACCCCAACACAATTTACCTGATGAAGGTTTTTGAAAACTAAATCTCTAGATCGTCGTCAAACGCGACACCTTTATATTTGAAATAGTTTGCAGCATTAATTGATTTTTGCCGTCACTCAACGAACGCTTCTACAACATTAATTCCTAATTTCAGACATAATTTTCATGACAGGCTCATACATAAATTCTTACCAAACAGTTTGCTTTCAATCCAGATTTCGTGTGGGATGTGTAAACAAAAATATCCCCAGGGAAATATTTATTAATATTCGTATCTGATGGTTGTTGCCATCCTACGTGAGTACTCACAGTTATTCATTACCTTCGAAATCAAATAATAAAGAAAATCTAAGACTGTTCTAAGAAATCACTTATCCATTATAATAGGAACTGGTAATTAGGGATTTAACTTAATGGGATTAGGAACTAAGTACTAGAAGCTAAGAAGAAGTAAGCACTTTGAATAGTTTAAGGCGATGTATAATAAATATAAGTTACTCGCCATACACATTCTGCGGTGCAATCATTTACTCCTCCCTCTAATAGATTTAGTTACGTTCATATTGACTTGATTGGACCTCTTCCGATTCCTCAAGGCTTTAGGTACTGTCTAACTGTTGTAGACAGATACACTAGATGGCCAGAGGTAATACCTATTCATGACATCAAAGCTGACACAGTGGCAGCTGCTTTTGTCACTGGCTAGGTATCACGCTTTGAATGTCCCGAAAAGATTACGTCGGACAGGGGTAAGCAATTCGAGGCTTATCTATTTAAGCAGTTGTCTAAGCTCATAGGGAGTTGTCACTCGCAGACGACTGCATATCATCCAGCCGCTAATGGTATGGTCGAGGGCTTCCACAGGCAATTAAAATCTTCTATAATGTGCCATGCGAAGGACGACTGGTACAAAGTTCTTCTCTTAGTTCTTCTGGGAATACGCACAGCGTGGAAGGAGGACATTAATTCTTCTTCAGCCGAGCTAGTTTACGGCTAAACGTTACGTCTTCCAGGACCGTTATTTAATAGGCAGCCAACCGAAATTATTGATCACGCCGATTTTCTTTCTCGCATTAGATCTAATTTAAGTTCTATTAAACCTACTTCCTGTAGTTCACCACGATACATCTCCTATTTTTGTTTGTAATGATCTTAAATTGTCTTCCGAGGTATTTCTTCGTCAAGACGCGATTCGAAATCCCCTCGAAGCACCATGTTCTGGACCATACAAAGTTATCGAGAGACACGATAAGTATTATAAAATTGACGTGAAAGGTAAGCCGGTTACAGTGTCAATCGACAGGTTAAAACCCGCTTACATTCTTTATGAAAAGGATGATACGAGCGCTACAAACACTGCAGAACGACACTTACCGCGTACAACACGGTCTGGTCGTCGAGTCATTTTCCCTGATTTCTTCCGACCTTAAAGGTCTCCGGGGGGTTGATGTGGCGATGTACAATAAATATAATATTAAAATATTTTATAAATTGTTATTTGCATATGGTGCGGCACGTATAGGTAGTACCTACTTCAGGATGCGCCGGCGCAGGCCTGTTTAACTGTCTGAAACGAACCTCGGTTCCGAAGGCTGCGCGTGCGCATATAATTTTACGTTATTAGTTTTTCAAGTCTTATTGTGTGTACCTTTTTCACTAAAACTGTGTCGTGTTAAAAAGTGGACAATATACGCATATAAACTATAATAGATGTCGATTATTTATCCTAATACCTATAAGTTAATAGTTACCACAGAATGCAGTCTACATCTACACACACGTCGCCGATCACTCAAGCTCATGGCACAAATGTAGCTTGGCATGAACAAACATTTATTCACTGTTCATTACTATTCCGTTAAACAATGGCTCATGTAGTAAGGAAACGACTAAGCCACAAATTTTGACTAAGATTGTGAAGTTTAGGTATGTCTTGTAGAGTTAGAGAGTTAGGGCGTGTAGATTCAGAAGCTTGGCTCTAGACGAGATCTGATAACTTTTTGACAATGCGGGTCATTTGGTCTCGTCTGAGCATAATTTTACATGAAAAAGTTATTGTGGAATATCATTTATTTTTGTCAGTTGATTATGACAAAGTTTTTTATAATATTAGGTCATTAAATATGAAATTGGCGTTTTGTAAAGGAGGAACAGAAAGTTTTTTTTAAACATAATATACGAGTATTTATTTAATCAAAGTATATACCATTGCTATCTATGCACTTTTTCCATCTTATAGGTAGTTCATTAATTCCTTTACTAAAAAAACCATTCGGACAGGAATCAATAAGATCTTTGAAGGCGCTTTGGACAGCCCCATCGGAGTTGAATTTTTTCCCTTGCAAGAAGTTATCCAAATTTAAAAAAAATGGTAATATGTTGGAGCAAGGTCCGAGAAGTACGGTGGATGTCTTAGACATTCCAATTGAAGCCCCTCTAATTTGGTAGCCGTCTGTTGTGCAGTGTGTTGTCCAGCGTTGTACTGAAGCAGCAGTGGCCTAGAGCGAATGATCAATCTCGGTTGTTTCGCAAGTAACTTTTCCATCATAATTTGCATTATAATTGTCTGGCCAGATTTAAGAAAGCTGTAGTGAACGACACTGGTACAAGTCCACCAAACGCTCACAAGTAAATTTTTTTTAGTCAATTTTTGCTTGGGCAAGCTTTGGCTGGTTCGCCAGGGTTCAGCCATTGCGATAAACGTTTCCGATTATCGTACAGGATCCACTTTTCATCACAGGTAATGATTCGATTTAAAATCCCTTCATTATTGTGCCGGTTGAGTAATGTAACGCAGCAGTCGACGCGAGTTTGTCAGTTTGCTGCACTGAATTCATGCGGCACCCACCTTTCAAGCTTTTTCACCTTCCCAATTTTCTGCAAGTGGATAAAAACAGTTTTATCACTAACACCGCAGTCTGCTGCTAAATGCCTTCAATTCTTCATTATCAACTTTGGTCTCCAGCCGTCCACGGGGCTTGTTCTGCTGGTCGAAATTCCCAGAACGAAAACGTTGGGACCAAAAACGCACTGTGTTTTCTTTTGCGACACCGCGGCCATACACATCATTAATCCTTCGAGCCGTTTCTGCAGCACTGGTGCCACGGTGGAACTCGTGCTCGAAAATAATATGATGTTTCAAGTTTTCCAGTTTGTAAACAGAGTGACGCAAAGAAAAAACCAAAAGAGGAAAAAATGAATTACGGTTTTCAAAACACAAATGCATAAGTAAATAGCGGTATAAATTTGAAATTGGAATTCCTAACCAAAGAAGATATTGAATATTTGAGATCAAAGTGGCCAGTACGACAAAACGCCAATTTCATATGTAAGGACCTTATATATTAAAACTAGGATCCCTACATCAAGTTTCAGACCTTTAGTCTCAAAATTTGCGGAAGTCTCATACAAACTTCCATCCCCTAGTTTGTGAGGTTGGAGGATAAAAATTTCAAGTTTTAGAATTTTTATGTTGTTTTTGTACTAACACACAAAATTATGACAAAGCTTGTTATAATATATTAAAACAAGGATCCCTACATCAAGTTTCAGACCTTTAGTGTCAAAATTTGCGGAAGTCTTATACAAACTTTCATCCCCAAGTAACGGATAAAAGTCCCAAGTTTTAGAATTTTTATGTTGTTTTTTTACTAACACTAGCTTATATACCAAACTTCAGCTTTCTAGGGCTTTCTAGGACATTCAGAAGAACCCTATAAATTTTGATGGTCATCTGTGAGTCTTTATTTAGAGAAATCAGATGTTTTTAGGTATCAATAAAATCAAAAGTATAAGAGCTATGCAATAAGAACTGTACATGTTTAATAAGTCTTCTACTGGAGCCATATACTTACCGAAACATTCGTTTATCTGGTATGATCAAAACCCAAGTTATGAGGGTTCAAAAAATCGACGAAGCACTTCGAGAAATGGTAATCTGGTAAAAGGTACCCAAGGGTAAGCGCTCTGCGTGGCTCGTCTTGGCGGGGCACGACTGTGCCTACATATCTGAACGGGGTATATGTTAGTACAGTGTAGCTAATTTCGGCAATCATCGTTATTCTATGGTCATCTCAGCAATAAAACTTCGCTGACCGAAATACATTAAGAACGCAAATGTAATGCATTTTTTACACGAAATCGCGTAAACATTAGCTAGTCTATGGTCGAGCGCGACATTTGTAAGCCCAACAAGATGACCGCCAGCTGCGACTGTCGTTTCTCAAATCGACCAATCAACAATATTGATAGCTCACATCTACCGCACCGCACATCTAAATAACATTCGATTGAGACGTAAAAATACTCGCTAATATCGCTAATATTGAGGAATTCCAGCAGATTTGTTCTTGTCATGTCTGATGATTTCTAGGAATAATAAAAAAGTGGTAGTAGCTAAGTAGTAGATTAATACCACTTTTCTAAAAAAAAAATTTCAGAGTAACATGTACTTTTGTACTAATATTTTATTGTATTTACTATACATAATACTTCTTGCATAAACTGGTAAGATGAAAAAAGTAGGTCTAATAGATGCGGAATTTATAATATTAACTTTTATGATATAATTTTTCTCGGTAAAGTAATAATATACCCATTTAGATGACGACCTCTGTGACTCAGTGGTTCAGAGCGTTGGTTTACCACCAAGACGGGGGTCGCGCGTTCGAGTCCCGTCGAAGGAACAAAACGGTTTTCCGTGTTTATGGGTCATGGATAGGTATTAAATATGTGTATAATGTAATAAAATCTTAAATATATGTATAGTATACCTAAAAGTATCAAATATACTTCCCGATGTCTGGTACCAGTAACAAAAGTTCATCGGATACTTAGCACTGGGCCAGATTCACGTGGTGGGAAACGTCTATAGGTATTATTATTATTATTAAGGTAGGTTTTCCTTCATTTTGATATGAAATAAAACAACAATACAAAAAAATAAAAAAATAAAACAAGTTTTAGTGATACAACCACAATTTATATAATATTGTAAAGGATATTCGATGTCAATGTGTATGGGAAATAATTTCAGGGAAATTGGCAACTCCGCTGTAGACCAATTTTGACTACATCTTCGCATAAAATGCAAAGAGAATGTAACTATACTACGTATATATAAGAGGTGGTACTCCGAATAAAAAAAAAGTATTAGAAATTCATTTGAGTTTCGAATTTTGAAGGTTTACTTAAGCTTTTTTACGTATTATCGTCTAAAAGTGCAAAAGGTTCAAGCCTAAAATTAAAAAAAAACTAAACGTTACCATCGTTTTTTTTTAAACCCAATTATTAGGTTAAAAAGGTAACTAAAACAACAAAACAACTATAATTCGATCGTTTTTAATATATTAAAAAAAATACAAAAGTATGGCATCGTTCCCACGAGCGTTTTTATGTAGTCGCGACAGAAAAAACTGCACTTTAAAGACTGCACTATAAATAGAGCATAGATAGAATATAATGAAACTTTACGCTACTACAACACAGCTGAAAGTCGTGTACAGCTGTCAAATCTGACATTTTACACTTGACGCTTCGATTTTCAGTTCAGTCTTTTTTGCCACGAGTCGTGACCACAAAAAAAAACTCTACGAGGGCTAAAGGTTTGTAACCAAAATATTTCAGATTATCACATACGGCATAGAATGATTATCTTCAGCCGTTATCAGTTGGTGCAAAATATATTCTGTGGGCCTACCAGGAACATTTGACTGCGGCGTAACCACGTAACGCAACGTTATCGAATGAGAATTCTTGAAATATGTTCATGTTGTCCATATTATTTCGGGCCCTTGAAATTGGACTCCAATACCTGCAAATTATGAAATTATAATAAATTTTACTTATTCGCAATACTTATAAAAGTTCAACTAAATGTAAAATTAAATAAGTGGTAAAACTGTACAATACTATTAAAAATAAAGTATAAATATTATTATGTACCTATTTTAAACTAACACAATATTGTTGTAGACAGCCAGTATGATGCGACAGTACTGTAAGCTTTTGAATAATATTAATACTAAGGATTTCTCCCTTTGTCTCGAGACCAACAGCTTACGTAAGAGTATTTTCAATCCCAATCGCCCGAAACAGACGCCAGTTCACATAGTGATTCAAAATTGAACGGTATCTTTATTATACTTTACTAGCTTTAGTCCGCGGCTTCGCCCGCGTGGAATAGTGTTCTTGGATAACTCTACTTACTGTAGTAAAGTTTTTTACTGACGGGTAGAAGAAAACGTAATATGTCTGTAATATAATAAATAAAATATCAAGTATAACCAATATTAGGTAAGCAATATGACTTTGTTTTAAGCATATTGCGTGCATTATTGCACATTCGATTCTTATAATATTATTAATAGAGAAACTTTATAATCTTAAATGCACATTAAAATCACTACACAATATATTTCATTTGTTGAAACAAGTGTAAACTAACGTGTCTCTTTGCATGAAATATAGTAGTTAAGGGAAAATGTTATACAAATACTCACCGATATTCTTTGAGTTCAAGCATGTTTATATACTGGTTATATACATGAATTTATTTTATCAAAATCATTGTTTCATCATAATAAATATTAATTTCGAGTTCGCTTCACTAAAAATTACAGTTTTTTGTAAAGAACAGAATTTTGTAATAGTTGAAATTAATTTTCAAACTTATAGAATTTAGAATTATGAAATTTAAAAATATACTTCTTCTATTTCTGCATCACCAATCACAGGCGATGTGCGAAAGAGTACACACGTTTATAACAGCGAGCCAGTTATATGGTTTGCACAGACAATATTTAGGTATAATTTTGAATTACGAACGCACATACTTACGATTGCCAGTTGCGACACCCTGTAAAATGGGCTCAAGTTCACGATGAACCCGAGTTATGTTTGTTCAAGGGCTGCAATAAGAATGTGTTTTGTCCGCGTTTGCGACTAGAGGCACAGATTACTAAATAGTTAATATGCAAGAAGTTTCAAGCTCAGAAAGTGATCAAGCCGTATTAAATCACACGGTTTCGGTTGTCAGTTGATGTCGCCACGCAAGGCCATAAGCTAGGCGCAATCAAGGCGCAACGCACGGAACGTAAGGCGAATAGAGCGCTAATCTTGATAAGTAAGAATTTCTACGTGTTGTTAAAACGTGCATCTGTCATGATAAAATGTCACAACTTTATGTTTTCATGCCGAATTTTCTTGTATTTTAGTTAAATCAAAATTACTTTTCAACGAAAATTGTTCTTAATGTCAACTTATATTATGTCTTTCTCGGTGATATCAAATATTTCTGACATAATTCCCGCTAACAGCTCTTATATTAGGTCTTTACCTATGAAATTGCCGTTTTGTATGTAAAAATTTAAACGATTTTTTTTCATGTATTTTTTATTTGTATTAATCGAAGTAATTACCCATGCAATCAATGCATCTTTGCCAACGCAGTGGCAGTTTATTGATGCCCTGCTTAAAGAAAAAAGCTGGACGGGAGGCAACAAATTCTTCAAAGGCATTTTGTACTGCATCTCGGGTATTGAATTTTTTTCCCGCCAAGAAGTTATCCAAATTCTGGAAAAAGTAGTAGTCTGTAGGCGCAAGGTCTGGTGAGTAGGGCGGATGACGGAGAGCTTCCAACCCCAGTTCTTGCAACTTGGAGACCGTCTGCTGTGCAGTATGAGGTCGCGCGTTGTCGTGCAGGAGCAGCGGAGACGAGCGATTGACCAATGTTGGTTGGAGATGTGCCAGCTTCTCCATCATTGTGTTCAGTTCTTCACAGTACACATGCAGTAATGATCAACCCGTTTGGTAAGAAGCTGTGATGAATCACGCCGGCGCTAGACCACCAAACTGTGACCACCACTTTTCTAGGGGTAAGTTTTCTTTTAGGGATTTGTTTAGGTGCTGAACCAGGATCCAATCAACTTGCTGAGTGCATGCGGTTATCAAACAGAATCCATTTTTCATCGCAGGTAACAATGCGGTTCAAAATTCCTTCAATTGTGTGTCTGTTGAGCAGTGCAAGGCACGTATCGACGCGTACTTCGCGCTGGCGATCATTGAGTTCGTGGGGCACCCATTTGTCAAGCTTTCTTACCTTGCCAATTTGACGCAAATGGACCAATATTGTTTTGACGCTAACGTCGAAAGCTGCTGCTAATTCAGCCGTAGATTGTGTATCATCAGATTCCACAATGCCTTTAATTCGTCACTGTCGACCAAAGTCTTCGGACGACCGCGAGGTTCATTTTTCAGGTCGAAATTTCCAGAACGGAAGCGAGCAAACCAATAACAGGTGGTGCGTTGGTTTGTGGTGTTAGCTCCGTAAACGTCGTTGATATTATGTGCCACTTGTGCCGCGTTGCTGCCACGACGGTACTCATATTCCATAATTACTCGAATTTTTAACGTATCCATGATGACGAAAAAGATGCGATGAAAATACAATAAACAAATGACTACTTTTGGAAAAAGAATTCCATGTTTTTAAAATAAAATTAATTTGAAATTAGAATTCTTAGCCAAACAAAAATTATTTTGATTTGAAATGGCCAGTACTGCAGAACGGCAATTTCATAGGTTTTGTAAAGAAGGAACATAAAGTCTATTTTTTTAAACATAATATATTTATTTAATCACAGTAAATACCATTGCTATCTATGCACTTTTGCCATCTCATAGGTAGTTCATTGATTCCTTTACTAAAAAAAACATTCGGACAGAAATCAATTAACTCTTTGAGGGCGCTTTGGACTGTCCCATCGGATTTGATTTTTTTCCCTGGCAAGAAGTTATCTAAATTTCTAAAAAAAATGGTAATCTGTTGGAGCAAGGTCCGGGGAGTACGGTGGACGTCTTAGACATTCCAATTGAAGCTCCTCTAATTTGGTAGCCGTCTGTTGTGCAGTGTGTGGTCTAGCGTTGTCCTGAAGTAGCAGTGGCCTAGAGCGAATGACCAACCTCGTTTGTTTAGCAGCTAGCTTTTCCATCATGATTTGCAGTTTCTGGCAATAGACATCTGCCGTAATCGTCTGGCCAGTTTTAAGAAAGCTGTAGTGAACGACACCGGCACTAGTCCACCAAACGCTCACAAGTAACTTTTTTTGAGTAAATTTTCGCTTGGGGCAGGCTTTGGCTGGTTCGCCAGAGTTCAGCTATTACGATGAGCATTTCCGATTATCGTACAGGATCCACTTTTCAGCATAGGTATTCGAATCAAAATCCCTTCATTATTGTGCCGGTTGAGTAATGTAACGCAGCAGTCGACGCGCGTTTGTCGGTTTGCTGCACTCAATTCATGAGGTACCAACCTTTCAAGCTTTTTCACCTTCCCAATTTGCTTCAAGTGGATTAAAACAGTTTTATCACTAACACTGCAGCCTGCAGCTAACTCGGACGTGGTTTGCGATGGATCCGCTTCCAGAATAGCCTTCAATTCTTCATTATCAACTTTGGTTTCCGGCCATCCACGGGGCTTGTTCTGCTGGTCGAAATTTCCACTTTGGAACCAAAAACACACTGTGTTTTCTTTTGCGACATCGCCGCCATACGCATCATTAATCCTTCGAGCCGTTTCTGCAACACTGGTGCCACGGTGGAACTCGTACTCGAAAATAATACGATATTCCAAGTTTTCCATTTTGTAAGCAGAGTGACGCAAAGAAAAAAACTAAAAGAGGAAAAAACAAATGAATTACGGTTTTCGAAACACAAATGCATGAGTAAATAGCGGTATAAATTTGAAATTGTAATTCCTAACCAAAGAAGATATATTTGAGATCAAAGTGGGCAGACCGACAAAAGGCCAATTTCATATGTAAGGATCTAATAGTTATGGGATATTATTCACGTAAAACGTTTAATGTTTTAGTGTTCACACTTAGTATAGACTCTAGCTGCTAGCACATTCATCTAATAACGTCTATTAAGGCTTTCATAATATTATTGAAACTAATAAGAACTGCTATTATTTATTCTGTAATATTAGGTCATTACATATGAAATTAGCGTTTTGTAAAGAAGGAACATAAAGTCTATTTTTTTAAACATAATATATTTATTTAATCAAAGTATATACCATTGCTATCTATGCATTTTTACAATCTCATAGGTAGTTCATAGATTCCTTTACTAAAAAAAAACATTCGGACAGGAATCAATAAAATCTTTGAAGGCGCTTTGGACTGCCCCATCGGAGTTGTTTTTTTCCCTTGTCTGGGGCGTACGGTTTATATCTTAGACATTCCAATTGAAGCTCCTCTAATTTGGTTGTGCAGTGTGTGGTCTAGCGTTGTCCTGAAGCAGCAGTGGCTTAGAGCAAATGACCAACCTTGGTTGTTTAGCAGCTAGCTTTTCCATCATGATTTGCAGTTTCTGGCAATAGACATATGCCGTAATCGTCTGGCCAGATTTAGGAAGCTGTAGTGAACGACACCGGCACTAGTCCACCAAACGCTCACAAGTGACTTTTTTTGAGTAAATTTTCGCTTGGGGCAGGCTTTGGCTGGTTCGCCAGGGTTCAGAGATTACGATCAGCGTTTCCGATTATCGTACAGGATCCACTTTTCAGCACAGGTAATGATTCGATTCAAAATCGCTTCATTATTGTGCCGGTTGAGTGCTGTAACGCAGCAGTCGACGCGCGTTTGTCGGTTTGCTGCACTCAATTCATGAGGTACCCACCTTTCAAGCTTTTTCACCTTCTCAATTTGCTTCAAGTAGATGAAAACAGTTTTATCACTAACACTGCAGCCTGCAGCTAACTCGGACGTGGTTTTCGATGTATCCGCTTCCAAAATAGTCTTCAATTCTTCAATATCAACTTTGGTTTCTGGCCATCCACGGGGCTGGTTCTGCTGGTTGAAATTTCCAGAACGAAAACTTTGTAACCAAAAACGCACTGTGTTTTCTTTTGCGACACCGCCGCCATACGCATCATTAATCCTTCGAGCCGTTTCTGCAGCACTGGTGCCACGGTGGAACTCGTACTCGAAAATAATACGGTATTTCAAGTTTTCAATTTTGTAAACAGAGTGACGCAAAGAAAAAACCAAAAGACGAAAAAACAAATGAATTACGGTTTTCGAAACAAAAATGCATGAGTAAATAGCGCTATAAATTTGAAATTGGAACTCCTAACCAAAGAAGAGATATTTGAGATCAAAGTGGCCGGTACGACTAAACGCCAATTTCATATGTAAGGACCTAATAAAAGGCGCCTGTCTTGAAATATAAAAATAAATTTTGAAACACATTTACATCTTTACGTAAAATATGAGATTCGATTTATGTACTTCGACAATTATTCTCTACAAGCATTAATTGACCGCGGCTACGCCCGCTTGAAATTAAGTTTTAAACTTTCATCCCCTATTTTAACTATCTAGGGGTTGAATTTTAGCAAAAAATTCCCGTAAGTACCCAATTCATACGAAATATCATGCAAATATATCCAAGGTATAAAAAGTTTCATGCAAACTTTTATCTCCTATTTTACCCCCGTGGGGGTAGAGTTTTCTGAAAATCGTTCCTTAGTGGATGCTTACGTCATAATATAAGAAATATGTATGCAAAATTTAAAAAAAAGCTTAGCCTTTTATATACATATAGAAGATTGATTACCTTACTCAGTATATTATAAACACTAAACGAATGGGGATAGTAAATAAAAAGGGGTCATCAACCTGTAATATGGGAAGACGTAATAAAATTTATCGCAGGCCCAACTTGGAGAAGGATTACTAGAGATCGACAATGGAAAGAGTTAGAGGAGGCCTATGCCTTAACTTAAGGCATGCTGAAGTCAGAACCATTCTATAGACCCATAGTGTGCGATACAAGACAAGTCCAACCAAGTGATTAATCAACCACATAATCACTACTCTGTATTTTGTGTCTCTTATGAACTGTAATGAAATGTAACGTTATAAAAGTGTTCTAAATGTCATTATGTATCTGATATTTGGAATAATAGGGCTTATAAATATTATTTATCTATATTATACAATATACATACCTATATAATATTATTTATTATTATTGCACTGGAATAAATAATAACTATTTACTATACCTACCAGGCTACTACAAACATACAGTAGTCATACAGTAATTATATACATAGTGGTTTATGCCTATATACTGTACCTGTCCACTGTTAACCCAACAGTTACGTTACGTTACCCTAGGGGCAGGCTCCGGGGGGCGATACCGGTTCCTCCTCGTTGGTGTCCCTGGGCAACACTTGCCTGCGCCACCTCGGGGCTCTTTCCTGGGGTGAGGTAGGCACGTGGCTGAACGCCGGTCTTTCTCTGTCTTTCACCATCTTTTTATAGATTACTCTTCTTTGTTTTGTTTGTTTTATTTTCTCTATTTTCACCGTCTTTTCTTCTACTATCTTTCTTGTTTTGTTTCACTCTGGTGGGGGAGCTCACCCCCGAAAAAAGAGACCGCGACCCGGGGTGTCGGAGTAGTTTATGGATGGCAGATTTTAAAAATAAACTACCTCAGGAGGGTACCGTAACTGGAGAATCCCTCGGCGGGCCACTAGGCCCGTCCAGCCCCACGTATTCTGAGGGGGGCAAAAATTTGCTTGAAACAACGAGGATTTCCGGGGACAATTCTGTCCCCAAAAACGACGACCTTATGCTCTCACAACGGATTCCGATTGTGCAACTCGAACGGATGGACGACTCGGACTGCTCTCTTAACACCATGAGAACAGCCGGTAGCTCTCGCGCATCTTCGCGCGATCGAGCGGGTAGTAGCATGGCCGGCAAGCGGAGGCTGTCTAACTCAGGCTCTGGCTCGGATGACGGAGGATCGGAGCGATCGGCTCGCTCGGAGACTCACCGGAGGAAAACTGCTCCCGCAAAAAGGGGGCGAGGGCGTCCCCCTACAACAGGGGAGTACGTCGAAATGGCGAACGCCAAGAGACAGTACCTGGAACTGGAGTACGAAGACCTAAGGCTCCAGGCCGAGAAGGAGGTCGCTGCGGCTCTAAAAAAAGTGCAGCGACAGAAGGAAGCCGCAACAACAAGACAAGCGGAACGTGCGGCGCTTGATGCTCTCCCGGCCGCTACCAAACTAAAAACAGTTGGCGAGCAGGGCTTGGAGCTCATTAAGATGGTGCGCACGAAAAGTGGGAACATGAAGGGCACATTTATAAAGGCCCTCAAAGATGGTGAAGAGAAGGTTGAGGAGTCTGTTCGCGGCCTCGCCTCTCTCAAGGAGGATACGCTCAAACTTGAGGCCGAGAACATACGCCTCAGAGAAGAAATAGCGCTGCTGCGGGAAAAGGCGAGTCGACCATCTAAACCGCCGCCCCCAGTAAGCGCTGACAAATCATCTGCAGCCCCAGCTCAACGAGGCGGCTCAGAGGACGTAACGGTGGCGGGCTTGCGGGCAATGTTCGAGGAGTTCTCCCGCTCTTTAATGGAGAGGACCTCGAACATGATCAACGCGCGCATCGAGGCAATGGAGGACCGTCTGCTTCCAGCTAAGCGGCTTCGACCGCCACTGGCAGCAGACAAAAGGACTGACAATAACGGTACTCACCCGACTGAGGACTGGCCCGCCCTCCCACAGGATGGGCCCTCCAGAAGAATGGTGACTCCGGCTCCGGCGACGAGGAAAAGGGCAGCAGCTCCTACTCCATCTGCGGCAGCACCTGAAAAAGAAAAGACAGTAAAAAATAAAAAGTCCAAGACAAAAAAGCAAGGAAAGGAGAAACCAGCTGAACAACAGCCTGCCCCGCCTGCGGATGCTGTTCCCGGTCCCTCATCAGAAGGAGAGGGCTGGAACACAGTGGTTCGGAAAGGGAAGGGGAAGAGGAATAAGCAACCGGATGTGACTAACCTGGACTCGACACACCCGGATAAGACAAAAGCACGGTCGAAGGGGGCCTCCAAAGCCCCCCGGAAGCCGGAGACCAAGAAGGAGAAGACCAGACGACGGAGGCATACTGCTCCCGCCACCGCTGCAGTCGTAATAACGCTGCAGCACGATGCGGTAGAGCGTGGCGCCACCTATAAGGACGCACTCCTCAAGGCCCGTCAAGAGATCAACTTGGCGGATCTAGGGCTATCGGAGGGCGTCCGAATTAGACAGGCGGCAACGGGAGCCCGAATAATGGAACTCCCCACCAGCACAACGAGCGAAATAGCTGACCATTTCGCAGAAAAGTTGCGAGGAGTACTTGTCGGCGTTGCTAGAGTCACACGGCCCGTCAGATGCTCCGACGTGCGGATCTCTGGCCTTGATGACACCGTTTCGAAAGATGCTGTTTTGGCAGCGGTCGTGGCTAAGACGGGCTGCTCCCCGGATCATGTAAAGGGAGGCGACGTCCGTGAGGGTCCCGGGGGAACCGGGACTATGTGGGTACAGTGCCCCGTGGCTGCCGCCAACACCTTGGTGGCTGCGGGTCGCTTACTGGTCGGTTGGAGCTCGGCGAGAGTCCAGCCTCTGGAGCCCCGCTCCATGAAATG
Source organism: Phengaris alcon alcon (assembly GCA_037179445.1). Taxonomy (NCBI): domain Eukaryota; kingdom Metazoa; phylum Arthropoda; class Insecta; order Lepidoptera; family Lycaenidae; genus Phengaris; species Phengaris alcon. Next base: position 1,171,193 of record JAYRCH010000112.1, read on the forward strand.
CTACCGCTGCCTCGAAGTCGGTCACACGGGGCGGCGGTGTAACTCGGAGGTGGATAGGAGCCAGTTGTGTTTCCGGTGCGGGCAGGCCGGACACAAATCATCCTCGTGTACAGCTAAACCCCACTGTATAGTTTGCTCAGAGGCGGGTATGAACGCTAACCACTCGGTCGGTGGAAAGGGTTGCGCCCCCCCTAAGAGGCGGCGAAACAGAAAGGCAAAACCTCAAACGGCGGGTCGGTCACAAGATCGACAGGGTGATGCGATGGAAACCGACAATGGATAGGCGACGATTGCAATTCCTACAGACGAATCTGAACCACTGCGCCGGTGCCCAGGATCTGCTCTTTCAGGCTCTGACGCAGTGGCAGATAGATATTGCGATAGTGGCCGAGCCTTACTACGTCCCAGCCCGCAACACTTGGGTTGGAGATGCGCTTGGCTCTGTCGCTATCCATAGTTGTGACACAGGCCCACCGCTTTTAACGCGGGAGAGAGGCCAAGGATTTGTGGCGGCTGATTGGGGAGAATACACTTTCTTCGGTGTCTACTTCTCCCCAAACAAAACCCTCGCAGATTTTGAGGAGTTCCTGGGCGAGTTGCAGGTGGCAGTGTTAAGAGCGGCCCCAAGGCCCGTTCTTGTCGCCGGCGACTTTAACGCCAAGCACTCAGCCTGGGGCTCCTCAGTGACCGACGCCCGAGGAGATGCCGTGCTGGAGTGGACCCTGATGACCGGTCTCTCGATTTTAAACTGCGGGGACGCACCAACCTGCGTTCGGCACCAGGGGAACTCGATCGTCGATCTCTCCTTTGCCAGCCCCGCGGTTGGAGGACTGGTCCATGACTGGAGAGTAGTGGAGGAAGTAGAGACACTGTCCGACCATCTTTATATCCGCTACAGTGTCTCCCCCCTGAGAGTCACTCAGCCGACTCCACGCTCATCGGCAAGTGCTCAAGAGTTCCCTCGCTGGGCGCTTTCAAAGCTAGACGTGGAAGCGCTCAAAGAGGCTGCGGAGATGGAGGCCTGGACTCCAAGACCCGCGGCTCCCATCGCCGTAAATGAGGAGGCGCTTTGGTTCCGCAGAGCGCTCACACGACTTTGTGATGCGGCCATGCCCCGAATAAAACACCGCCCTCCAAATAGGCACGTGTACTGGTGGTCGGATGTAATAGCGGAGCTCCGACACCAGTGTGTGAGGGCGCGCCGGCCATATCAAAGGCAGCGCAGGAGAAGGCCACTGGATGAGCCACTCATAGCGCGGCTCAGGGAGCAGTATTGCGCGGCCAAGAGCGCGTTAAGCCTGGCCATACAAATGGCCAAGAACGGTGCCCGCGAAGAAATGTTGGCGGAATTGGACCGGGACCCGTGGGGGCGTCCGTATAGAATGGTGCGGAAAAAGTTCAACCGCGGTCCGCCAGTCGTGGAGACGCTGCCCTCGGAGCAGCTGCCCATTATCGTGTCGACGCTATTCCCGACTGCAACTGACTCGGAGCCGCACAGCACCGAACCGGAAGTAGACGAAGAGGTGCCACCAGTTTCGGAGAGCGAGTTTGACGCTGCCATATTCAGGCTGAGCGGGCGCAAGACTGCTCCGGGCCCGGACGGAATACCCGGACGAGTTTGGGTCAAATCTATGGGGCCACTCAAAGACAGGATGCGGGACCTATTTAGCGCATGCCTCGCTCAGGCTGAATTCCCTCAGTGTTGGAAGGAAGGGAAACTAGTGTTGTTGAAGAAGGACGGCCGCTCGGTCGATTCACCTTCGGCCTATAGACCAATCGTCTTGCTAGACGAAGCCGGGAAGCTGCTGGAACGAGTGATCGCATCTAGGGTCATTAAACAACTCGAGCGGGAAGGGCCCAATCTTTCCGAGGCGCAATTTGGCTTCCGCGCGCAACGCTCGACCATAGATGCGATCCTCGAAGTCAAGCGGTTCGCGGAAGAGCAGACGGTACGCGGTGGAGTGGTATTGGCGGTGTCATTTGACATCGCCAACGCGTTTAATACCTTGCCCTTCCGGGCCATCGAAGAGGGCCTCTGTCATCATGAGGTGCCATGGTATCTTCGCCAAATCATAAGCGGATACCTAAGGAGTAGGGCAATTGTCTGTGTCGGGCGTAATGGTGTCGTCATTCGGATCGTGACTCAGTGCGGTGTTCCACAGGGGTCTGTTCTTGGCCCACTCTTGTGGAACATCGGATTCGACCGCGTCCTGCGTGCGGCTCTTCTCCGCGGGCTGCGTCTCATTTGCTATGCAGATGACACTTTGCTCTTAGCCCGCGGAGAAACATTTGAGGAGGCCATTCGTTTGGCAAGAGTCGGCGCGTCCCAGGTGGTCACGCGTATTGAGGGACAGGGGGTGCGAGTTGCGCTGGAAAAAACGGAGGCCATGTTTCTCTATGGACCCCGAAAACGCCCCCCCGCGGAAGCATCCCTCCTCATCGGAGACGTAAATGTGCGAATTGGGTCGAAAATGAAGTATCTGGGTCTGGTCTTGGACTCCAAGTGGACCTTCACCGAACATTTCCGCCGATTGGTGCCCAAGTTAAAAAAGACAGCCGTGGCCCTCGGACACCTCCTGCCCAACATTGGAGGTCCAGGGACCACGTGTAGGCCGCTTTATACGTTCTCCAGTCCATGGCCCTCTATGGAGCTCCCGTCTGGGCGGACAACCTGAGTGCCCAGAACAAGGCGCTCTTGCGGAGCCCTCAGCGGACGATGGCGTTGCGCATGATTCGCGGGTATCGTACTATATCCTGCGACGCAGCGCTCGCCCTCGCCAGAACCCCTCCATGGGACCTTGAGGCCCGGGTTTTAAGCGAGATTTATTACCGCACGGCGGAGTTTAAGAACAGAGGAGATAGGGTGTCACCGGAGCTAACAGCTCGATGGCGCCGCCAGGCGCGCATCATAACAATGCGCGCTTGGGAGGACAGATTGGCGTCCCCAACAGCCGGACATATGGTGGTGGCGGCGATTCGGCCGCACCTACAGGAGTGGGTGACGCACTGTAAGGGCACCCTCACCTACCGGATGGTGCAGGTGTTGACCGGGCATGGTTGCTTCGGTCATTACCTGCACCATCTGGCTAGAAGGGAACCAACGCCCCAGTGCCACCATTGTAACAATAATGACGACACAGCGCAGCACACGCTCATGGACTGCCCAGCCTGGGTAGATCAGCGGGCGGTGCTCTGCGCCACCATCGGATTTGACCTTACGCTCCCGGCTATAATAACAGCCATAGTCCGGTCGAGCGATGCATGGACTGCAATGGCCACCTTCTGCGAGCACGTAATCACGCAGAAGGAGGCCGCCGAACGGGAAAGAGAAGCGGACGTAGCCGCAGACCCCGTTCGCAGGAGGCGCGGAGGGCGCAGGCGCGCACATCATGAGCGCCAGCTCCCGCCGTAAATAGGACTCGGGTGACGGGTTGGGGAACCCGTTGCCCATTGCACGAGTCCGTCCCGGTCGAAGAGCGCCCGGTGCCTCGGACCGCTCTGCCGGATAGCTAGCAGCTGTCGCCGACAGTCTGCTGCGGAGGATTTGCTGCTGTAGCAAATGCCGCTTACTGGGCTGCTGCAGTTATCGCCTCAGGCGGGTCCGGCAGCCCAGTAGCATAGCGGAGGAGGAGGCACCTTGGGGTTTTAGTGCGGTAACCCCGGGTGCGATCCTCACCTCGCACCCGGGAGAGTCCCACATACCCCGGTGGCCATCCCCAGTCCATCGGGGATCCATAAAGGATTTCCCCAAGTAATAAAAAAAAAAAAAAAAAAAAAAAAAAAAAAAAAAAAAAAGGGGCAGGCTCCGACAGACAGACAGCTTGATCCAAGTAATCCAACGCAATACAGATATCGTCACATTCAGTTATTATTAGCGATGATCGAAAATGGAACTACAGTGAGAAAAATTGTATAATAATATACTTTTTTTTTTCAGAGGAAACGCATTATGCATACCCCGTGACACCCGGGCCATGGAGTTCCAAGTCCCACGTATTAATGTTAAAGCCATTAGGATTTACTTGCAACCTTGATCCTTCCGCAAAGAAAAAACAAAAGATCCGCGTAGTTATATTTCACCCCCCGCAGTGCATCCAGCATCGTTGTTTTACCAACTTATCCCCCTCACCCCTGATATCTTTCGCGCTTTTGGCGGGACATAGAAACTGTTATTTACGCTTTAGTTGCTATGAAAAATGTATTTTTTGTAAGTTAATCATTTACAATACAAGTTTAAAATAAAATGTACATAATTATGAATTAAAAAGCGCCTGTAAAAAAATATTAATATACTAAGAAGCTAAAGTGACAATATAAAAAAGTATATCCATAAAACTTATAAGATATAAAAAAATATACAATATTTATACACTTAAAAAAGCCTCACATGACATTTTTTATTAAATATTCGCTATTTTTACCCTACTACGGGGAATCCAAAAGGAAGGGTAATGAATTTGGCAGTCTATGTATTTTGTATATTTGTTCCACCGTAGCGCCTAAACTACTGGTCTGATTTTAATAAATAAGGTGTAAATAGGTTCGTAATAATAGCCCGGGTAACAATTTACGTATATATGGGTTATAGTTTTTTATAAAAAATATATTTATACGATTTTCGGAACAACTGCTTTTCAGGTTAGGATTTCAAACACTTGTTTGACCGGAAATCAGAAGCTTACTGGTAAATGGTAGATTTCCTCAAACACTATTCCGGGAAAATATTGTTTGTTTTGTTGAAATTCCTGTACCAAATTTAATTGCAGTAAAAATTATATACTTGGCAAGGGCGCGATAATTTAATAGCAACCGAGTTTTTTTTTTACTTCAATATTAAAAAAATACTAATAATAATTGACTCCACCTTTACCTACTTTTAAACTCTTTGCCATCTGATACTTAATACTGCACTCTTGACTGCACACTTGAAAGCTCATCTTGATTATAATGTTACATTATATTTGTTTATTAAAACATACAATGAATTCAATTTTACGTTGGTATTCATGTATGTGATGAAAATGGAATTTTAGAACTGATTTATTTTTACATTTACTCCTTTACTCCTTTTTTATAATTTAAATTTAATTTAAAATTTAGTACCTAGTCACTTCACAGCATAATTTTTTAATTTTTTGTCTTTAATTTGTAGTAAATAGTTAATTTGTAGTAAATAGTTATCATTAAATACAAATTAAAGTTTTCTTGTTTAATTTGTAGTAAATAGTAATCGTAGTTCCTCATTTTAGCTTCTTTATTTATACAGTCCACCTCACTCGCTAACATTTTTAGCTCGAAGGAACAAAAAGGCAGTAGGTCGTCGTCGTCGTCGAGAAAAGCGGTATATTGCCCTATTTACGTGCTTGGTAACAAGGGCCATACATCTAGAAGTTGTTACATCTCTATCGGCCGACGCCGCCCTTACCAGTCTGAGGAGATTTATTGCTCGGAGAGAATCACCGAAGGAGATCTTTTCCGATAATGATAAGAATTTTGTTGACGCGAACAGGGAATTACGAGCCCTTCATGATAGCTCGGTGATTGATTACGCCACCAACGGCCGAGTGGAATGGAATTTTATTCAACCGGCCCCACGATTTATGGGCGGCGCCTGGGAGCGTCTAGTGCGCACGGTAAAGACCGCGCTGCAAACAACTTTGAAGGGTAGAACTCACCCCAAAGACGACACATTCAAGACGCTGCTCGTAGAGGCAGAGGTGTACGTGAATTCGAGGCCACTGACGTAAGTTACTACGTCGACCGATGCTCCGGAAGCCGAAGCCGAAGTGGCCCTGTGGATAAAAGATCTCACTTATCGAGACTTCTTACGATGCCATGAGTGGCGAAAAGTTCTCAGGCTGGCGGACCACTTCTGGGCCCGGTGGCTGCGGGAGTATCTACCCACGTTGAGGAAAAAGAAACCGCGGAATCGTGCCAGCCCAGAATTCAAGAAGGGAGACGTGGTGCTCGTCGCGGACTACGCGTTGCCGTGTGGCTTACGGCCGCTGGGCAGGGTCCTCGAAACCTATCCCGGTCTGGACGGCCGGGGCCGCGTAGTGGACCTCTTCACGAAGGTGGTAGACTACGCCGACCCAGCAGAAAGCTAGTGCTTATGGAAACCCAGTCAGTACCCACCGAGGGTTAGTGTCCTACTGGGGGCGAGTATGTTGGCGACTGGCTGGATAGCAATAAGTTTTTATACGAATGTGTTTTTTACTGTTTTGAATTTATATTATTTTAAAGTTTATTTAAATGACATTGTTTTTATACTTTTGTATTAGTATTCGTTCTCAACTCAATACAGTTGCCATTATTTTGATTTCTTCTTTATTTTGTACTAAATAGTTATCGTAGTTCCTTATTTTAGCTTCAGTATTATACAGTCAACCTCAGTGGCTAACATTTTTGGTCCTTAAAAATGTTACCGAGTGAGGTGGACTGTTATGGTGGTGGTGGACTGGTATGTGGTGGTGGAATAATGAAGCTAAAATGCTAAAAAGCTTGTCGCGTTATTTATATTAAGTATTATAGGAAGACGACATTAAAAACCTCCTGTTTCAGGAACAACAGTACCTATTAACTGATATTTAATGTAGCATAATATTAACCAATAACCATTGTTTAATAGCGATATTGGTTTGTGCTGTAATAATTTTCAACCCTCAGTGGTCGATAAATCTTATGAGTGTACACTTTCAAACATCGCCTGTAGGTTGTATGAGTAGGTAGTAGTTGGTGGGTGTAGCTCGTAGATGTAGATAGTAGATGTAGATGTTGGCTTTCATATTTTGAATTTAAATGTATTTTCTATTGTCATATTTTTGAAACAATGACATGTTTTTGATATATTCGTTTTGTACATACGAGTATCTCGCAATACAGTTGCCGCTGCAGAACATAAATATTTAATTTCGTAGTTAAGTATTTCTATCATCTTAGTTTCATTTACATACAGTCCACTCTCACTCGTTAACAGTAGGTACCTACTACGTAAATCTTAGGTATTGGTAGTATGGGTAGAAAGTGGATATAGGTAGTATGTGTATTTATTTAAGACAGGACAAGGTCTGTCGGGATCGGCTAGCTGTAAATCATCCAACTACGGATAAAAAGCTGAACATAACAAAACATTTACTAGTATTACGGGAAATATAAGTAACGAAAACACTTTTTACTGTCTGAAAAGGGTAGTAAATTGTTCCCAGTCATATTGGCTGTCGTCCAGAGTCTGAACTAACCAGCCTTTATAGAAACTTACCCATCCACAGCCACTCTCATGAAAAGCACAATGGATGAAAAGGAGATTAATCAAATAGCGTGTTCTTTGTACAAATTTAGAAGCAGAACTTACAACGAAATCAAAAAGGTTTTCTTTTATGTGAGTGTGACGTCATACAACAACTGTTAAGCTTTTATTACATAAAATTAGTTTTTATTAAAAATTGCCACACCAAGGGTTACAGATGATACTGAAAGAATGATTGAAAAATATAACACTTGTGAAAAATCATTACACGTAAATACGTAAATAAAGTTAACTCAGGCCAAATAAAAAAGTGAAGACAGAACTTTGTTTTTTAAGTATGTAGTGCGCGTGTAGCTACATATTATATAAATCCACAATCTACATATTACATAAAACCACACCACGACAACTAGCCTTACAAGGTAAAGCGTAGTTTCGTTACATGTGTGAGCGTGACACTTTGTAATTACACGGCGAGGCGTAGCTTAGACCGGCCCCAATGTGTGGTTCGCAGAACGCTAACGTACGCTAACGAAGAAGGGCGACACACTTTGGCAGAACTCTGTCTTCACTTTTTTATTTGGTCCGAGATTGTGAATAATTGACTACAATATATATTCTAATATGTAAATGGTTGATTATTTTTTAAATAAAACTATTTTTACTACTTATATATTTTATTTATCGAATGATGAACATTATTTAGGTATAAAATATTGATATAGATCTCTGTACAAAATATTTTCATGGTGGCTATTAGTCAGTGTTTATCGTGGAAATAGTGATACACATCATTGGCCGTGCTTGCAATGTTCAGTCCTTGCTGGAAAAAGAATAAATTAACTATTACTAATAGGCAGATAGATTTTTTTTAATATAAAAATAGGGGGAAAACGAGCAAACAGATCGCCTGATGAAAAGCGATTACCGTCGCCCATGGACACCCCCGACAACAGGACTGCAACCGCAGGGACAAAAGAAACTAAAATTTTTAAATGATTTGAATAAAGAGTGAGGCGTAATAACAATTTTAAATATTCAATTTTGTTTGCAACAATACCTATTCATAAGTTCTGAGCTTCATAAGGCGATTCGAGCTACCTATATAAACTAGTACCTACCTACTTGCAAATGTATATCACTACAACAGCTGTGCGTTGAGAGATTATCTATATCGATCTCTACTTTAATATTATAGAGAGGAAAGATTGGTATTTTTGTATGCTTGTTCCCGATTCACTCAAAAATTATAATGGACTCGATTTAAAAAAAAACACCATCAACTACGTTATTGCCAACATATACATGCTATAGGCTTATATTTATTATTAGAACAAAACAGAGATACCTACTTAAACTTCAATAATGTGATCTAAAGCAGCTGTAAAAGAATGCCATAAAATATCTTTTGTCAAATTGAAATGTCATAAATTGTCAAATTAAATGCCATAAAAGGATTACCGAGGACCATTAGCAACGCGGTTTTTGTAGATTGTATACAAAGTACATACTTCATATTCAAACAGTTTAAAATACGTACACAGTTGTCCAACATTCGGTAGGATAAAAGAGTCCTG